>OZ020292.1:1878064-2133049 GCA_963971205.1 Aethes cnicana
TGGACGGCGACGATGGGGAGACGCTGCGGCGCGGCGCGCTCGCGGCGGCCTGCGCAGACGCCGTCGCGGCGTACGCTGCGCTCGAGGGCTCGCGCGTGCGCGACTCCATAGCGGCGCACGCGCGGCGCGCGTTCGAACGCGAGCGGCAGATCGACGAGAAGAATGAAATCATCGCCGATCTGTCCTCTAAGGTTAGTTTTAAAGTACCTAATCGGAAAAGTGCTGATACGAGTTGGATTTCGAGCGTTGCCAAGCATGAGAACTGAGATGGAATGCCTGTATGTTTCATGGTAACCGGAACATAACAGCACTACTGTTTTAGCGGCAGGTTAGCGGGTAAGTTGGTGGTAGGCATCCGAATGCGAATGGAACCTGCAGTACATCCTACCACTGGCTTATAACTTGAATTAGGGTGAGTTGATTCAAACCGTCCGTTAAAGTTAACGTTAACGTTAAAACAGGAGTCCGTCAACTATGCATAAATCAACTCACCTTAGTGTTCTAGTAGAGTCTGTTCTTAGAATTGGCGTGTTGTGGTGTCGGGGGCTGTATGCCCCCGAATGTCAGTGATAACTGTAATAAAAATACCATTTATTCTGTAATTACGTAGGTAAAGCAATGAATAAACCGTTCTTTCTTTGTTTCCGCCATGTGAAAAAGTACTTAGCAAGAATCGGACATTTCTTATCGCCGGTATCAAATCGATTGTGTTTGGGTTGACGCAAACGGGGTTTCAATCGGCGCGCCGTGTGGAAAACGACTCGTAATCTACTGCTGTTCGATTGTAACCTTTGATTTGGTACTTTGGTTTATTGGCCATTATCTACTAAATTGCTGGGCATAGATAGGTACTCGTACATAGTTGAATGAGTAATTTTTAAACCTACTAAATATATCAATGTGCCCCACTCCCCCTAAGGGTAGAATTAGAGAGACAGAAAGGCTTCATGCTACGTATCAAAAGCGTTTGAAATGTTTGTAAAAGTATTCTGTTAATTATAATTTTTTTGAGAACATAACGGACTGCAAAGCAGAGGATTTTATATTAGATATTTTGGGTTTTCAGAATGTATCGTTTTAAGGACATTCATTGTATCTCGATAAACCTCTACCAGCATAAGATCAAGGACACTGTAAAGACATCAATGTCCACATTTTACTATATTAAAGACACTGACAAATGACTTCCATAACTTGTAAAATGACTGGCGAACAAACACACATCAGCCTTCCTTCATTTGTCATCGTCGGTACTTGCAATAACTTCGAAGACGTGCAAGGTGAACCAGCAAATTGACAAAACGTGAGCCACAGCTTAACTAGATTACGTACGTAGCAAATCTTTGTTAATCTGCCAGTTCGTATAAACCGCATTAGGGGTATGTTGTGACATGTGGCGACAAGTGTAGCGCTAAAAATCAATTGCTATTAAATATTTACCTAAGTCGTTTCAGTGTAGTAATAACGAAACAGGAACAGGAAGTAGAACACTCGAATAAAGTTTTGCCTTGAGATGTCGAAAGCCCGGAGAATCTCCAAACTCTTCTCGACATTCATGCATGGCTATAAAATTATCGTCTTTAAGACTGACTTAGGAATCAACAAAAGTATGCAACATTACTAATCATATAGTCAACCAACAGGCGAAAACTAATAAGGTATTTTAACACAGTAAAGGTGATTTCTAAATACGATAATATATGTCCAGATCCTTCAGAATTAATTGTGATACGGGATAATATTTCATAGTATTATCAGTACAGCCTCTTATGAAGTAAATACCTGATTAAGTATTTTGTTTCATTATTCAGTGTTCTTGGGGGAGGCCTTTGTCCAGCAGTGGACGTCTTTCCGCTGAAATGATGATGATGATTGAGTATTCGCAATTCGCAAGTAATACTTACTTAATCCACTTTCTTAAAGTACATTTACTGTGGCAAATGAAATAATAAAAACATTTGTTAAATTAAGTACATTTACGTTCTCAAGTGTGTTCAAATTTTGAGGGAATCTGAGAAATGTCTTCAAGAAAATTAAAATAGGTGATCTTGGTGGTTGAAAATTAACTTAGTTCAGCTTTTTACCGTTGACCTCGCGACATCTGCTCATTTCATACCAGCTTTCACACTTATTTGCGCAGTTCATTCAGTCCATTTTCACTTGTATATTACTATCCTAGATAGGCAAGGTTGTGTCATCTACTTTATATCTATAAACATATAAAACTACCCTACAATTTGACGGCCATCAACAAAATTGTCGATGGTATCGCCTGTAAGCAAAGTGATGGCTGTAAGTATTAATCTCATAGTATTAATGAAAGATGTTTTAGTGAGAAATAGGAGAAAAAGAAAAATATCTTTTGAGGATCCGCTGTGAAAATGACCTCATTCAAGTCGCTCATTAATTATTTCATGAATACTCTTAAGGTCACCTTAATTTGCGGACTATTTAAAATAATTATTTTTTATTTATAAGTTATTTTTAGTTCTAGTTTTTATTTTTATTTTTATTGTAAGTATTTTAGTTTGTGCCGAAATAAATGCTACCTTTATTATTTGTTATTTTATAAGGTAATTTACACGACTGTTGATTAGGTCATCATCATCACCTTTACCATTATGCCACATTATGTGGGGTCGACACAACATAATGTTCCTTTCTTCCATTTCTCTCCGTCAGCCGTCATCTCGGATTTCACACCCTTTTTAAAAAGTCCCCAGTTAGCACGGCGTTTCTCAACTTTTCATACAAACGTATTTTCGCTTTTATTCCCAAATAACTAAACAGATTGACTCGAAACTTGGTACACATAATAAAATCATTATTGTGGATGTCCGACAAAAAACTGAATTTTGAACTTTGTGAGCGATCTAGTGCTAACCCGGGTTTCGGAGCACGCACTAAAGTATGGACCCTGCCACTTTTCTTGTATCATTCCTCTATGATACGTCACTTCTGTAACTTAAGGGCCTGGTATTTTCGCCCGCCCCTATATATGAGCCTGGCCTAGACCAGCTATTCCCACTAAATATTATATAGCTACTCGCACGGCAAGGCGCCTCTTATGTCGTCACGCTTTCCGGCAGCGTTAGGGAAACGTATTCTAGACCCATATTATGTACAACGAATATTTCACATATCGAGGGTTCCCTGCTCAAACCCGATAAGTCGCCTTAAGAAAACAATAACATTTGAATTTGACGTAGAACATAGAAAGTTCACAATTATAAAACAAAGTATCTCGACTTATTGGGTTTGAGCAGGGAACCCTCGATATATATATTATAATGAAAAGAGAAACAGGACAGAACAGAAGAAAATTACATAATTATTTGGTTAACTTATTATTAGTATTTACCTAGTATTTAATTATTAGTTGAGTAATAGATTACCTACTTGACTCTGCAGTCAAACTGCGAAAGCAGTTTTGTGGAGCAATGTTTTGCTTTTATAATTGTATCTCATGTTTTTAGTAATAAATAAATAATAGAACAATAAACCCAGAAGTCATACAATAAAATTATTCAAGAAAAGCGAAAAATTAGTAAACCGGTTAAAGCGTTACCATTTGGTCAATGATTGCAGAACAACAATGAGTCAGTTCTTAATCTATGGTCAGATCGCGTGCGCCCACGCCGCCTCCAAACCCTGGCTAAAATCATAAAACCTTATTTGACACTTGTCTATAGCCTTTTTGAGCAATAGTAGGATCAATAAGAACTGTGTTTTTTATGGCATTGGTTAGTTGGAAAATTAGTACGGTCGATGTCAAAGATATCTTTCAACTTTGGTACCCTATTCCGTTCCAAAAGTGTAACTGAGAGAGGACCAAAAATTGGAATGCCGCTGCCAGTAATTTCACCGCCCCTTTTACCTCTTCTTATCTAGTTGCGGTCTAGCCATGGTACCATGGTGATTGTTTAACTCCGGGTTCCGTTTTAGCTACTTATATAAAATTTTAACAATCGGTAGCCAAAACGAGGTGTTACCAAAGCGCGGCTAAGAGAATCGGGTATCGAAATCCAATTTGCACCTCTGAGCGAAATTCTAAATACCACTGAGCTTTTTGATGAAGGAAATATTATATCGAGACCAAACCTGAACCAAGTAATCTGCGAAGTAATTCAAAGATGTGTATAATATAAAGTCAGCAACTCACGTTGGGATAGCAATTAACACCGGCAGACCTTCTCATGATGAAAGCAGGCTGTCACTCGCAATAGGGCGAACATAGGCTGTTGCGGTGGTGGTAATAAACTGACAGATTATAAGTGTTTTAGCCACCGGAACGCATCAAAATAAAGAAAGTTGGAATTTCTCACAAACAAAGACAATGACATAACGTCGAGGTCACATGCTTTCACCCCCGATAGGCGCCGACCCGCGACCGTCAACCAGAGCGAGGATCCGACTCATCTGTGTCGGATAGTGAATCGATACTCATTCGATAAAATTATACAAATGGATGTAGCCTACTTAACAGACTAGTGTCTTTTTAACCGACTTCAAAAAAAGGAGGAGGTTCTCAATTCGTCGGAATCTTTTTTTTTTTTTTTTTTTTTTATGTATGTTCATCAAAAATAAATAGTAAACGTGAACCGATTTCGATGATTCTTTTTTTGTTCGAAAGGTGGTACTTCCAAGTTGGTCCCATATTAATTTGGTTCAGTTCTGATGATGGGATCCATGAGAAAATGAGGGAACTCCTCCAAATTTGCTAGCACGTAGATGATTTTGGTGTCAATTTCGAGGACTTCAGAGTTACTTATGTACTTCTATAGTAGTTTGGAAACTGTAGCCGAAAAAAAATTTTAAAATAAAAAAATAAAAACCGCCTTCAAACTCCGACAGACTGCGAAGTCGGTGTCAAGTGAACCGACCCAAAGAAATGATAATCATATAGTGAACTTGACATTGACATCGCAGTCTGTCGGAGTTTGAAGGCGGTTTTTATTTTTTTATTTATTTTAACAGACTTCAAAAAAAGGAGGAGGTTCTCAATTCGTCGGAAACCTTTTTATTTTTTATGTATGTTCACCAAAAATAAATAGTAAACATGAACCGATTTCGATGATTCTTTTTTTGTTCGAAAGGTGGTACTTCCAAATTGGTCCCATTTTAATTTGGTTCAGTTCTGATGATGGGATCCATGAGAAAATGAGGGAACTTCTCAAAATTTGCTAGCACGTAGATGATTTTGGTGTCAATTTCGAAGACTTCAGAGTTACTTATGTATTTCCATAGTAATGTTTGGAAACTGTAGCCGAAAAAAATTTATTTTAATAAAAAAGTAAAAACTGCCTTCAAACTCCGACAGACTGCGAAGTCGGTGTCAAGTGAACCGACCCAAAGAAATGATAATCATACAGTGAACTTGACATTGTTATCGCAGTCTGTCGGAGTTTGAAGGCGGTTTATTTTTTTAATTTTTTGCTTTGCCGTAGATTTTCCAGCAGTCCATGTGTTGACTTGGGTAACTGTTTCCTTTTCCATAGTCCATAAGATTAGAGACTGGGAATACCGAGAGAATAGAGCTTAGTCATGTCTATCTATATATATATAACACAAGAAACTAACTGACTGACTGACTGATCGATCAACGCAGAGCCGAAACTACTGGTAAGTAAGTAAGTAAGTAAGTAAGTAACACTTTATTGTACAGAAAAAAAAACACAAATACAATTATCAATACAGAGAAGAGACACATGTACAAAGGCGAGCTTATCCCTACAAGGAATTTCTTCCACCTAACCTTTGAGTAGTGGAGAGGACACATGTTCACGAGTAGACAAATAAGTATGTACAGAAAAATAAAGGAGAATCTAAATATACTTATTTATATTATATTATAATACATAGACTACATAATACTATAGTAAATTATAAAATACACAAACTAAACTATATATATATATATATAAGTAATATATTTAGGAACTACTGGTCGTAGAGAGCTTAAATTTGGCATGCAGGGTCCTTAGGGAACGTAGGGGAGCACTAAGAGAGGATTCCCGAAATTCCCACGGGAACGGAAAAAAACGGGATTTTTCATTTTAATATTTCTGCGCATACGAAGTTACGGGGAAAAGCTAGTAGGTAATTCAGAAAAGCTGAAAGTGTCTCAGTGCACTCCTACAACAGAGCTACAATAGTTACTTATATGAATTAGGGTGTGTTGATTGAAACCGTCCGTTAAAGTTAACGTTAACGTTAAATATTTTACTATGGGACTAAATGACGTTTCTGTATGACGAAACGGAACTAGTTTTTGATGCCAACATTTACATTAATGTCAAGTGTAAGAGGTAACGTGAATCGGCAGTGAGGAAAACGTGATTTTGTGTGAATTTGCGAACATCTTTAGTATTTACGCGTGTCGAAAGGCTATTACAATGAATAAAACAGTACGTAGTTCCATCAGAGCAGTGATATAATGTAAAGAAATAATTATTAGTTAAAGAAAATGTATAAGTCCATATTTAAGTTACTCTAAACGTACTATTTACTGTAAACAAAGTCGAAATCCTCAACTTTCAAAGCATTTTTTTTAACAAATAATGTTAATATAATGTTTTTAATATAGATCGAAAATTTTGACGGGTAAACTTTTTTCTTTATACTTTTAGCTATACAATACAAAAAAAATATACAAAAACCAGTTCACTGAAACCGGGTTCCGATGTTTGATCAATTAAACGGCTTACGTTACTCTACTAAATGTAAAAACTCTAACAAAAACGTTGCTCTAAACCTTTAACTCTATTTTGAGTTTTTAAAACATTCCCGCCAATTTACTCTAAGCATTTTATAATCGGCCAGCAGCATTGTGTGAAAGCTGCAACCTTGTAATGCGTTAGATTTAACTCTGTCGCTAACCAAGGCTAAATGGATGCTCGATTTAGAACTATTAGAATGGATTAAATTTTAGAAAAGTAACTAAGTTTACGCTATTTTTAATACTGATGATTGAATGATCAAATCGCCATTGTTTTTTCGAATGGAATTAGAAAAAAGAGACAGGATTTGTCTATGGATGGCACGCACAAAGTCGTTTTTAGGTGTGTGGTATGTACCTTTTTGTTCCTCATACAATTATCACTTTCATTATTTTAATACAATGCACTAATCGCGAGTTTGCTAAGAATACAAAATGAAAAGTTAAATAGAACTTTTTTATCTAAATTGTGAATTAGAATTCTCACATTAGCCGGTTACAATGTTCTTTGAACGACCATAGACCACGCGACGCTCTACTTTCTTTTTCTTTCCGAGATTGCCTGCAATGATTCTGTCTAGATTGTATGTGAAAGGTCGTTAGGTTCGCATGATGAAATGGAATGCAGGTATGATTGAGCGCGACCGTTGACTTAGGTTTAGATATAGATTTAATGCCATTGACTTCGTATGATATAATAAAGTTTTGTCTATGTCAATGATAGTTTTCTAATCGCTCTCTAAATGGGTAATGAAGTTCTCATTGCTGTACAAGGAACTTATATTATAGTAGTTTACCTACCCACACTCATGTCATAAACCCTCTATGATGCTTTCAAAAACTGTAAATTATGACCGGCATTAAGATAAATTGTTTAGTTACAACAGATTTCTTATCTGTAAAATGTCTGTAAAAATTCCAAGTATTATTTCTGAATAAGAACATCGCAACCATGGCTCTGGCTGAAGTTCTACGGACAGTTATACACGACAACCCGAACACCCGTCGCTGATCCAGCTAAAGACCCTAGAGCTAGATTAACCCGACACTATACCGAAGATATCCCGGACGTCAGCCTGTACGAGATTAGTATGGCTCTCAAACAGCTTAAGAACGGCAAAGCCCCTGGTGACGACGGAATTACACCCGAACTCCTGAAGGCGGGTGGTAAACCAGTCCTTAAGGCCCTTCAGACGCTGTTTAATTCCGTCATTCATGAAGGGAGAACGCCGCGAGCATGGAACAGAAGTGTGGTGGTGCTCTTCTTCAAAAAAGGTGATAACACCTTGTTGAAGAATTATAGACCCATCTCACTTCTGAGCCATGTTTACAAGCTGTTTTCGAGAGTCATTACGAACCGTCTCGCGCGCAGGTTTGACGAATTCCAGCCTCCCGAACAAGCCGGTTTCCGAAAGGGCTATAGTACCGTAGACCACATACATGCGTTGCGGCAGGTTGTACAGAAGACCGAAGAGTATAACCTCCCCCTTTGCCTTGCATTTGTGGACTACGAGAAAGCCTTCGATTCGATCGAGACTTGGGCTGTGCTGCAGTCTCTCCAGAGGTGCCAAGTTGACTACCGGTACATCGAAGTGTTGAAGTGTTTGTACGAAAATGCCACCATGTCCGTCCGACTACAGGACCAGACCACGAAGCCTATTCCACTGCAGCGGGGAGTCAGACAAGGAGATGTGATCTCTCCGAAGCTGTTCACCGCTGCATTGGAGGATGCGTTCAAGGTGCTGGACTGGAAAGGTCGAGGCATCAATGTTAATGGCGAGTACATCTCTCACCTTCGATTTGCCGACGATATTGTAGTCATGGCTGAGACCATGGAGGACCTCAGTATTATGCTCGCTGACCTCAGCAGAGTTTCCGATCGAGTTGGTCTTAAAATGAACATGGACAAGACGAAAATTATGTCTAATGTCCATGTTGTGCCAACTCCCGTAATAATCGGAGGCTCTGCGCTCGAAGTTGTTGACCATTATGTATACCTGGGACAAACAGTCCAGTTAGGTAGGTCCAACTTCGAGAAAGAGGTCAATCGTCGAATCCGACTCGGCTGGGCAGCGTTCGGGAAGCTTCGCAGTGTCTTTTCGTCCAAATTACCGCAGTGTCTCAAGTCGAAAGTCTTCGACCAGTGTGTGTTGCCAGTGATGACTTATGGTTCCGAGACGTGGGCGCTTACGATGGGCCTCATAAGAAGGCTCAAAGTCACTCAGAGGGCAATGGAGAGGGCTATGCTCGGGGTTTCTCTGCGTGATAGAATCAGAAATGAGGATATCCGCAGTAGAACTAGGGTCACCGACATAGCCCGAAGAATTGCGAGCCTTAAGTGGCAGTGGGCGGGGCACATTGCTCGCAGGACTGATGGCCGATGGGGCCGGAAAGTTCTCGAGTGGCGCCCGCGAACCGGGAGACGAGCTGTCGGTAGGCCTCCAACAAGATGGAGCGACGACCTCGTGAAGGTTGCGGGAAACCGGTGGAAGCAAGTAGCACAGGACCGGTCTGAGTGGCGAGCCTTGGGGGAGGCCTATGTCCAGCAGTGGACGTCTTTCGGCTGAAATGATGATGATGATGATGATGATGAACCATGGCTCCGTGGTCCTGGCCAACCCGGTCATTTGGTCCACATAAATTTATTTTCCTTTAAAGCCTTAACATTTTTGATTCTGATCGATCTCTCTTCAAATGGCTGGAAGTGGTCCCTATAAGTAGCACTAAGGCATCAACAAAACACCGCTTATAAAATTAAAAAAAAACTCGATTTGGAATGCCCCGGAAAACCACCATTTATTTAGGGGGGGGGGGGCACACTATACTAGTAGGGGAGGTACCTTAAAAAAAATATTTCAAAATTTTATTGTTCTATTTTGACGGCGTAACTAATATGTATATTAATTCCAAACAACTTTCTAGAACCAACTAGAACTAAGCATCTCCGAGCTATGCTGCGGACGGACGGACAGACATGGCGAAACTATAAGGGTGCCTTGTGGACTTCGGAACCCTAAAAACGAATTGCCGTGTGTTAGTCTGGGTCTGGGTAAAGCTCGAGAACTGCTGAACCGATTTAGCGGATTCTTTTTTTGTTTTATTCCCTGAGATTCTGGGGAGGTTTAGAAGAAAAATCGGGAAAATATAAAGGAACAGCTAAAATACTTAAAAGCTCTGTCCGTCTGTTACCTCATCACGCTTCAACCGCTGGACCGATTTAGATGCAATTTAGTATGGAGATAGTTCGAGTCCCGGGGAAGGACATAGGCTATTTTTTATCCCGGAAAATGCATAGTACCAGCGGGAACGCTATTAACCGAATTTCATGCGGAAGAAGTTGCGGGCAGATGCTCGTACTAAATAAAAGCCTTTGGAGATAACTTTGAGCCACATATGGGTGCTGTTTTATTCGACTAAACAAACGCAAAATATATATATCTGCAAACATGTAAAAATAAACATAAGTAAACAAGGAGGTCGTATACATGGATCCTCGACGCTTTGTTGTTATTGATGAAGTCGGCGTGCGCAGACACCCTCGTATAGAGCGGGCCGTGCTGTGTAACACCCGCAAAGACCCCTACTATAACGTCTTCTGTTAAATAGTTGTGTCTCGGGGTTGAAATCTCGTGTCCCGTATATTTGCAGCATAATATTAACGCCATGTCATCCTTTTCCAGCGCTTTATCATCCCTTACGGGACAAATGAACCGTTTCGTGTCCTTCGAGTATGTTTTGCTGCATTGATCATTGGCCAGCAATCTCACCGTCGTAGCTATTCGGGCTTCCTTGTACCCGGTCACGTAGCAGTCCAATTTATCATAGTCTTTATAGTCCAATGGATAAGGCATAAATCTTACAAAGTCATTGAAAGTGAATGGTTTTTTTAGAAACACCAAGCTGATGTCGCTCCTCGGCGGTGAATAGTCATGCGGTGCAGCTATGTTTTTGAATCTACGCCATTGTTCGGCACCCCCGGCCATGGGATAACGCATAGATACCCGCAAATCTCCTGCTACCACGTACATGTTCTTCGTGGTCATCTTTAGTCTGCTTACGGGTAGACAACGGAACCGTTCTACGAAGGTTCTCTTCCGATAAACACAGTGTGCAGCAGTAATCACTTTGCTGTCAGTGAGAGTCACTCCACCGCAGAAAGTGATATATGTACCCGTGTCGAATGGAAACGTCCTGAGCTTTTTTAGCTCGACCTTCCATTTACCGAAAATTTTGAATGAACTTGAACATTCCACATCATTTTGTAATGCGAGAAATAGAGAGACTTGGAGAATCAAAAACATTTCCTTCTATCTGCGTATTTCCAGTGTACCTATTTGATTGGTCGAGTATTGGTCTGAGCTTACGTAAATTTATTTATTGCATTTTTCTAATTACTATTAGGTACATAATTCTGTTAAATTTTTACGAGTTGTTTTAGAAACCCTCAAGTAAATCGAAAAAAATATAAAAAGTGCTATTGACTTTAGAAAAATAAAAATCAAACACAGACAGTGTTTGTCAAAAGCATAGACACGTGAAGGAAATCTTCTGCAACAGGGATTTACTACTACAGCCTATTTGCGTTCCACTTCAACAACAAGATCATACTTTTCTAAGAAATGTGAAAAGTTAAAAATATGAACCGTGTTGAAACCTAGAGAGTCATGTAGTTGTAGGGGCGCTTTCTCACTCACTACTGACTGTACATTTTTGAAGTTTTATCAGTTATGTAAGGAATAACTTGTCCATATTTACGCGTGTTGATATTCCCGGCGTGCCACTCCGCCGCACAGGATGCCTGAGGACAATTCCACGGCGCATGGCTCTTGCAGGGAAGAACCCGCGAGTTATCGGTCCGTCTTACTACGAGCGTCTACCCGCACAGCTAAAAAGTGAACCTTCTGACGCGGTCTTTCGACGTCAACGTACCGCGCTGTGACGCGTGAGCGCAGGGATTGTGAATGTCTCTCCCTATTTAAAACTCGAATAGAGCCCCATTTGTGTTCGTTTGCTAACAAATGCCATTAAAAAAAGTCAAGAGTCTAACAGTCACAAATTGTTGCAGCCATTGCAATCTTACTATTCAAACCACTGTAACATTTAAATCAGTGATTCAAACAATTAGAATCTTAACCGACGATAGAAACTCATTTTAACTGGGTCATAAGAATTAGTAGTGTGCGGAATAGCATGTTTCTAAGAGACGACAGCTTGATTGAACTCACTGTAATAATAAAAGACAAAACCTGTATCAGGTTTTAATAAGCAAATCGAAACTGAATGACATTGATAGACAATACATTAAAAATAAATTAGGTAGTAGCAAAAGGTTGGACTATCACATTCGCCCCGGCAGAATGTAATCCAGCAGGTGCTTGGGAGAGCGGCGCACTCGACTGGACCGGCGAGGCACGCCTGGCGCTGCCGGCGCGGGCTCGTGCTCCGCGCTGCTCCTTGGACTCGACCGCTCCGGTGCTTGCGGTTCTGGCAGGGGCTCTGGCTGTGATACCTGCGAGGGTTGACGAGATGGAGATGATGGTGATGGTGATGGTAAGGGTGACAATGGCAACGATGAAGGTGACTGTGGTGATTCGGCGCTGTTCGTAGCAGGATGCATTTCGGCATCCACAAATTCGTCTTGCATCTCTAATAGAGATGGAATCTCTTCTCCACTTTGGCCTAAAGGAGCGAGGTGTCTATTTGTAACGGTTGTTTCTCGTCCATCCTTGAGGCGCACATATGAATAAGTTGGATTCGTTTCTAGCACTTCGACCTCCTCTACTGTCGGTTGATATTTACTCTTGCGATCGAAGCGTCGCATGAGAACTTTTCCAGAACTTGTTAACCATGTAGGAATGGAATCTCCATTTGTCGATCTTCTGGGATGTGTAAACATGCGTTCGTGCGGGGTGCAATTGGTACTTGTGCATAACAGTGACCGTATTGAGTGCAGCGCTTGAGGCAGCACATCCTCCCAATTCTCTATTGGTAAGTTTTTGGTTTTGAGGGCTAACTGTACAGTTTTCCAAAGTGTGGCATTCAGTCTCTCTACTTGACCATTTCCTTGTGGATTGTAAGGAGTGGTGCAGCTTGTAGCCACGCCTCTGGAGTGCAGAAACTCCTTGACTTCTGCTGACAAAAATGACGTTCCACGGTCTGAATGTATAAAGCCTGGCAAGCCAAATAGGGTAAATATACTGTTTAAGTGTTTCATAACTGTCTTAGCGCTTATATCAGCACATGGAAAAGCAAAAGGGAAGCGTGAATACTCATCAATCACTGTCAAGATGTACTTATTGATGGATTTTGATGGCACTGGACCTTTGAAGTCTATGCTGAGCCTTTCGAAGGGGGCCATGGCTTTAATAAGTTTATTTTGACCATTCGTCTTTAAGAACTTCGGTTTGATCTCTGTACATGTGCGACAGCTGTTGATCATAACTCGAATATCTTCTATTGAATATGGTAAGTTTTTAGACCGGATCCAATGGGCCATTCTAGTGACACCGGGGTGGCAGAGATCCTCGTGTAACGACCGAAGTGTGGGCCTGGATTCGACAGTGGCACAAATGCGAGAGAGAGCATCAGCTGCGTGGTTCAGTACCCCAGGTCGGTATACGATATCATATTTGTAAGGGGCTAGTTCTAACCGCCAGCGCTGGATTTTTTCATTTTTAATTTTGCTTGAATTTTTAGCATCGAACATAAATGACACCGAGCGCTGATCTGTCACGAGCCGAAAGGGTCTTCCTAGAAGAAAGTGCCTCCATTTTCTTAGGGACTCTACAATGGCGTAGGCTTCCTTCTCTATAGCCGAGTGATTTAGCTCACTTTTATTAAGAGTTCTCGAGAAAAAGGCTACAGGTCTGTTTTCTTGAGATAAAGTAGCTGCAATCGAGTGTTCAGACGCGTCTGTTTCCACAGTAAATGGAACGTTATCTTGAATAGCGTGAACACAAGATTTGAGAATGTCACTTTTTAATTCTGCAAATTCTTTGGATAATTCTCCATTTAGTGGGAATGATCTAGTGTTCGCCAATTTATGTATCTTCTCGGAAAAGTTCGTGATCCACTTGGAGTAGTGTGCAAACATTCCTAGCGCCCTTCGCAAGCTAGGCAGGTCGTGTGGCAGAGGTAGCTCCAGAAAAGGCTTTAATCTCTCACCGTCAGGCTTTATTTTATTATTAGCTATAGCATAGCCTAAGATTTTAATGGAATCTTGATTGAAAACTGACTTCGTTTTGTTCAGTGTCAAGTTGAATTTTTCAGCTGCATTCAGGAAGTTCTTAAGGTTCTCGTCGTGTTCTTCGCGCGTTCTTCCACATATAGTAATATCATCGAGATATGCGAATGTACCTTTCAGCTTCTCCTGTCGGATGACCCAGTCGATGGTTCGTTGAAAACTGGACACACCATTAGTTACGCCGAACGGGATCCTTCGGAACTGGTACAAATTTCCAGCCGCTTCAAATGCTGTGTAAGGCCTTTCTTCCGGGAGTATAGGTACCTGGTGATATGCGCTTTTGAGGTCGATTGCGCTGAACACAGAGTATTTAGAAATCTTTGATACCAATTCTTCGATATTTGGCAGTGGGTAAGCGTCCAAATCCGTATATTTATTTATAGTTTGAGAATAATCAATGACAACCCGTTTTTTATGATTCGCATTTTTTGTGATAAGTACTTGGGCCCGCCATGGCGAACGACTCTCTTCTATAATTCCTTCTTTCAAGAGGTTGTTGATTTCTTCTTCAATAAAGCGTTGATCTTCTTCGCTGTGCCTCCGTGACTTAATAGCTATTGGTTTGCACTCAGGGGAAACGTTAGCGAACAGTGGCACGGCGGGGACGCCGGCTTCAGCCACGCTGCACACGACGAGGGGCTCCTTGGGGCCGCCAAACGCAAACTCGAGAGAAGAATGTTTCTCAAGGACGTCGTGCCCTATAATAATGTCAGAGCACAAGTTTTTGACGATTAGGAGTTTGACATTTTCATATGTATGCTTTCCGAGAGTGATCGATTGTAAAGTCTGCCCTTGGACTTGTGCAGTGTGAGACAGAGATGCTAGAGATATGCTTTGTTGAGCTGGTCTTTGTTTGAGATTGCATAGTTTGAAAAAGTCGTAGTTAATGAAACTAGCAGAACTGCCCGTATCTAATAGAGCATCAGCTCTGATTCCTTTCACAAAGGCTGGAATTGTGGCTTTCCGTAGGGACGACGGTGACGCAGCTATTATGGCATTGATAATATCTAACTCTGGGATGGCTGCGCTAGTTGAGCTTCTACTCCTACAGACGTTAGCGAAGTGGCCCTTTTTGCCGCATATCTGACAGGTTGCGTCGAGAGCCGGGCAAGTCTTGCGTGGATGAACGCGTCCGCCACAGAAGAAACATTTTCTTGATTTCTGGAACACAGATACGGCAGCAGCGGAATCATTATTTTCGGTGGTTGGTACGTTCCGAGTAGTTTCATATGTAGCGTTCAGTGACATGTTACTATAATGTTGCGTGTTCACTTCAGCCATTTCCAGAGATCGTGCTTGATTATGAGCCTCGTCTAATGTCAATGTGAGGCTCTCAAGGAGCCTCTCTCGAATTTTATTAGAGGCTATTCCCGATATAAACGCATCTCGGATTCCGTCATTGCGATTTGTGTCGCTGTCAACACTTTTGAAATCGCACTCTTTCGCTAACTGCTTCAATGCTTGCATATAAGAATCTATAGACTCACCGCCGTTTTGCTTGCGAGTAGCAAGGGCATGGCGTGCGTATAATATATTTTTCGGCTTTACATAAAGACTATCCAAAAGAGCCAAAGCTTGATCATACGTCGTGCACTCGCTAATGTTGGTATAAACGTTTGGAGACACGTGATTAATTAATAGAGTTAATTTGACCTGGTCCGATGCGGGCGGGTTCTCCTGGGGCTGCGCCGCGAGGAAGTTCGTGAACGTTTTTCGCCAATGCGCCCATTCGTTAGAACCTGTGTTTTGCGCCGGGTCGACATCGAACCGTTCCGGCCGAAGATATTTATCCATTAATTAGCGATTGTGATTTGCTTATTAAATTGTAATAATAAAAGACAAAACCTGTATCAGGTTTTAATAAGCAAATCGAAACTGAATGACATTGATAGACAATACATTAAAAATAAATTAGGTAGTAGCAAAAGGTTGGACTATCACACTCACTTCATTCAATTTCTTTTTGCGAGTCGCGTGGCTATGGCGTTGCAAATTGAATGCAGTTTTTGCAGCATTCGACGTTGCTCGCATGCTCTTGAGATGGAACTATCCATTTGTTTCAATAAATGTAGGTATGCGTTGGGCCGCCAGAGACAGATTCCTTTCATAAAAAAAACTTCAGCTTCTCTGGCATGGACTAATGATTATTAATGAATGACGTTCGACTTGGTCAAATCAAAGCCCAAAATGGTCAGTTTTAATGTACCTTGGTATTTATAGTGATTGATACATACTTATCCGGGAGCACGGCAGTGCCCCGCCAAGACGAGCAAAAAAGGCCACAGAACCATTATTTTCTCGACCTCTAACTTATGGAGTTTGGGGTTTTAGCTACCAAGAGGAAGTAATAGGGCTAGGGATATTATCAAATATCATTCATTATTATTGTATCAATGTTTAATTTTACCCCCATTTAAATAGAAGCTATTCACTAACTAAAGATTTATTCTTTCAATTCCAGCTGTCGGTAGCCGAGGTGGAGCTAAGAGCTGCGGCGGAAGAGAGAGACAAACTTGTCAACGACGTGAACTGCAGCAGCCTCCAAAACGACGAGGTCGTCGCTCGAGCCAGGCAGGAGCGGGACGAGGCCATTGACAGGAAGAAGGCTGTTGAGGTAACCACAAGAGCCCTACGTCTATCTAACGACCTGCTGTTGGGCATAGATCTCCTCTCATCACTATAGGGTTTGGGCTATACGCGAGCCCATGCAGACTGGGGATTTCACCATAGGTCATCATAATCATCATTATTTCAGCCGAAGGACGTCCACTGCTGGACATAGGCCTCCCCCAAGGCTCGCCAATCAGACCGGTCCTGTGCTACTTGGTTCCACCAATATCCCGCGACCTTCACGAGGTCGTCGCTCCATCTTATTGGAGGCCTACCGACAGTTCGTCTCCCGGTTCGCGGACGCCACTCGAGAACTTTCCGGCCCCATCGGCCATCAGTCCTGCAAGCAATGTGCCCCGCCCACTGTCACTTAAGGCTCGCAACTCTTCGGGCTATGTCGGTGACCCTAGGTTCTACTGGGGATAACCTCATTTCTGATTCTATCACGCAGAGAAACCCCGAGCATAGCCCTCTCCATTGCCCTCTGAGTGACTTTGAGCCTACTTATGAGACCCATCGTAAGCGCCCACATCTCGGAACCATAAGTCATCAACTCATCACTGGCAACACGCACTGGTCGAAGACTTTCACACATAGGTATCCTTGAATTACTACGCAGACACAGGGTGGAGACGGCCTATAAAAGCACGATTTCGAATGAAGTGTCATGTCAATGTTTGTTTGCGAAGACGTCTGTATACGTGTGATGACGCTCGTACACTGTACACTTGTAAATATGTGTACGCGGGCCAATGATCCACTCTCCATCTCCGGATGAAACAAATGACGGTAAGGGCGACCCCGGCTAGATTATGGCGGGTGATTCCGTGGCCATTAAGTACGTTACTATTAAATATTCTGTGACGCAGATGCATGTAGGTTTCTTCACGATGTTTTCCTTGAGTGGTAAATCCAATAATTATCAACATCTCAAAGAAAAGAGCCAATACTTGTATGCCCTAACACCCGCGACATTTCATTCCATACAAACCGAACGTCAACTGCACACTAAAATATTATTGTGTACTTAACGTGCGCGTGTGTGCGTGACTGCAAGTTCAGACCGGTAAGACGCGAATGTTCGCCGCGGCCGGCGTACGAGGTGAGCTTCTTTGGTGCGGGGCGGTACGTGTAGGTACCTAACTTTGACAACTCTTCTTCATGTGATTTCCAGGTGTCTCTGGCCAAGACTCGCGTGGAGCTGATGCAGGCCAACAGCCAGCTGTACGAGGCCGTGCGGCAGAAGGTGGACCTGGGGCAGCAGCTGGAGCAGTGGCAGGTCAGTATACCCTTCATCGTCATCATCATCATCATCATCATCATGATAATTTTACATCATAGATATAAGATCTATGATGTAAATAAATGGCTCGCTTTCATCCATACTTCCATAGTCCATACTTAATATTATAAATGTGAAAGTGTGTTTGTTTGTTTGTCCTTCCTTCACGTCGCAAGGACTGGACCGATTTGGATGAAATTTGGTATGGAGATAGTTTGAGACTCCGGGAATAACATAGGATAACTTTTTATCCCGATATTTTCACCGCAACGGGTTTTACACGGGCTAAATTTTTTCAATGCTTCTATAACTATAACCATCTGTATAGTATCATCATGTATCATCGGGTAGGCAAATTCCAAGTCTACGTGGGACGATGTCGCGGGCAATCGGCTAGTTCGTCTATGATTCGGTTGGCTTCAGTTTGAAGTCTCTTTTAAGGACTAAATAAAAAGAAACTCCTCATTAAAAAAAAAGAATAACGATCACCGCCATTTTGATCTGTCCCTCCATCGAAACTGTGACATACCTAAGGCCCACTTGCACCACGCCGCTAACCTCGGGTTAGCCTCTTAACCCACGTCAAATTCATATACATATAAATCTGAGTTAAGCGGTTAACCCGAAGTTAACAGCTTGGTGCAAATGGGCCTAAGTGTACCAAATTGTCTGTAAGCTGACAGTGGTGTTGTAACGTTTCCAGATGGACATGCAGGAGCTAATCGACGAGCAGATGCGGCACAAGCTGACGAGCCAGGAGAAGCGCCGCAAGCTGCCCGAACCTGCCGCGCCCACGCGAGCCTCGCGCCTCCTAGGATTTTTTCAACGGTGATCTGTTGCACGCTCTTGGTGCCCCTTAAAGCCATACACAAAACTACCATATCTACAATCACATTACTAATCATCGTTAAACAATACGACCCAACGAGCTTCGTAGCTGCAGCGGCTTTCACTATAATGAGCGGGAAACTAATGACAGCTGTCACCGCCGCCGCCATCTTGTTTGAAGATGCGTTCGCAGCTGTGAAGCTTTTCGGTTGCGTCCTTATTTTGTTTTTGAAACCGTGTGATGTGTACACAATGGCAGTGATAGTTAGTGTCTTAATTAGATTTTTTATAGTAACCGTACACGTTATTTTTAATATGCTGAAATTTTAGAATACGATTTGCGCACTAATGCAATTTTATTTTTATTTGTAAACGACATGCTGTAATTTGTTAGTTGAAATTTTCGGAAGTAAGTTTTGGAATGGTTTAAGCGGATATGGTACAACAGATTAGTTTGCGGACATTACCAAGAGAACTCACATCTTTGTGTCCGTATAATAAATGTATGAATTTCTAATATTTCCTTAAGTCTTATAACATTTCATGAAGTTAACATACTACCTATATAGATATATTTCATTAACATTATCTTTGGGAGCATATGACGAGTTACACGATTGCCAACTAAGCTGCATTCTAAGAAGAGGACGCAATTATAAGCTAAAAAGAGATGGAAAGACGTACACATTTCAAAGATTCTTGCTTATAGTGTCATTTGGTGAAATTACTGTGTCAACCGCGCAACCCGTTTGTAAAAATGACCCACATGATTCACTTTCCAAGGTTGTCTGTTGATGACAACCTCAGTTAAGAAAATCATGTCTCAAAGTCTCACGCAGTTCTCTAATATCGTGTTATCCATTTTTTATGTTGACATTAAAATTCATTTTACCACACATTTAGATTAAAAGGTACCAAAAGCCTCTTCATGTGTTGGCTTCGGCCTCATTTATGGGAAAAACCTGATCCTTATGAGCCAGTGACATGCAAATCTACCAAGAAATACGCATAATAATTAATAACAATATAACACATTTTATTTGTACCTTTACCATTTCGTTTGGCATTCCAAATCATTCCTAAACTAACATTTCCATTGTAGTTATTTTAATGTGTGTATATATAAATGATTTTAATTATGTTTTAAGTGATAATAATTATTTATCGTTTAATTTTAGATACGATCCTTTTCTAATGATGAAAATTTTGCAGATTTTAATATATGACAACAGATTTAGTGAGTGTCACTAAATATTTTTATACACCTCAATAATAACAATATTTCATCATTGCCTTAAGAGGGTTTACTCCGAAAGTTGGCAACGTCGTAAATAGCTGTCAAATATTTTGCTGTTTTCATTAATTTCTGAATGAAAACATGAATTATCGCTCTATGGTTGAATAAAATATTAAGTATGGCTTGCGACAGTAATCATAGGAACACGAAATTTTTAGTATTATGGAAGTAATATCGCAGTTTCCAGCCATCGCAGTTTCCATCCATTTAAATGTAATCTTATCATTTGAATGCCTAACCAACAAATATAAAACGAGACGCGTCATACAACCATAGAATGATATATTCCTTTTTAATTCAGCAATATTGAGAAATCAATAAAAATACCGAAACATTTGACAGCTATATGCGACGTTGCCATACTTTCGGGATAAACCCTCTTAAATCATACATTAAAAACCATATTAGCTTGAGGTTGAATGTCATGATATCAAAATATATATTTTAGTCATAGAAAATGATCGTCCATCAAGCGTTTAATAATGTTTTAATAATTTGAGATTGTACGTAAAATACGTATAGTTTTAAGAGTTCACTGTGAGTGAAATATGGTGCACCCATAGAAATAGGGAAATTACTTAGTAAACTAAAGAACATGAAAACAATAATGTGGGGGCGGTTGTAACAATGCCATCTAATAAAAAAAAGTTTTGTTTAAACTGAGAAACAAACAAATGAAAGGTATTTCACTCTCTTTGTACAAAACGCATCGTTACATCTGAAATCGAGACAGGAATGAGTACAGCGTTCTCCCTTTTTTTTTAATTGCAACACTGGTTGTATGAACTAAGCCGCCTACCCACTACAACAGAATCAGATAAAACCCACTACAACAGAATCAGATAAAATAACGCAGTAGCATCATTATTTTTTATCATTATTACCTATGTAAAATTTTCACAATGGACAACTTATTATATTAAATAGGACAGTTCTATTTGTTCTAGAGAGTTATTTTATCTACTTCTGTAAAGGTTTTAAGTAAAATAGTTTTATTAGATTTTTCAACTAAAAAGAAACTGAGAATACTTAAATATACTCGTATATGCTTTATTTTATTATTGATTGAATTTGCAACTCCCGTATCTGATTTAGAACAGATTATGACGAAAGCCATATTATTATTTACAGAAATGATACATATACGAATTAACAAGATCTGCTGCAATTTTAGAATAACATATATAATTTAAATATTATTAACGATTTTAATTTAGAAATGTTCACGAATAACTTAATGTGTAGACGATCAATTGTTTTTTCAATACAGATGTAAGTACATATATTTAGTGCTGTGCCTTATAAAGTACCTGGCCTTTAGTAAGTGCCTTTACATAAAAATAAAACAAGCTATATCCCCTTGGAATTTGCAATTAATTGTAGTTGATTAAAATCATGGACTCTCTGACATTGCAGTCTCCTTGTCTATGAGAAACTTTTTTCATTCAACTATCGATGTCATTAATTTTAAACCCTAAAATTATATAATGAATTATGCCGTCGATTACATTATACTCATTTTCAGAATACCCATGAGGACTTACTCCCAAATTTGATAATACCGAAGTTCTTAAGAAAAGCCATCAAATTTTTCAAATACTTACTGAATTTGTACTTTTTATGATTACAAATGAACTTTTACCTAATTTACCTAAGTATTCAACTTCTTGGATAAAGTGTGATCTCCGATCTTGCCGTTAATGGTAATTTGGGAATTATGAATTATTTTAAGACATTTTCAAACCATGAAGTTGCTATTTGTGATAGCACTTTGTACAAATTTAAATAGGTAGGTAGGAAACCACCGATTTTTCTTAATGACGGTAGTTTTATAATCTGCACCGTAAAGTACCCCATATTTCCAAATGCAATAATGATAGGTAATGTTCTTGTTTTAATTCAACTTATTTTGATAATGATACCAAAATTGCGATTGATTCATATTTTAGGAGTGAAATATTAAATTCTACAATATTCGACCATTAACTCATTCAATGGCACAGTCGACTAATTGAAAATAAAAAAATAGTTTAATTTAAATACGACTTAGATGAAAAAGACATTTCGAAATATAATTTCTATTAATTTATTGTTAAGACTGAATTGAAATGTAAAATGAAGCATTTAATTGCGCTTTCCTTACGATGCTTACTTTAATTGATATTAAACATATATGAAATCAATTAAAATTTCTCACCAAATTTTTCAATACACAGGTTCTAGGAAAGCTTACCCGCTCGTTAATCAGCATTTTATTGAGTTGTTTTGTACCTACATCAAATTCTGAAAATCTACGAGATTAAAAAACCGTCGTGAATTGTAGCAATAATTTTATATTAATTTCTTAAGCACAAAACTTTCTATGGCGAGTATAATATTTATAGTCATTCCATTGTTTACAAAACATACAATTTCTGTGTTGTAAGGGGTCATGTTTTATAATTGCGTAACATAGACATAAATTTATTATTTTTTGCGAAGAAAGAAGCAGCACTTCATATCATACTGTAGTTTCCATTAAACGAAAGCTGCGTTCGGCCACTTGCTTGGAGAAGTAGTCTTCATCGGGATTACCGCAATACGAGTGGCGCACATGTCCGTGTATAAATACTGCTGGTCGTCTTGGCATCGCAAACCAATGAACAAACGCATTACCATAGCGGGTCACACTGAACGTGGCAGGCAGGGGCTTTATTCGAAACGTTACATTGGGAAAGGGAACTTCCGTTTTCCTACCGTTAGTGTCTCGGCGTTAAAACCGAACTTTAAATAGCTTAGATTTAAAGTTCAATTTGAGCGCCGTGACGCGTTGACGGTAGGGATATGGAAGTTCCCTTTCCCCATGTAACATTTCGAATAGGGCCCCAGCAAGGTGCACGCACCACCATGCGTTGAGTAGCGTTAATTTTCGTAACAAATGACATACCGTTTGCGTGCTATGCACACATTCGGTGTTACCTCGGCTTAACTCTTACTTGGTTCATGGGTCTGTGAAAAAAAAATCGGTAGTCTATAAAGTCGGTTTATGGACGATAATTTTACGTGATAACGTCATAAGAAAACATTAATGCATATGTCCCTTTACGTAGGACATACATCGCTAAGAGGACATATTATATGGACATACATTGCGTCAATTTTTTTCATGCCGGCGTTTTTCAATTTCTAAGACGTTATCACGTCAAAAAACTCAATAAACATGATCTCTTGCCCCTATTCATTGATTTAACATGGTAATATTTATAGTTTTTACAAAAGGATTAGTGCAATGTACTTAAGACGAGCACTCCATCGTACTTAATAAGATCATCGAGAATAGTACTTAAATCTACCTTCATTTGTTTGTGGAATTAAATAAAGCATGAAATTTTATATAGTTTGTGTTTCTTTTTACCTTGATACATAACTATGCTAAGCTAAGTGGCTGTGGAAGCAGGCGCCGAGTGGACGGTCGAGTTAGGCGTGCAGCGGAGCCATCCATGGCCTTCCACAGCCAAGCTTGCTACGCATAGACAATAAAATGGACCCACATGAGTATAATCATCATCAGCATTTCAGCCGAAAGACGGCCACTGCTGGACATAGGTTTCCGCCAAGGCTCGCCACTGAGACCGGTCGTGGGACACCGGTGGAAGCGAGTAGCACAGGTACTCGTTTCCACCGGTTTCCCGCAACCCTCACATGACACATGACATCTGCGTAATGTGCGCAGCAGTGAAGTTCCGACTTAACGCACCAACAGCGCTTAAATACCTCCCGCAACTAATATTTATTTGTAAACCTAGAGATATTCTAATATCTAAAGTCCCGCGCCTTCACATTTCAAAACGCTTTAATGTATTTAAAGAGCACCACCAACACTCTCAACACATGTGTGCGTGCCGAGACAGCCATCAACTATGCGTTGAGAGTGTTTGTGGTGATTTTTAAATAATAATAAAAAAATTGAAGCGTTTTGAAATGTGAAGGCGCGGGCTTTAGATAGTAGAAGATCTCTACCATCCTTTCTCCACCACAAAATCTAAACCTACTAGCCACTTGAAAGTCACAGTGAAAAAGAAACGAGCCTTCAAAAAAGCTTCATAAACAAATTCTTCTGTCATCCGTATATTTTTATACGTTCGTGTGAACGAATTTTCGTTTTATTTTTGTTGTTGTGAAAGTATTTCTCATCCAAAATGCCGCAGCAAGTGGAACAGAAGACCATCGATCCAGAAGCCGAGCTGAGCAATGTTCAGCGGATGGTAAATATTTATAAACAACAAGTATTACTTAGTGTTAGTAGATATTAACCTCAATATAGAGGGTTTGCTACTCATATATCGCTATCCTTTTACATTTACATGAAAGAGTAAAAGATAGCGAGATGAGTAGCGCTGCAGAATCGCTACAAAAAGCACGAGCACGGGCTCCGTGTAAGCCTGGCCTTACTTACACCATTGTCTTCAGTTCAAGAAGCTGGCACCGATGTGCAGCGTGGAGAAGCGAGCCGGCGGCGTGCCACAGCTGGCGCCTCAGGAGAAGCAGCTGGGCATCCTCGCTCATGAGCTCAAGGAGACGCTGCTCTGCATCAACGTAAGGCCGACTTGCAACAACGCCGGTAACCTCGGGTTAGCTTCGAGTTAAGTTGATAAAAGTAAACCTGAGTTGAGGAGGATAAACTGAGGTCACTGGCTTGACTACTAGGCTTAAGATTCCTCCGTAGCGGACACTGAGGCTACGTCTTTTTAGGCGATTAAAAGCAAACACGGTGCAAAATTTTGTGTACCTACATACGTATATAGAAGATTGATGTGATATTTACGCGAAGAAAATATCTAAGTAATTGATTCCCCAAACTATCCTGCTGTGACTTCATAATAGACGCATGTAGAGTCTGTTTATGACGGATTTTTAATGTAAACGCTACTGACTATAGTGTACGGAGATATAGTAGGTAGGTATCTATTGACTTTCAAGATGTTTGTGATAGGTATGTATGAGGTACTAACTTCACTGTTTTATTTTACGGTTAGCTATAGATAGACAATGACACTCTTCAGTTTTAAGTGGATATTACAAAAGTAAAGGAACGTGACAGGCGGCTACTATTAGTAGCGCGACAGTCCCTTCATATTATGTCCTTTTACTATTTTATATGAAAAAGCTAGATCTCTACGAAACTTGCGAAAGCGATACGCTTCGAAAAGTCGCTACCGTTCATGTCCCTTTCACTTTACATAGCAGTAATCATCCGGGGCTATATTCGAAGTCTTAAATAGGGATCTTCCTGTTCCCTATTGGATCGCTCACGCGTCAAGTTGAACTTTAAATCTAGCTGCTTAAAGTTTACGCGACGTGTGAGCGATCCTATAGGGAAACAGGGAGATTTCCTCTATAGGATCGCTCTTTTAAGACTTCGAATATAGCCCCAGTTCCCGAGACCCCATAACCTAAGTTCCCTCCTAACAGTTGGCAAAGAAAGGCCAGCACGCGCTCCGAGATAACATGATCAAGTCCGGCACCCGCAAGTCCATCGTGGAGTATGAACACCTCGAGTCGGAGCTGAGGGACGAGCGCGCCCAGCAGGCTGAGCTGAACTGCCTGAACTACCTGGCGCAGAAGCAGATCGTGGAGCTAATGAAGAAAGTGCCGACGGAGGCTGAGGTTAGTAGCTACTAGCTTAAGACTTGTGTATCAGATATTAGAAGATATACCTAGTAAGTAGATGCAAAATTGTAGAAGTCTTCTTGTGACCGCGGCCGTTGCATTGCGGCCTAAACGTCGTCGAGGTCTAGGTAAAATAGGTTAAGTACGAAAGAAAATTTAACAAAATCTTGTTTGAAAATGAGCTAGCTAAATCATTTAAAGCAGTTTCCCTACAGGGACCAAATTTTTATCCACCCTCCTCAGTCGTTCACCCTTGACAGAGTGGTCGTGGTTTCATGTCGACGCATCTGCTTATGAAACTCTCCTTGCGATGCGTCTCCATCCCCAGCCTGTACCTATACTCACTCGTAGATGCGTAGAATACTACGCCCCTTTCATAGGCTACATTTTACCGTAGAATACTTTCGAGCGCTCCAACCCTTAAGTTAGAAGTTAGCTCTACGTAAAGGAGGGAAATTGGCATCTAGACTGAACTAGTTTTTGGCCACAGACTTTACGGAGATACCATCCATACTTATGTTTAGGAGCTGGCGATGATCGAGAACGCAGCCAATCGACTTCGGCGCATGGAAAACCGGCTCGATCTGGCCACGAAGCGGTTCTGTGTAGTCAACGCCGACAACAAGCACGTGAGGGAGGAGATACACCGCCTGCTCGTGGAGAGGTTAGGAAGTGGGACATCTCCCCTGTCAATAAACATGATGATAGCATCAGGTATCAATAAATTTCAAATCTAATTAGTCTGTTGGTGAGTGTCCTGACCTGTTGAAAAACAACCTAATGAAAAATAGTTTTATATCAATGAATATTGACAAAGATAAAACGCATCAAAACTCGGGAGTGGCAGTACGTGACGTCAGTATTGAGTGCATAAATTACCTATACTTAAAGGGCGTCACCTTTAAGTATAGGTAATTTATATTGTGAATTTTAAAAGCGTCGTATGACTTATCCAGGTCTGTTTCCATCTTCAATTTTCTCCAGGGACGGCTTCAACATCCAGTGGAACCGCACCATCGGCAAGCTGATGAAAGGGAAGGAGTACCTGATGGACATCTTCGAGATCGCCGCAGTCGCGTTTGGAGACCGGGACGAGTGCTGCAGGATGCTGGAGGCCCTCAAGTGGAAGGGGCTTTTCCAGCTGAACAGGGACATCTCGGTTTGGAAGCTTAGACCCTTCTTCTTATTCAGCGCTTGTAGATATTGTCACGATAATTGAAGTAACGCACACAACAACATTAGCTTAGCACACAGGGATTTTCAATTTTAGTGTACTCCCTTTGTACTGATAGCCGTCCTTGTTTGGAGCTGTGTGTGTTATCGTTTACCTTAACTCTCGTGGCGATTATGGCGGGATACCTACCACTGTTGGATATAGTCGACCCCTTATTCTTCTGCTTCATCTTCAAAGTATCGCATGGCTCTGTGACTGTGATATTTTTGTTGTAGTTCTTTGAGAATTAGAATAAAAATACCTACTTATATCTTGAAAGTAAATTGAACCATGTAGGTTATTTACCTAATCATATTTTTGAAGAATAATGTTTCTTTAAGGTAGGTATGCCTACAGGTTTATCGACGAGAGAATATCAATCGAGAACTCTGCATGTCCAGGAGATGCAATCTTACGAGGGCGAGCTGAACCACCTGGCGAAGCTGGAGGAGTTCCTCCGAGTGAAGGGGTCGCGGAGGATCTGCGAGGCCGATGAGAAGGAGGAAATTAAGCGGCAGGAGGAGATCCAGCGCTGCGAGCAACAGATTGCCTTTCACGACGCGCTGCTTGAGGAGATCTTTGTGAGTTTTTATGGTATAGGCATATTTTAATTTATTTGGCTGTTATCTTTTTTTATTATTTATTATAAGCAAGCATTTGACCACGATCTCACCCGATAAGTGAAAATATAGTCGAAGGTGAAACATGCTTACTTAGATAGTACTTACCTGTTCAATCTCGACTTGAAAAGATCCAAGTTACTTATAACTATCCGGTAGAGAATTCCACTCCTTAGCTGTTCGCATGATGAAGCATGAAACGGAAATCTATTTATAATTTAAGTAAGTACATGTAAGTTTATGTATGTTTATGTATAAATGTGTTTAAGTATGTTTATTATATTTTGTGTGTGTTTCTTCTGCACATCTTAGGACAAAGCACCGCCTACCAACCTAGTTTGTCTTTGTTCATCTCAACTATCCAAAGGTGTCTGGAAGAGATAAGACCGCCTGCTGTATGCCATACCTACCTTTTGTGTAATAAATACATTATGTATGTACTTTTCCTTGAATGTATGGTGTTCAATAAAATATATTGTATTGTATTGTATATTTTACATCTAGTTACTCAAAGTTCAGTTTCAACGCCATGACGTTTTGGCGTTCTCTATTAGAGCACCACTTTCCTAAGAGATCGCTATTTAGCGATAAGTCCGCCTGTTGTTTACCTATTTAATGTGTATTATTCCTGTATTTTCTGTGTTTGGTTTATATGGTGTTTAATAAAGAGTATTGTTGCTGTTGTTGTTATAGACCACTACAACAGCCTATTTAGGTACGATCTCCTGTATAACCATGTCACATTCGTATGGCTTAGTGTTAATTTTATTTAATCACCATAATTATGAACAAAAGCTTGCTTAATTTAATGGACAGACGTACGCGGGCAACGACAAAGTGTCCGGCATCGTGAGCCACTTCAAGATGACTGAGATCGAGAACTTCTCGTGCTTCGTCCTGCTGTGCGAGGTGCTGCAGGAGTCCATCATACTGCGACGGGAGCTCGACCTCCTGCGCCAGAGGATACGTGAGTTGATACTGATGCAGGGCCACAAATATTTACGGTAAGCGTCGAAAATTCCACGACGCGACGGCGCAACGTAGCGCGACGCGACGCCGTATCGTGTTATATTTTGGCTCTTAGTCCGACCACCAGCAACATCCTAAGTATTTACGTCACACTACCACTGATTACTTAAACCCTCTCGTGATCATTTAAAATAGACGCGACGTCTTATCGTGTTATATTTTGGCTCTTAGTCCGATCACCAGCAATATCCTAAGTATTTACGTCACACTCCCACTGCTGACTTAAGTAAACCCTCTCGTGATCATTTAAAATAGTGATAGAATCTAGTAAGGTGGTGTCCACAGTAACACTAGGTTATAATAGACATAGCCCGTAGAATAACGAAAGTTAATTGGCCTGAAAGTTCTTCAATGGTGTCCGCGAACCACGAGACTGCTGGTGGATGCGCGTGGCATCACAATACCGACCTGAGTCGTGAGCTTTGGTCCAGACCTAAGTCCAGAGACGTCATTTTCTTCTTTCTTGACTGATATGATGATAATGAAACGTACACCAGTGGACCAGCGCGACATTAACGAGGCCCGCGAGGAGAAGCAAGAGAAGAGGATCGCCCAGGAGAAACTGGCCCTGGACCAGCAGATCGCCAAGACGCAGGGCAAGCGAGACCTCAACACCGCCGCCGACAACCTCATCCTGAAGGTGCTCAAGGGGATCGACGATCTGGTCAAGTTAGTAAATGCAAATATCGGGAGATTCACAGATATTTCCAATATCCAACGCACAGACATAAATAATACTTCGTATGGACGGGTCCATACGAAGTATTATTTATGTCTTTAACGTACACGTCATATGTCCCCACTTCCTTTCCTTGGTGTCCAATCCAAAGTTATACGTGTATCGTGACACTAAGGCTGGGTCGTTGCACGTTTTTCCAACAACGAGAAAAGTTTTTAGATACTGAGAAACATTTTCAAAAAACCGGCCAAGTGCGTGTCGGGCCACGCGCAAATTATAGGGTTCCGAAGTTGACGATGCCCACAGTACCTTTCTAAGACTTATTAGCATCTAGCTAGCCTGTGGTATGACGTGCCCGCCCGACTCCCCTGCCGCTCGAGAAAAATCATCATTATAAGTTGGTCGACTATTACTCGTAAGTTTGTACAGCCTACTTAGCTCTGATAGTTTTCCTTTCAACTACGTTATATATGCCACAACCGTGATTTTTTTCAGCCATCCAAATACCACCATTTAGCTGGCAGGGGGGGGGGGACACGTGACTCTAACAAAAAATAGCACTTTAAAGCTTAATATTTCACAAACGCATCACTTAATCAAAAAATGGTTTTAACAAACCCACAATATTTTTTCGAGACCTATTCAACGATATGCCGCACCATGGGGTATGCAAGAAAAAAAATTACATCCCCACTTTACGAGTAGGGGAGGTACCCTATAAAAAAATATATTTCAAAATTTTATTGTACCACTTTGTCAGCATAACTAATATGCATATTCATGCCAAATTACAGCTCTCTAGACCTAAGCATCTCCGAGCAATAGTGCGGACAGACGGACGGACATGGCGAAACTATAAGGGTTCCTTATGGACTTCGGAACCCTAAAAACAGTTTAAAAACAATACACTTTTCATTATGCACGCTCGGTGACCAAACTTTGGATTGGACACCAAGGAAGTGGGGACGTGCACGTTAGACCGGGTCTAGATATTATTTAGGTCTATGATCCAACGTATTTCCCTACTTCGTGGTTATATCACTTTAAATTAAGGCCGTGAACCCGGAACCCTACTGCGGCGCACGCTACGCACGCACACGCTAAGTGCTGCAGCAGTGGAAGTATCGACCTTATGTTGATACGAAGCGTATGTGTAGGTACCCACGGGCGTATCTCGACTCTCCGTACTTTTGACTGGACTTACTTTTTTGGCTACGGAGGATTAAAATTTGACATTAGCTCCATAGAAAATCTGTCATGTTTTAGCCGTCCGTAGCCTGTCTTGTGGATTGGATATAGGATCCTATCCTATCCTAAAGCCCGGTTAACATCGAATGCGTCGGCGTGCGGCGTTCAGCTGCAGTGCGTCTGCTGTACCAGGTCTTACGAGAACTAATGCTATACAGTGCAGACGATCCGTAGAGGAGCCGCAGACGAGCCGCAGACGCATTAGGTGTGACCCGGGCTTAAATCTGTTTCACCAGGATAGCTCGCTGCGACATCACTCCCCTGCTGTCGCTCCTGGGCAACCACAAGGAGGTGACCAAGTGGAACGTGCACAAGTTCCTGAGGATCCTGGAGTCTGAAGTTAAGAGCCTCATCGAGGTCTGCTACGGAGCCGTTAAGGTAGGTCCACCGTCATAGAAAGAAGGAAAACTCGAAGAACTGTTTAGCTTTTTTTGTTTGATGGGTGAGTTAAAATTTAAGAGAGTGTTTTCAGCTATGCTTGAAGAATGGTTTCAGCTAGTTTTGATGATATCAGATCTTTTCTGATCTTATACGGGGGCTGGTAAACGAGCACACAGGCTGCCTGATAGTAAAGCGTTCGCTAAGGCCGAAACATTTGAGAAATCAAAGATTTCGAATACTTTGTCAACCCTGAGCCACCTGTACAGTCCTGAGCCAGTTAGGACTAAGATGAAATTACTCTATGCCAGTGATTTCACAGGCTGCCCTTACTTACCCCTTTACCGGAACGGTGGTACCAACCCGGGCGGAACTATCATCGGGTCCTACCAACCCGACTTCTACCTTATACACCCCTACCTTACCCCCTTACCGGAACACAACAGAGCAACTGGATATTTGGCGGCAGGTTAGCGAGTAAAACGGTGGTCCGTATCTTGCACCAGGTCCACCAGATTTATCGTCTTTGCATTGCAGCCGCCTGCACCCACGCCGAAGGGCCGCAAGGGGCCGACAGTGGCCGATAAGGTAAAGCTGGTCGCAGATCCGTACGTCGAGGGGCTACGGCCTAACAGGATCGAAAAACTCGTCCCGTATCTGCCTTGCGCTTAGTGAGTTCTAAACTAAAAGTAGAGAGAGAATACATACAAATCACGCCTTTTTCCCATAGGGATATAGGCAAGACGCCGGAAGCCGTGGTGGCCTAGTGGTTCGACCTACCGCCTCTCATGCAGAGGGTCAGGGTTCGATTCCGGCTCGCACCTCTAAGTTTATTTATGTGCGAAATTCAATTTGAATTTACCACTGAGCTTTTCGGTGAATGTAAACATCGTGAGGAAACCTGCACGCATCTGCGAAGTAATTAAAAGATGTGTGTGAAGTCCCCAATCCGCACTGGGCCCGCGTGGGGACTATATCCCAAGCCCTCTCGTGATGAGAGGAGGCCTGTGCCCAGCAGTGGGACGCAAATAGGCTGTAGTAGTAGATATAGGCAAGAGACCACTTTCTTCCATTTACTACGACTCTTACACACCTCTCTCGGTTTTTTCCAACATGAATCTAACGACACCTCACAACATAAGCTAAAATCCGTCAAACCGTTTAGGTTACAGAACCTGCCAAAGAAGTATATTACATATCACATCAAACATCTTAATATTGTGCTTCTCTCAGGATTCTGTTTTTTGAACCACTCGCGCTTCGCCCGTACTTCAAGCGCCAAATATCAACTTCAGCCTATTGCATATAACAAATAACTACTTAGGTACTGCCTATTCTCCTTTTTAGCCGACTGGGTCAGAAGTAGGTTTATGTTTTTCGAATCTATGTATAGGTTCGAGTCGAAAAACATTAAGATGGCACGAAAGTGAAGTAGACACACGCGTAAATATCTTCTGAAACACTGAAAATTACTTTCGAGTTGTATAGCCCAAACCCTCTCGTGATGCGAGGAGGCCTGTGCCCAGCAGTGGGACGCAAATAGGCTGTAGTAGTAGTAGTAGTAGTGTATAGGTACTGAATCATATTTTCATGTACAATCATCATCATCATCATATTTTCATGTGGATTTATTTAAATCCAAGGCCGTAAGACTCTTCCATATCTACAGCACTTTAGAAGAACGATAAATAATTGTCTTTTTCCTTAGCTGCGTGGAAGATTACATCATGAACCTGGTGTTTGAGACGCCGGCGGTGCGCGCGGACCGCGAGTACGTCGAGGGCATCTTCCATCTCGAGGACATCAACACCAAGTTCGACATATACACGCTCACGATCCCAGCGTAAGTATCTCGCTGAAGACTCACCCAAAAGTCACTAATTTATTCAGACCACGATCTCACCTGATGGTAAGTGACGATGCGGTCGAAGGTGATACATGCTTACTTAGATAGTACCTACCTGTTCACTCTCGACTTGAAAATATCCAAGTTATAACTATCTAAAGAGACCGGCCGGTAGAGAATTCCACTCCTTAGCTGTTCGCATCGCATGATGAAGCGTGAATCGAAGCGCTTAGTGCGCGCTGGAGGAATATCTACAACATAAGGATGGAATCCAAGATCACGCCTAGTCCCGTAGTGGCGAAATGGGAATGGTGGAATTAAATCAAACAATTCCCCCGCACACTCTCCAAAGTGTATCCTATAAAATACCGATAGCAGGCAACTTTACGTGGCTTATGTATACATGGGCTCTCATCTCACGTCAGCCCTTCACTGCCACGCCAGTGCGAGTTACAGCGAAAAATCCGCTAGAGGCGCTATACTGGCGTCGGTGTCGGCCAAGGCAGCCATTTGCCATTTTATGCGGTTTGATATTGACAGCTATCTGTGGCGGATCCAGGATTTTTGTTTAGGGCTTGGCCCAGCTGACCGAAGGTTAGTAGGCAGTGCCGGATTAACCCATAAGCAAATTAAGCAATTGCTTAGGGCATCACGTCTTGGGGGGCACCACACACGGCAAAAAAAAAATTATGTTTAATTTCTTTTTTTTTAAAGGAAACCGCTAAGAAAACCCACTAAAATTCACAAAATAGTTTTGATATAAGTACCCCACTCCTATCCTTATCCAGTCCCTATCCTGTCTCTATTCCTACCCCTAAAAAATGTGGTCAAAAGTAAGTAATCCTAATAATACGAATAAGGGCTTAGTCTTTGATGTCGGTGCCAAAACAATTATATTTCGACAATTTTATTGGTTTGGTATTAGTTTGGTACATTCGTCGTATTATTTTCTGTATTTGGCAGCACTATATTTATTTTCGTTGGTGTTGTACCGAACTTCAAAAACCGGCCAAGTGCGTGTCGGGCCACACGCAAAGTATAGGGTTCCGAAGTTGAGGATGCCCACAGTACCTACCTTTCTAAGACTTATTAGTGTATTGTGATTGTTTTTGGAATTAAACGGCCACGACTCTGCACAATTAGGTTTATTATTAAGCACAATAGAATAATTACAATAACAGTTCTAAGCCGCCATGATGCGTAGTGACGCTCATGCACACATTGACATTTCTTTTTTTTTTTTTTATAATTAAAATGCGTTCCATTTTAATGATACATCTTCCCTTTCAAAGAGACAGTAATAATTACCAATATATTATGAAGAGGTATCATAGTCACTTAAATATAAAGGAGGTCTTCTAGCTCTAATAGGTCTGCTTTCACAGTTCTCCAACACTGACTCAGGCATTTCAGAATGACTATACTCCTCAGTTGCTACTGGTGCCTGATTGGCAGCATCAGTATCTTCAGGTACATAACTAAGACAATTTTGGCATTGCTGTTGATCCCTAAAAGTAAATGATGGCTTAATCTGAGAGGAGTTTCTTCTGAAGGTATAACCATACATATCTTTTATAATATAAGACCTTGGAGAACTATGACAGCTTACAATACTTCCTGGTAACCATATGTTATCTTTAAGATATACTATTTTTTGACCAACATAAAAGTTATAGTTAAAGGTTTTAGCGGTTTTGTCATAATTGGTTTTATTTAACAAGTTCCTTTTGTTTTGATAGACATCAAAATCTTTAACCACTTTAGGTTTAAGCAGTTCACTATGTATGGGTAATATGGACCTTGTGGTACGGCTCAGTAGCAGTTGGGATGGACTATAAGGTGAATTTAGAACAGGAGTATTTCTGTATTCTAATAACATTAAATCAAAATTTAAACTTTTATCTTTGCACTTTTTTAACATGTTTTTAACAATACCAACATACCGTTCAATGAAGCCATTTGATTTTGGATATAGTGGACTAGAAGTCACAACCGAAAATTGGTATTCTTTGGCAAATTTGTTAAATTCAAATGAATTAAATGGCATATTGTCCGCTCTCAGAACCTTGGGAACTCCATGTGTGGCAAATAATGATTTTAATATATTAATAACAGTACCAGCAGTCAATGAGTTCACTTTAAACAAATCAAACCATTTGGAATAATAATCTGCTACAATCAAATAGTTATTATTTGCATAATTGAGAAAATCACAGCCAATTTTCTCATAAGGAAGTGATGGCATGTCATCTATGATCAATGTTTCCTTAGACTTTTTAACACTGTATTTTTCACATAGTTGACAAGTACTTAGTTCTACAATAATGTCATTTTTCATAGATGGCCAGAAAAACAATGATTTACACCTTGCCAACGTTTTTGTGATCCCAAAATGAGAGGAATGAACTTTGGATAAAACTGTTTTCTTTAAAGACATTGGAATTATTATCCTATGATTAACATACACTAAATTGTTTTCCACAAAAATGTCATTTTTCAATTTCCAGTAAACTTTCACAAAATCTGGTACTTTTTCAATACTAACTGGCCAACCATTGTTATAAAACTCTATTAACTTATTCAGAACTACATCCTTTAGAGTGGCTGTTATAATGTCAGAGAGAAAACTATCACTTACATTTACTGTGTGCACTACTCTATCTAAGGTTTTTTCTAAAGTATCACAATCTGCTTTTGACGAAGCTCTGCTTAATGCATCTGCAATCAACATTAATGAGCCCTTAACATACTGCACATCAATGTCATAGATATTCAGTTTTAACCTTATCTTCCTTAGTCTCTGGGATGCAATACAATAAATCTCTTTTTTCATTAGGGCAACAAGAGGCTGATGATCAGTTTGAACTACAGTATGCCGCCCATATATGTAATAGTGAAATTTCTTGCAGGCAAATAGAATGGCCAGAAATTCCTTATCTATTTGCCCATACTCACATTCTGTTCTACTTAAACTTTTTGAAGCAAATGCCACGGGTTGCTTGTTTTGTAACAGTACACAACCAATTGCATTTTTGGAACTGTCAGTCTGGATAGTCACTGGTTGTTTGGGGTCAAAGCTTCTCAACACTGGTGGACTAATTAAAAGGTCTTTGATTTTATTGATACTATTTTCATGAATAATGCCCCAATCAAATATTACATTTTTCTTAAGAAGTTCTCTCAATGGGCTGGTAAGTTCTGCTAAATTAGGTATGAAATCTCTTAAATAGTTCACCATTCCCAAAAATCTTTGTAAACTTTGTTTATCATGTGGAGAATCATAGTCCCTAATTGCTTTTATTTTATCCTTGTCTGGCATCAAACAACCATTAACTATCTCATGACCAAAATATTTGACAACTTCAGGCATATATTGAAACTTTTTTAAATTAAATTTAATATTTAACTCACGGGCTCGTTTCAATACATTAAATAAGGCAGTATCATGTTCTTCTTTTGTTTTGCCATGTATTAAAAAATCATCTATGTAAATGAAAATATTATCAATATCCTTGAAACATGATTCACAATTTTCCTGAAAGACTTCAGCTGAGACATCAAGACCAAATGGTAACACATTAAAATGGTAAGTTCCAAATACTGTTGAGAAAGTACAAATCTTTTTGCTATTCTCTGATAAGCCTATCTGCCAAAATGACTCTTTCAAGTCAAGTACTGAAAAGAATTTTGAATCACAAATTTTAGTTTTAAGATCATTTATTGTTGGTATTTCAAAATACTTCTTGAGAATACATTTATTTAAATCGCGTGGATCTAAACAGACACGGATTGATTGTTCATCTTTCTCTACAATGACTATTCGATTTATCCATTCAGAACCTTCATCTGACTTTGAAATTATTCCTTTCTCACATAAACGATCTAACTCTAATTTCAATTTCTCTTTTAGCTTAATCGGAATTCGATGTGGAGGTTTGGACACTGGTTCAGAACCATCTTTCAATAATATTTTATATTCCTTCGGGAACTTCCCAGTACCAGTGAATACATCCTGATACTCGCCAACTATTCTTTGTTTTTCAATGTCACCTGCAATAGCACAATTTTCCAAGTCAATATTATTTATGAACTTTCTTTCAACTAAACCCAGAATCTGACAAGCATCTTTTCCAAGAGTAGGCTGGAATTGTGAGTCAGTCACAATAAAATTTAAAAAATATGACTTTGTTTTTACTTTGACATCTAACATCACAGTCCCAAATACTTTTATTCCAGTCTTGTTATAAGCCTGTAATCTAAATTTACATTTTTCTAAAGGCAATTTTTTTCTTCCTTTCAGCAACATATAGACTGACATGGGAATTAAGTTCACATCCGACCCTGTATCTAACTTGAACTTACAACTCTTGGTGCTCTCCAACAATAAAGATTGCGTCCAGTCTGTTGAACATACCTTCTGAACACTGCCACAGTAGAATTCACTGTCCTCATCTTCTGGCTCCATCTCTCTTGATACAACTTTTACAAATCTGCTTCGGCAAACACTAGAAAAATGATTTAATTTGTTACATTTGGTACATGTCTTTCCCCGAGCTGGGCATTTTTCCAGTTTCCGTTCATGCTGTTGCCCACACCAATGACATTTTATTACTTTCACATCTGATTTTGCTGCAATCTTGTCTACTTCAATAGTCTTTCCTTGTACCTCTGCTGCTTGCTGTCTTCCTATTTCAGCTAAACGTAACTTAGTTATAACAATTTCAAGCTCAGCGTCTCCGGCTATAATTAACTGCTTTTGAATATCGTCATCATTGGTTCCGAAAACTAGTCGGTCTCGTACCGCTTCGTCATCCGATTTAAATTTGCAACCCTTAGCCAGCCTTTTTATGTCTGTTAAAAAATTATCAAATGGTTCACCCTGTTCCTGCTTCCTGCTATAAAACAGAAACCTAGAATGCAATATGTTCTTTTTGGGCTCACAGTATGTTCTAAACGTATCAATCACAGTCTCGAATTTCTTCTTTTGTTCTTCGGTCAGGGTAAAATTGTTGAAAATTTTGAGCCCTTCTTCCCCGATCACATTTAGCAGAATTGCTATCTTTCTTTCTTCACTTGCATTTTCAAGCCCTGAAGCCACTAAATATATACTTAATGATTGCTCGAACGCCTTCCAACTGTCCGATAAATTTCCAGAGGAAACGTTTAACTTTTCTGGAAGATTGAAAGCCGCCATCATTCTGTTTGACTGGTTCTTAACAATTTTGACTGCGCCATGTATTGTGATTGTTTTTGGAATTAAACGGCCACGACTCTGCACAATTAGGTTTATTATTAAGCACAATAGAATAATTACAATAACAGTTCTAAGCCGCCATGATGCGTAGTGACGCTCATGCACACATTGACATTTCTTTTTTTTTTTTTATAATTAAAATGCGTTCCATTTTAATGATACAATTAGCATCTAGCTAGCCTGTGGTATGACGTGCCCGCCCGACGCCCCTGCCGCTCGAGAAAAGTCATTGGTTTTTTAATCATTTCATAAGTTGGTCGACTATGACTCGTAAGTTTGTACAGCCTACTTAGCTGTGATAGTTTTCCTTTCAACTACGTTATATATGCCACAACCGTGATTTTTTTCAGCCATCCAAATACCACCATTTAGCTGGCAGGGGACGACGACACTCGACTCTAACAAAAAATTGCACTTTAAAGCTTAATATTCCACAAACGCATCACTTAATCAAAAGATGGTTTTAACAAACCCACAATATTTTTTAAGACCTATTCAACGATATGCCGCACCATGGGGTACGCAAGAAAAAAAAAATACATTCCCACTTTACGAGTAGGGGAGGTAAGTACCCTATAAAAAATATATTTCAAAATTTTATTGTACCACTTTGTCAGCGTAACTGCATGAATATACATATTATTCATGCTAAATTACAGCTTTCTAGAACTAAGCATCTCCGAGTAATAGTGCGGAGACGGACGGACGGACATGGCGAAACTATAAGGGTTCCTTGTGAACCCTAAAAACCAAGGCGCATAGTAAGGTGAAATACATATTGGTCGCGTTTAAAGGCCCAAAACTAAAAATTGGGCCAAATATAAGTTTCGAAATAATATATTTGAAGGTTTGATATGTCCTCTTCAATCTGAGCTGTGGAAATTGCGATACGTCCAGATTGTCTTTACAAACAAAAATCAAGTAAAGCTTATAAAGGTTTTATTAACCTTTGAATTGCTACGCTCGATGTCTAGACCACGATTTTACACGGGTGTCCAGAAAATAAAACTTTATTCAGTTTTTCATAATGTGAGCGGTGGATATTGTGAAATAATCATTACTTTTGCCAAAAACCGTAAATAACAACCATTCTGTCATGAAAGTTGCGGTGGGTACGTGCGCGGACGATGCTTGTGCACGTTACCCACCGCAACTTTTGAAGAGGACATACATACGTATCAATTCCTGAAATATGTCTTTTCAATTTTAATATTGAGCCTTTAAACGTGCCCAAATTGGGTTTTCTCACCTATTACGCGCCCTAAGCCCAGGTAATTATTAATTTTCGTTATATTTGGATTTACTTACTTTTTGGCCATTAATTTGCTTTACAGGGTAGGAATAGAGACGGGTGGGGACTGGATAAGGATAAGGGTGGGGTATATCAAAATTATTTTGTGATTTTCATAGGTTATTTTTTTTCAGGCGGTTCCTTTTTTTAAATAAATTAAACTTGAGTTATCATTATCATATTTTTTTCATACTTTTTAGTGATGGAACAATCACTAAAAAGTTTCATCTTCATTTATTGTCACTGAACTAAACAAAGCTTGTACTTTAGAACTTAGAATGGATATACCCTAGTAGCATTTTGAGTTGGCTGTTTGTTGGGCCAACGTACACTTTTTAGTTGGCCAACCGTCCGGCGTGTCACCCCTAAAAACAGTAGAGCCAACGGTAGAATTAACGTTGGCCCGATACGTAGGCCCAACTGAACAAAAGCCAACAACAACAACACCGTAGGACCAACGTAGGCCCTATACGTAGGCCCAACTGAACAACAGCCAACAATAACAACACGGTAGAATCGTGGTAGAATCAACGTAGGCCCAACTAAACGACATCCAACAACAACACGTTATTTCTAACAGAGTCCCTACCGACCTACTACTGTTGGGCCGATAATAAAAACTCCACGTAGGCCCTATAGGGTATTTTCTTATGGAGGCCCTACTGACATTTCCTTCGTAGGCCCTATAGTATATTTCCTTACGGAGGTCCTACTGAGCATTTCCTTCGTAGGCCCTATAGGGCATTTCCTTACGGAGGCCCTACCGTGCAGTTCCTTCATAGGCCCTATAGTATATTTCCTTACGGAGGCCCTACTGTGTATTTCCTTCGTAGGCCGTATAGTATATTTTCTTACGGAGGCCCTACTGGCATTTCCTTCGTAGGCCCTATAGGGTATTTCCTAACGGAGGCCCTACTGTGCAGTTCCTTCGTAGGCCCTATAGTATATTTCCTTACGGAGGCCCTACTGAGCATGTACTTCGTAGGCCCTATAGGGTATTTCCTTACGGAGGCCCTATTATGCATTTCCTTCGTAGGCCCTATAGAATATTTCCTTACGGAGGCCCTACTGCGCATTTCCTACGGAGGCCCTACTGGGTATTTCCCTCGGAGGCCCTATAGGTTATGTCCTTCGGAGGCCCTATTGGGTATTCCCTTCGGAGGCCCTACCAAATTTGACTAGTGTATATCTTACGTTGGCCTTTCGTTGGGAAAAATGCTTTTTGGTAAGGTCTGCGCTAATACATCGTAGTTTCATGGCGCAGACCTTGCCCAAAAGCATCTTTTCCCAACCGAAAGACCAACGTAAGACATACACTAGTCAAATTCGGTAGGGCCTCCGAAGGAAATACCCAATCGAATCGATTCGAACAGATTCCTCATTACCGTTATGGTAATGATAAAGCGGTTCGAAAACGTAAATACAAGAATATACAACAGTGACACAAGTGATGGTAACTCAGAGGACAATAATCCTTTGTTTATCTTAAATCTGCCTACGGGTAAATAGTAATTTATACTTACACAAATGTATTATATTCCTACAGTATATTTTTTTCAATAGGTTCAGGTCATGGTAAATTAAACCAGTCGAATTTGTCAATCAGTAAGTAACACTGTATTCATAAAATAGTCTTTGAGGTTTAAAGTCAATCATCGAACCTAAAAGTAACTAAAACTAGATATCACTCAAAATAAGGAATTTGACTTACATGTCATGCCAATTTATGTTAACTACTCTACAATCATCCTGAAATAAAGCATATAATAACAATGGTTTATTTTTACAACTTTATATCTACCAAGTTACTAAGAAATCTTTACTAGAAAATTTTGACTATGTCTGACAATTTGTTTTTCAAAAGAATCTACAAAGAAAGATCTAATACGGATGTTATCGTTATCACAGAACTACCATAGGTGTATACAATAACAAACATACTTGAAAAATTGGTATTTAGAACATAAGTTCAAAAAAGAGGAAGTTAAATTACAATTCTTTAGTGACGGAAGTTAGATTGGTACACATACAGGGTGGAAAGATCGAATGCCACATAGAAGGCAACTACAGTCAGCAGCAGAAGTAGATAAGCTGTCCAAGTGTTCAAAATGACCTACACACAACCTTATTCTTAAGACGTTAAGGGCGTGTGTAGGTCATTTTGAACACCTGGACAGCTTATCTACTTCTGCTGCTGACTGTAGTTGCCTTCTATGTGGCATTCGATCTTTCCACCCTGTATATACAGATTTACATAGGTAATAAGAACATACTTAATTTCAAAACAGAGAAAGTTAAATTACAATTATTGTGTGACTGAGGTTAGTTTGGTACACATATATACAGATTTACATAGGTAATTAGAACATAAGTTCAAAAAAAGAGGAATTTAAATTACAATTATTTTGTGACCGAGGTTAGTTTGGTACACATATATACAGATTTACATAGGTAATTAGAACATAAGTTCAAAAAAAGAGGAATTTAAATTACAATTATTTTGTGACCGAGGTTAGTTTGGTACACATATATACAGATTTACATAGGTAATTAGAACATAAGTTCAAAAAAGAGGCATTTAAATTACAATTATTTTGTGACCGAGGTTAGTTTGGTACACATATATACAGATTTACATAGGTAATTAGAACATAAGTTCAAAAAAAGAGGAATTTAAATTACAATTATTTTGTGACCGAGGTTAGTTTGGTACACATATATACAGATTTACATAGGTAATTAGAACATAAGTTCAAAAAAGATGTAGTTAAATTACTATTTTTGTGTGACCGAGGTTAGTTTGGTACACATATATATACAGAGTAACATAAACAGAGTATAAGTTCAAAAACCGGCCAAGTGCGTGTCGGGCCACGCGCAAAGTATAGGGTTCCGAAGTTGACGATGCCCACAGTACCTTTCTAAGACTTATTAGCATCTAGCTAGCCTATGGTATGACGTGCCCGCCCGACGGCCCTGCCGCTCGAGAAAAATCATTGGTTTTTTAATCATTTCATAAGTTGGTCGACTATGACTCGTAAGTTTGTACAGCCTACTTAGCTGTGGTGGTTTTCCTTTCAACTACGTTATATATGCCACAACCGTCATTTTTTTCAGCCATCCAAATACCACCATTTAGATGGCAGGGGGGGGGGGGGGACGTGACTAACAAAAAATAGCACTTTAAAGCTTAATATTTCACAAACGCATCACTTAATCAAAAAATGGTTTCAACAAACCTACAATATTTTTTCAAGACCTATTCAACGATATGCCGCACCATGGGGTACGCAAGAAAAAAAATTACATCCCCACTTTACGAGTAGGGGAGGTACCCTATAAAAAACTATATTTCAAAATTTTATTGTACCACTTTGTCAGCGTAACTAATATGTATATTCATGCCAAATTACAGCTTTCTAGAACTAAGCATCTCCGAGCTATAGTGCGGACAGACGGACATGGCGAAACTATAAGGGTTCCTTGTGGACTTCGGAACCCTAAAAAGTGGATTAAAAATTACATTTCTTGTGTGACCGACGTTAATGAGTTACTGTAATAGTTTTCATATATACTGAACAGCAATGAAAACGGGTCACTTTGAATGGAAAATCCTATACAAAGTGTTTTGTCTTTCTAGCCAAACTTCGTTTTTAGGGTTCCGAAGTCCACAAGGAACCCTTATAGTTTCGCCATGTCCGTCCGTCCGTCCGTCTGTCCGCACTATTGCTCGGAGATGCTTAGGTCTAGAGAGCTGTAATTTGGCATGAATATGCATATTAGTTACGCTGACAAAGTGGTACAATAAATTTTTTAAATATATTTTTTTATAGGGTACCTCCCCTACTCGTAAAGTGGGGATGTAATTTTTTTTTCTTGCGTACCCATGGTGCGGCATATCGTTGAATAGGTCTTAAAAAATATTGTGGGTTTGTTAAAACCATTTTTTGATTAAGTGATGCGTTTGTGAAATATTAAGCTTTAAAGTGCTATTTTTTGTTAGAGTCACGTGTCCCCCCCCCCTGCCAGCTAAATGGTGGTATTTGGATGGCTGAAAAAAATCACGGTTGTGGCATATATAACGTAGTTGAAAGGAAAACTATCAGAGCTAAGTAGGCTGTACAAACTTACGAGTAATAGTCGACCAACTTATAATGATGATTTTTCTCGAGCGGTAGGGGCGTCGGGCGGGCACGTCATACCACAGGCTAGCTAGATGCTAATAAGTCTTAGAAAGGTACTGTGGGCATCCTCAACTTCGGAACCCTATAATTTGCACGTGGCCGGACACGCACTTGGCCGGTTTTTTTTCGAGCTATGTTTAGCAGCTGGTTTACTGCTTAGCTCTGCGGGCTCCCGTCCTCCATTGCGGTCCTTGGTGAATCGGAACCAATTCGATATTACTTCGTGTATCGCAGCGTCTGTAGCATTCGCAGCAATTTGGTTCAGGCGCACTGCATCTAAAAAAACAGTAAAATTTATTTGAGAAATATTCAAATTTGAAAAGCAGGTGAGAGAAGGAAGTAGAGAGGAGATCCATACCCATATTATATTATAAATGCGAAAGTAACTCTGTCTAGACAGACAGAGTAACGTCTGTTACCTCTTCACGCTTCAACCGCTGGACCGATTGAAATGAAACTTGGCATGGAGATAGTTGGGGTCCCGAGAACCCCGAAACTTCAAAAACATGTTTAGAATCGATAGCTGAGTCTGTGGGTAAAATATCATCACGTTTTGCTAGACCCTATATATTCCACTGCTAAATAAACGCCCTCATCAGACCCAGCAACCCAATTAAGGCGTCACCTGGGTTCCATACCTTACTTAAGGGTATTATATTATTGTGAACCTATAGTAAAGCCGACCAATTAAATCAATGAATCAATGCTTTTGATAACACTTACCTCTTATAATTTTAATTAATTCCAAGTCTTTTAAAGGTATCTTATTATTTTTGCCAGTCCAGTTGCACAGAATAGCCAGTTTGTTGGTAAAAAGCTTTTCCAGTACCCTTCTAATTATTACAGGTGTCTTGTTGCCACCTACAAGGCTTAGATAAGTTATCTGTAAGTACAACAACAATATTATTATACCTACCAAGGCAGTCCCAATTAAACGTAAAGATTTTACACACACACAGACACATCGAACAAAACTAACAAATCGAAACAAAACTACAAACATGAAAAGAAGTTCCAATAACATACCAAAAGTTTTCCATTTTCGGAAGTTGTTTTAATCCAGGTTTCGATTTTGATCAATGCCTCATCATCATCAAAATTTCTTGTTGAGAAATTTGTAGGTCTCTAACGTCACTTTCAATTCGAGCCAAGGGCTTGGCTATTATATCTGAAATAAATGTTAATGTTGGTAATAATATAAAAGTACATTATATCCATATTATCTATATTGTATATGTATATAGACCAGCCGTTTTCCCGCGACTTCGTGCCGCGTAGACCCGTAGAAAACCCGTTCCCGTGGGAATATCGGGATAAAAAGTATCCTATAACATTTCCAGGATCTCAAACTATCTCCATACCCACCTAGAGCTGCAGAGCTTGGAGTTTTCTCTGTAAACAGCGTGACGGTCAAATCCAGGTCACCTTAAAATAAATAAAAAATTGTTTTAGTAACTCGTATAAATAACACGGATAATATTAACTATATAATCGATGCTGACTATACAGCGCCCACAAGCGCTTACAATGGGCCTGATAAGAAGACTTAAAATCACAAGGGCAATGGGGAAGGCTATGCTCAGGCTTTCTTTGCGTGATAGAATCAGAAAAGAGGATATCCGCAGTGGAACTAGGGTCACCAACATAGCCCGAAGAAGTGCAAACCTCAAGTGGAAGTGGGCGGGGCACATTGCTCGCAGGACTGATGGCCGGTGGGGCCAGAAAGTTCTCGAGTGGCGCCCGCGAACCGGGAGGCGAGCTGTCGGTAGGCCTCCACCAAGATGGAGCGACGACCTCTTAAAGGTCGCGGGAATCCGGTGAAAACAAGCAGCACAAAACCGATCTGAGTGGCGAGCCTTGGGGGAGGCCTATGTTCAGCAGTAGCATAGTGATGATGATGATGATGATCATACAGTAGTATTGTTGTATTAAACTTGAATTGAAATATTACTCACATAGGCTTTGCAGTGACACTACAGATTTAGAAGAGCCTGTTTCTGTGACTAATTCTTCGTCAGTAGAAGCCAGTGTAGAAGAAGATACTCTAGTGGCAGCTCGCTTCGGATTCTGATTTTTTATGCTTTCTTCACCAGCAGCCGGCATAGAAACTAGTTGGTGTCCCTCTGTGGAAATGAATACATTAAATCTATATATAAAAATGGGGTCCCGGGAAAAGACATAGGCTACTTGTTATCCCGGAAAACGCATAGTTCCCACGGGAGCGCGAAAACCGAATTCCACCCGGGCGAAGTCGCGGGCAGACTCTAGTTTTTATATAAGAAAATGGGTACCTGCAGGCTGTTTAGGATATACAATAGTGTCATTATTGTCATCTGAATTATCATCACTGGTGTCACTATCGTATATTTTTCTTGTCTTTTTGCGTTTTCGAACCAATGTACTATCATCAGCATGGTCACTATTAATTTCAGACTCTATTTCAGCTTATTTTGCTTTTTCTCTGGCTTTAACTAAGCTATCTAAAATGACAATACATACTTAATTTTAAACATAATTGAACCTTTATCTAAATAATATGATTATAATAATCTGAATAGGAAAGATAAGCATGTTGGTTAAGCATTACAAGAAATTGCACACAAAACTAACCTGTGATATAGAATGTTCGTTTTATGTTGAAAATTTCCCATGTGTTAGTATCAGCCACAATAGATCCATCAATACATTCATTAAACTTGGTCACTAGCTTTTGTGGCGGCCAGAAGCAACGCTGCTTTTTTGGCGTCAGCCATTCCCGTCTAATCACACTCACACCACCACCAGCTTCTTCGACAAACTCAACGACGCTGTACGACATTTATCTAGCACAGGAGAAAACATGACAACATGAGAACCTTGAGTGAGTTCCAACAACACTCGCGCCGCGCCGCGAAAGCCCGTGAACTACCTACGCGGTCTCTTTTTTTGTCCATAGAGACACCGGCACAGTTCGTGGGGCTTTCGCGGCGCATTTTTAGTGCCGGCTTAATATATGTATAATATTTCTTAATTAACTACTAATAATAATACTACTAGGCAAACAGGAACTACTTATGCATTGTTTCGGGGTAAAAAGTAGCCGGACTCGTAGGTACTAGCAAAAGGTTCCCCGCTCAAACCCGATAAGACGCCGTAAGAAAACAATGGAAATGGAATTACTCACAGAACATTGAAAGTTCATAATTGTAAAACGAACTATCGGTTTTGAGCAGGGAACCCTCGCTAGGTATCTCCAACCAAACTTCGTCTATATAATAGTAAAAAAAATAATATTATAAAATATTTTTGGAAATTTTAAAACGGTGAGCCCAATGTTATACCTACAGGAAAACAAAATATCCGTCACCCACGCCACGCTACCTAATAAGTATATAATACTACATCGAAAATGATTTACAACTTTACATGCATTCCAAATAAGATTTCAAATTAATCGAATAAAATTGAGAAAGGACAGGAACAGGTTAGTTCTTAGCCTAAACCAAACAGAACACCGTGCACCGTTACAAAGAAACAGACAAGACAGAGTACTTACACGAAATAATATTAATTTGTAGCACACAATTCACATCACAACAGAATATTCTCAATAAGCTTCGAGCACGGGCGGGCGTTCCCGTCGCGCACACAAGTAAGTATGCAGTATGCTGCACGCTGGGACAAGTTGGTCAGTTGTGTTGCCAGGCGTAACAGACATAATATCAATAGAATTGTGGCCCAAAATCAGGAAATAGGGAAAATATCAGAGTACATAGTTTAAGAGAGTGCGCATGAGTGAAAGTGATGCATGGCGATGGGGATGTAAGTAATAATATTTATTTCTAATAGTAATTAAATTATTTTTTTAATTATGAGATCCAAGAATTATTACCATTCACCAAATTGAGTAGGTAGGTATTTTTAATGAAATTGGGCCCTGGTAACCTGGTAGGTGCGACGACGAGCGTAGCGAAGAGTGTTAGTTTGTGTTATGTCAAGCAGCGCACGAGCCGAGCGAGTGAAGTGAGCATGCCGCGGCAGCGGCCTGCGAGTGCCAGAGCCGAAATGTGGGCATTTAACTGCGGTACCGGTAGGTATTGTAAAGTTAAAAAGACTCGTTTTAATGTAAGGGATCACAGCTTAGAAACGACTTAATAAGATCCACGTTACGAGTAAGTGTGTTAAAACATTCTAAAACTATTTCTCATTTCTTCTGTGGAAACGAATTATCATTTTATCCGTCGTGATTTATCGATATGTTAAATCTATTAAAGCTACCAAAGATCTAAAATCGTTTAGCCGCTTGATAATCGATGCTTTTGAATCGGAGAAAAAATAAGGACTAAAATATACCCGTGACGTCATCGTAGCGACGCAAAATGTTACACGCTCGGTTCCCAACAAATGAAGGAACACACTCCATCTATAGTAGATATAGTACCTGGGCGACCGAGCTCCGCTCGTATGGAGGATGGACTGCTCTTTATCTCAACCCTCCATATCCGCTCGAGTGGAAAATATTTTTTTGACATACGTAAAAAGCAAAAAAAAGGTTCATCATTTCAGCCGAAAGACGTCCACTGCTGGACATAGGCCTCCCCCAAGGCTCGCCACTCAGACCGGTCCTGTGCTACTTGCTTCCACCGGTTTCCCGCGATCTTCACGAGGTCGTCGCTCCATCTTGTTGGAGGCCTACCGACAGCTCGTCTCCCGGTTCGCGGGCGCCACTCGAGAACTTTCCGGCCCCATCGGCCATCAGTCCTGCGAGCAATGTGCCCCGCCCACTGCCACTTAAGGCTATGTCGGTGACCCTAGTTCTACTGCGGATATCCTCATTTCTGATTCTATCACGCAGAGAAACCCCGAGCATAGCCCTCTCCATTGCCCTCTGAGTGACTTTGAGCCTTCTTATGAGGCCCATCGTAAGCGCCCACGTCTCGGAACCATAAGTCATCACTGGCAACACACACTGGTCGAAGACAAGAAAAAAGGTTAAGTAAAAAAAAAAAAGTATGTGACACGCGTAAGGTTCGAACCCGCGGTCTTCTGCTCTTAAGTCGCTTCCATTCCCGTTGGGCTATCACGACTCTAACTGTGACGGCGAAATTGTGAGTCAAATTTCACTAAGTAATCTAAACGCATGAAAACTCGAAAACACGCGTTTTCCCAAACATAACACTAATCTAGATCGATTGTTTACCCCCGAAAACCCCCATATACCAAATTTGATAAATGAAAAATCATTAGAGCCGTTTCCAAGATCACAGAAATAAATTTATATACATATAAATAAATATACAAGAATTGCTCGTTTAAAGGTATAAGATATCTGTGCCTTAAATACTGACAATGAGGAATGAGTAAACTTAGATTTTTGGACAGATGATTTTTCAGGCATGTGTAATGGTTGTGTAATTTTTTTTATACCCTAATGATGTATATGCAAAATAAAAAGGGGGACCTAATGATTCGCCGAAAACAATTGGCTATGGGTGAAAAATGACAATGTGCTCGATTATTTTTTTAAGGATAGGAATAACCTTCCATATCAAGAGAAAAAAATCTCAGAATTTTGCGTGCCGTAGATTCTGCGTAAAAAATAAAAATTGGTTTTGCGTTATGACGATTGAAATAAAGGTGTTTCCTTGGTCCAAGTATGCAGCACTACTTCTTGAAAAAAAGTGTTGACACTATTGACATTATTGATTTTTTCAAGAAGTAGTGCTGCATACTTGGACCAAGGAAACACCTTTATTTCAATCGTCATAACACAAAATCAATTTCTTTTTTTTACGTGAAATCTACGGCACGGAAAATTCTGAGATTTTTTTCTCTTGACACGGAAGGTTATTCCAATCCATAAAAAAATAATCGAGCACATTGTCATTTTTCACCCATAGCCTGCCAATGCATGGTTTACTGGTAATATTAGGTAAATTATTCGTGAAAAGTCACTCCGAGGGCTTTATTTAAGCACACACGCACGAATTTCAGAAATTAGCACTGAAACGTGTCGTCGCGCTGAGCGGCTGGCTCTAACTCGTGTTATAAACGGTGAAGTAACGTTGTCTCATCTAGTACGAAGTAAGTACATATAACTCGATGACAAGAATAAGAAGTCCCTTCTAAAAAATAGGAATGAAAAATCATCAGTAGACATGCTCCGAAATCAGTATATCTCCCGATAAATCATACGACCTGGCAACATTGTTATCTTTTTGCCGGAAGCTCTAGTAACTTCCGGGTTCTAGAACATTCCATCGCGGAAGCTTCTATCCATGCCATCTAGAGTTGAGAGGCGCGAAACAAATCAACGGCTACTACGAAAATATAACTTTGAGAATACTTCCGTCAAATCATATTGCCAAATCTGTCGCTCGGATACTTACAGAGTGACAAAGATGGCGATATTTGATAGACGTATTTTCGAAGTTTGATTTTCGTGGTAGCGCCCCCAAATAGATACGCAAGCATAGGCATAAATAATACTTCGTTATTTACGTCTATGTACGCAAGTAAAATAGTTGTCGTGACTAGATAATGCTTGCACTATTCCGGGTGATTAGAGCCGTTGGCCCGCTGGTACCTATTCAATTGTCCAAAATAGTAACACATTGAACAAGTTTAATTCAATATCGAAAACTATGCATTTACAATAGGTATATACCTATCCAGGGATCGCGATCACTTGAAGAACTAATTCTAGTTAAAAATATCGTGGGAGTGTTAAAACCATTTTTAGGGTTCCGAAGTCTACTAGTAGGTATGTATTTAAAAGAAGAAACTGACTGACTGACTGCATAGGCCAAACCACCGGTCGTAAGTAGATAGCTGAAATTTAACATGTACCTACCTAACTAGGTGCCAAATCCAAAGATTATTTATGTCTATGGAAAAAAAATGGATTTTTACATTTTAATGTTTACGTGCGTAGGTACCTACTAAGTCGCGTGCAACAGCTAGTGACATATAGGTAGGTATAACGTAGTTGAAAGGAAAACTATCACTATCATAGCCATACTTATTCTGTGTCATAGCTAAGGAGGCTGTACAAGTTTACGAGTCAAGGTAGTCGACCAACTTATAAAATGCGCACGGAAAAGTATTAAATCAATAGGTACATACCTACTTACCTATATACTATAACTAACAATGAAAATTATTAATAGGTATAACGTTGTAAGGGGCCGTCCATTAATCACGTGAGGCTCGAAAGGGGGGGAGGGGGTTTAGCAAAAAACACGAAATACGTATCACAAGGGGGGAGGGGGGTGTAGGTAAGATAAAGATATCACGATTCACGTGATTCACGTGTAGGTAGGTATTTATTTTTTCGTGAAACGCATGATTTTGAAACCGAGGCGTGTCAGACTGTGGTGTGACCTTGACCTTGACTCACCGTTGCCAGGCAACGAAAGAATCCCGCGCGCAAAATAGGTTCCTATGCAACATAAACGGGCATATCTTTTGATCGCGTTTACTTACAAGTTTGATTTACAGCCAAAACAGACTGTAGACACATCAATGCATCAAATACGTATACCTACCTAGGTACGGATATATATATATAGACATGTATATATATATATATCTAAATATATAAAACTCAAAGGTGACTGACATAGTGATCTATCAACGCACAGCCCAAACCACTGGACGGATCGGGCTGAAATTTGGCATGCAGGTAGATGTTATGACGTAGGCATCCGCTAAGAAAGGATTTCCCGAAATTCCCACGGGAACGGGAAAAAACGGGATTTTTCATTTTAATATAAATTTCATTTTAATATAAGTACCTATTAATGTTTATGCAAATAAATGTACTTTGACAGACACACAGACAGACGGACAACGAAGTAAACCTATAAAGGTTCCGTTTTTACCTTTTGAGGTACAAAACCCTAAGAATGTTAAAAAAAAAACATCTCGTGATTAATGGTTGTAAATGTTAAGATATGAGCCACATAAGTAATTTTAAATTTCATTTCTAAATAATAATTATGTATGGGTATAAGGGCTTTTGAGAGTAGGTAACTCGATAAATAAAGTGACTTCCAATAAAGCTTGTTGTTAAAAAAGTTTTTTTTTTTAAATTTTGTACCTACTTGTTTTAAAGACATAGGTAGTTTCCTATATTGAATTAAGTTTCTTTATTAAAACGGAGTGCACAAATAAAATATTTTTGTACATTTTACCTCGGTTAGCCCAATGTCATATCTACGGCAAAAAATCCTCGTTAGCTAACCTACCGCAGAGCTAGTTGGCCCATTGTTATAGGTTGGTGGGAAATTACACAAAATCTTCGTGGGCTAGCCAACTGTAGCGGCCGTTGGCCCGCTGTTGTTAGTTTGTTGAAAATATTACGTTTGTTATTAACTCGGTTAGCCCAATGTCATACCTATGGCAAATAATCCTCGATGGCTAGCCTACCGAAGAGCTAGTTGGCCCATTGTTATAGGTTGGTGGGAAATTCCACAAGAACTTCGTGGGCTAGCCAACTGTAGCCGCAGTTGGCCCGCTGTTGTTAGTTTGTTGAAAATATTACGTTGTTATTAAGTCGGTTAGCCCAATGTCATACCTACAGCAAATAATCCTCGATGGCTAGCCTACCGTAGAGCTAGTTGGCCCATTGTTATAGGCTGGTGGGAAATTACACAAAATCTTCGTGGGCTAGCCAACTGTAGCGGCCGTTGGCCCGCTGTTGTTAGTTTGTTGAAAATATTACGTTGTTATTAAGTCGGTTAGCCCAATGTCATACCTACAGCAAATAATCCTCGATGGCTAGCCTACCGAAGAGCTAGTTGGCCCATTGTTATAGGTTGGTGGGAAATTCCACAAGAACTTCGTGGGCTAGCCAACTGTAGCGGCAGTTGGCCCGCTGTTGTTAGTTTGTTGAAAATATTACGTTGTTATTAAGTCGGTTAGCCCAATGTCATACCTACAGCAAATAATCCTCGTTGGCTAGCCTACCGAAGAGCTAGTTGGCCCATTGTTATAGGTTGGTGGGAAATTCCACAAGAACTTCGTGGGCTAGCCAACTGTAGCGGCCGTTGGCCCGCTGTTGTTCGTTTGTTGAAAATATTACGTTGTTATTAAGTCGGTTAGCCCAATGTCATACCTAAGGCAAATAATCCTCGTTGGCTAGCCTACCGTAGAGCTAGTTGGCCCATTGTTATAGGTTAGTGGGAAATTCCACAAGAACTTCGTGGGCTAGCCAACTGTAGCGACCGTTGGCCCGCTGTTGTTAGTTTGTTGAAAATATTACGTTGTTATTAAGTCGGTTAGCCCAATGTCATACCTAAGGCAAATAATCCTCGTTGGCTAGCCTACCGTAGAGCTAGTTGGCCCATTGTTATAGGTTGGTGGGAAATTCCACAAAAACTTCGTGGGCTAGCCAACTGTAGCGGCCGTTGGCCCGCTGTTGTTAGTTTGTTGAAAATATTACGTTGTTATTAAGTCGGTTAGCCCAATGTCATACCTAAGGCAAAAAATCCTCGTTGGCTAGCCTACCATAGAGCTAGTTGGCCCATTGTTATAGGTTAGTGGGAAATTCCACAATAACTTCGTGGGCTAGCCAACTGTAGCGGCCGTTGGCCCGCTGTTGTTAGTTTGTTGAAAATATTACGTTGTTATTAAGTCGGTTAGCCCAATGTCATATCTACGGCAGAAAATCCTCGTTGGCTAGCCTACCGTAGAGCTAGTTGGCCCATTGTTATAGGTTAGTGGGAAATTCCACAAGAACTTCGTGGGCTAGCCAACTGTAGCGGCCGTTGGCCCGCTGTTGTTAGTTTGTTGAAAATATTACGTTGTTATTAAGTCGGTTAGCCCAATGTCATATCTACAGCAAATAATCCTCGTTGGCTAGCCTACCGCAGAGCTAGTTGGCCCATTGTTATAGGTTGGTGGGAAATTCCACAAAAACTTCGTGGGCTAGCCAACTGTAGCGGCCGTTGGCCCGCTGTTGTTAGTTTGTTGAAAATATTACGTTGTTATTAAGTCGGTTAGCCCAATGTCATACCTACGGCAAAAAATCCTCGTTGGCTAGCCTACCATAGAGCTAGTTGGCCCATTGTTATAGGTTAGTGGGAAATTCCACAATAACTTCGTGGGCTAGCCAACTGTAGCGGCCGTTGGCCCGCTGTTGTTAGTTTGTTGAAAATATTACGTTGTTATTAAGTCGGTTAGCCCAATGTCATATCTACGGCAGAAAATCCTCGTTGGCTAGCCTACCGTAGAGCTAGTTGGCCCATTGTTATAGGTTAGTGGGAAATTCCACAATAACTTCGTGGGCTAGCCAACTGTAGCGGCAGTTGGCCCACTGTTGTTAGTTTGTTGAAAATATTACGTTGTTATTAAGTCGGTTAGCCCAATGTCATACCTACGGCAAAAAATCCTCGTTGGCTAGCCTACCATAGAGCTAGTTGGCCCATTGTTATAGGTTAGTGGGAAATTCCACAATAACTTCGTGGGCTAGCCAACTGTAGCGGCCGTTGGCCCGCTGTTGTTAGTTTGTTGAAAATATTACGTTGTTATTAAGTCGGTTAGCCCAATGTCATACCTACGGCAAAAAATCCTCGTTGGCTAGCCTACCATAGAGCTAGTTGGCCCATTGTTATAGGTTAGTGGGAAATTCCACAATAACTTCGTGGGCTAGCCAACTGTAGCGGCCGTTGGCCCGCTGTTGTTAGTTTGTTGAAAATATTACGTTGTTATTAAGTCGGTTAGCCCAATGTCATACCTACGGCAAATAATCCTCGTTGGCTAGCCTACCGTAGAGCTAGTAGGCCCAATGTTATATGTTTGTGGGGAAACCCACACAAGCTCTGAGCGGTTGGTCCAATGATGGGGTTTTGTCGGCAGGCCCACTACCATCTCCCTACAGAATACCAACCGTTGGCAACGACACCCCAACGGTAAATGCTACTAGGGTAGTAAGCTATCCTTAGGAGAAAAACATACGCAATCACGGACTTTGTTGTAGAGCTATATAAAATATAACATTATTGTGTCACAACTCAAACGGTAATATTAGCCAGTGTCTTCAATGCAAGCTCCCAGTCGGCTTGATTTTCTCCGCCATCCTGAGCTATTATCATGATTTTTCATCCAATTTACAGAAAACCATTACAAATTATACTAAAACCTTCCTCGAGAACTACTCTATCTAATTGTGAAAACCGCTTCCAAATTGGTTGCGCCAAACGCGAGATAAACGTTGATAAACATATGGGTCAAACTTCGAATATCCTTTTTTCTGAAGTCGGTTAAAAACAGCACCGAAAAAAATTGTTTGCAAAGAAAATTACTTGAGCACGGGGGGGGGGGGGCACACAGGCGTGGATTGCTTAGGGCATCAAGTGCTCTTAATCCGGCACTGTTAGTAGGTAAGTATAAATAAAGATCGGTCACAAAGAGGATTTGGGGGGGGGGGGGGGGGGGGGCTTGAGCCCCTAGTCCTGAAAGCTATATAAAAGCAGTTTCAAAGATCTCCAACGCCAATGGCGCCCGCTGGTGAGCAAAAATACGGTGGATCTCGTTGCAAATGTACTCGGCGCCAAATTGATATGGGGCACCGGGCGTATGTGCACTTTTTGAAGTAACTTTGCAAGAACTTACCCAAGTTCCAAGATACCTATCTGTACAGTTCGATAGATACTTATCACTTATTTTATTACTTTTATTAGGAACAACTTGCATTAAGTACTATTATTTATGCTTATTTGCAGGACCGAATAGGCGCCATGTACAGTCAGCAGCAGAAGTAGATAAGCTGTCCAGGTGTTCAAAATGACCTACACACGCCCTTAACGTCCTTAAGAGTAAGGTCGTGTGTAGGTCATTTTGAACACCTGGACAGCTTATCTACTTCTGCTGCTGACTGTACGTACTGAATTATTGTATTTCTACTAAACGACGATTTTTTTTTCAGGAAACGTCATCCATACAGAGGACCAAAGAAAGATTAATGCTCACTTCTGAGAGGCGAACATCAAGAATGCCGCGAAGTGCATTAAGAAAAAAAAGAAATACATAATTTTGCCTGTTTTTCGGTTTGTTCATTCTACGACCCACCATTCTAACAGCTTGGAATTTGTTTAAAAGAAATTATCTTAACTCGAGAAAAAGTTAAAAAATATATTTAAAAAAAAACTCATAATAGAAAAAATAGGTAACAATGATGTAAGTATAGCACGACGCCACTTAGAAGGCGCGCGGCGAACGAAGCATTAGCCGTTGACGCAGAGTTTATAACTGCTTAATTCACACGCCTTCGAGGTTGTGTCGTGCTATACAATAGGTACACCTACATATACATATGTATCTACTACTACAGCCTATTTGCGTCCCACTGCTGGGCACAGGCCTCCTCTCATCACTAGAGGGTTTGGGTATACTACATTTATACTTATTGTAATAAAAACGACCTCCGCTCCGATGCATCTGTCTGTGTGTTCGCGATAAACTTAAATCGATAGATTACAGTTTGACTTGTATAGTTACTATCGTAATTCGTTGCACTACCATTGTGCAAAGCCACAAGTAAGTAAATATGTTTTTTAAGTTATATAAAACTGGTCTGTACATTGAAAAGTTTCTTCTTCTTCTCTTCAGCGTGTATTCGCCCACCGTTGGGCATACGCCTCTCCAATCTCTCTCCATTTAGAGCGGTTGTCCGCTTTCCTCATCCAGACTAGTCCTGCTGTCGCTTTCAAGTCATCGGACCATCGGGCAGGAGGTCTGCCGACACTTCTCCTATCCAACCGGGGTCTCCACTCCAAAACGCGCTTGCTCCATCGTTCGTCGTGTCGCCTGCACACGTGGCCCGCCCAAGCCCACTTTAGCTTGGCGACTTTGTAACCCACGTCGACCACTTAGGTGCGTTGTCTGATGAGCTCGTTTCGGACTCGATCGCGCATTGAAAAGTTTACATCAAGTTAAATCTTAGTGTACTGTACGGTCTTAACACCGTGCATTTTTATTTGCTTACTCACGAGTCTCGCGACCTGCTTTGGGCCACGTGACAACGATAAGATTATAATTAATGTACTAATTGGCGATAATAGACCAGTGCGTCACTAACTATCGTGCAGTTAACTATCAAGAGAAAGAAATTACCAAACTGATACTAACCTAACCTAACTTTAACTCAAACTATCTTTTTTGGCATTGGCACTCCTGCAACTATCTACCTAACGTACAGTCAGCAGCAGAAGTAGATAAGCTGTCCAGGTGTTCAAAATGACCTACACACGACCTTATTTTTCCGGTATAAAAAGAAGCCTATGTCCTTTCCCGGGACCCCAACTATCTCCGTTCCAAATTTCATCTCAATCGCTCCAGCGGTTGAAGCGTGAAGGGGTAACAGACAGACAGACAGACAGACCGACAGAGTTACTTTCGCATTTATAATCTTAATAATATTATGGATTAATATGGATGTATATATTTTGAATAAAACATTTTATATTTTTAATTCTTTAATTTTAGGGATCCGCATCTCAAAAGGAACAAACGGAACCCTTATTACTCGCGATGTGTCTGTCCGTCCATCGGTCACACACAGCACACAGCTTCGAAACAAAACTACTAGACCGGTTTTTCGGCGTCGCGTTAGTATAGCTTGCACCTTTGTGGCGTACAGACGATGACGACTTGCCGAATAAAATTAATTTAACAATGCCAATTTGTCGGAATGGTCAAACGACCAAAATTTTACAATTCCTGGGGTGTTACCAAGTAAAACCAATAATATGGACCCCTCAAATAAGCAACATAAATTTAAAAAAAATGTTCAGATGCTTAGGAGAGGTTGACAAACTCATGAAGGAGTTCAAACGGAGAAAAGAAGTACTCACGGGCACACTATATCTCTTTTCCGTGGAAACTGCATTTTTCCGAAATAAAAAGAAGCCTACCAACTATCTCCATATCAAATTTCATTGCAATCGGTCCAGAGGTTTAAGCGTGAAGAGGTAACAGACAGACAGAATGCGAAAGTAACTGTAATTTCGCATTCATAATATTAGTACGGGTGGATTTAGACGACGCAAACTGAAAAAAAAAACATCATCGTCATCATTTTGTTTCTTTTTCCTATAAAAGTAAATGAAACCCAAAGCAGTTAGCCCCCACGAGATTAACGTCCTCGTCGTCTGCCATCCTTGCACTGACTACTTGAGTAGCACGCCCGCGGGCGTGTAAACACCCTGCTTTTATTGCGTTTAACATGAACAGCGTTCAAAACGACGTTCAACGGGCACGTTTACAAGCCCGGGCGCGTGCATGTAAACGCACTATAAGGGCAGGTCATTTCCAAACTAGACGAGTGTCTTTTTCTACTTATGTTCTTTTTCAGCTGAATCGAATGATACCATACCCATATACTTATGGGCTAAATATTTTGCGACCACTTACGAAATATTAGGGATATTCATATATGCGTTTTTTACACTTATTTCGCAAAATACTGATTCCCAAGTGGAAGCTGTATAATGACTGGAATGACCTCTGTGACAAAGTTTTGGACCAGGTGCGCTTTGAGTTATACTCAAAGCCAGGTACGCGACCTGACCCAAAACTTTGTGCTTATTACTAATGCAGAAGTATATTTTTAATACTTTTGTGTTTTGTGTGTAATCATATTATTTAAATATTACATCATGCATATAATATTTTAAATAAAAGAATCTTATTTCATACTGAATTACTGAAATTTATTTTAACAAGAAAACTATTTTTATTAGCTATGGCAACAAAATGCTGTTGTTCGCTCTGTTGGCAGTATTGCCACGGAATATAATGTTGCCAAATTATAATTTTTACTTGGTTATAGGGTAAACTAAACGTTAAAATGAAGAGAATTCCTTAACTTTTAGTAATAAAATATTGTGTTTTCACTATACTCATATTTTATAAGAAACATTGACTCCCTTAAACTTCAAATATGGAAGAGTTATAGATGCTGTCCATATTTGTTAGTAAAGTTTTATTTTCACCAATGATAATTATTTTTCTTTTACGTTTTTGTGTTTCTTTCTTAAGGGATACTTAATAGATGGCAATTCCGGATTTATTACTCGTACAAAAAATTGGTTGTCTGTAAAGTCGGTTTACAGACGATAATTTAATTTTACGTGATAACGTCACACTTAGGCCGATCGTGCCTCTCTATCGCCTGTTCCGCGCTCTCGCTTGTGCGCTGGGCTCAGGCGGAACGTTACTATTGGGTCATGTTTTTTCGTGCGTGCAGCCGGCGTTCATCGATTTTTAGGACGTTCTCACGTCAAAAATAGCTCTAAGTGGTAAATGAAATATTTATCCTGGCCACACTGATGATGTGTATCTTTTGTTTGCGTGTGTGAGTGATGTCTCCGCCATTGGAACTCATTTAAGCCGAGAACTGAAATAGGTTGTACCTTTCAGAAATCGGCAAAAATCTTTACAATCTTCCTTTCTTTACTCGTAATATTTAGTCATATTCCGTGCATAAACATTCTATCCAATGGCAGACAGAGATACAGATGAGTTAAACATCGACAATGTCATAAAAAAATTACTAAAAGGTAATGTTGATATACTAGGAAATAAAAGTGAAGCCGTCAGTGTTTTTCGTAAATATGTGGTGATAAACAAATATTTAATTTGTTTTTGTTGTGTGAAAGTTCAATATATAGTGTTTATTTAAATTGTTCAGTGTTTATTATTTGGTTGTTGTTTTCAGTGCGGGGCGAAAAGCCTGGCATGAATGTACAGTTAACGGAAATTGAGATTAAAGGGCTCTGCTTAAAATCCCGGGAAATATTTCTGTCACAACCTATATTACTCGAGCTGGAAGCGCCCTTAAAAATATGCGGTGAGTACCTATATCAACAACTCTCAACTTGGACACTGTTTTGTGTTTCGGAAAGTATAGGACATTCACTTTCCCAATGGCTTCCAACTTTGCATCATCCTTAGGGCTTTGCAGGGTAAAATAATGCTGTTCTTGTGCTTCAATTATTCATATAGAATTATTGACTTGAGGGTACTTTTTTCTCAATAGTCAGTTATAATATGCATTTAAAAATGTGAAAGCAAATAATATTTATAATTTCATTTAGAGATTGTAAGAAATTTAATATTTTGACAATTCAATATATAAACCCATCCTCAGATTTATTTTAACTATCAATAGTTGTTTAATATTATGATAGATTAGACAATGGTATAATATAAATTATAAAATTATACATAAGCTAATGTTTTTTATACACTGACTAGTGATGGAAAATATATTCATACATATAAATGTTAGATGTATTGTTGAATTCTCTCAAAATCTCTCTAAATCTAGGAGACTTTAGTAGAGTCCGGAGATGAACTCTGCATAGTTTGGGTAACTCCTAGCTATGTTTGTAGATTTATACAGATTTCTTCTAACTACACCCTAATTCTTAATCATTTATAACTTTCTAAATAATTAATAACTAAAATTCTTGTAAATAAGCATGAATATAACATATAATATTTAAACCAACTTATAATGGGAAGCTATCGGAAAAAACTTATAACACAAACTATAATTTTACTTTTTTCACCAGGTGACATCCACGGCCAGTACTATGACTTACTCCGGTTGTTTGAGTATGGAGGATTCCCACCAGAGTCAAACTATCTGTTTCTTGGAGACTACGTGGACCGCGGCAAACAGTCGCTGGAGACCATTTGCCTACTGCTAGCGTACAAGATCAAATATCCTGAAAACTTCTTCTTATTACGAGGGAACCATGAGTGTGCGAGCATTAATAGGATTTATGGGTGAGTTCATTTCAGTTTTTCTCATTTATTTGTTACATTAGCAATCCTAGGGTTGTATCCGTCTGTAAGTTCATCTGTTGTTATATCAGATGTCCTGCTCCGTACTTAAAATTACAATGATCTATGAAATATAAATTTAAAATTTGATGTTAGCACTGAAACTGATGTCAATTTTTAATTTGCTTTGTTTTTGACAAATGATATGATTCATCCATTTAGCAGATTTCAAGATTAAGACCGGACAGCTTAGCATGAAGTACATCACATGATATTAAATCCCAATTTCAACCTAAAATTTAATTAATGTGTAAAATTACATTTATGAAATGAATGAGTAGTCTTTAATGAAAATACCTATTGAACAATTGTTTTTCTAAGTGGATACATCATCGTCATGCCATTGCCATTACGTGGAGTTAGCACATGTCTTCTTCCATTCACTCGTATCACCCGCTGTCTCTGCACTAACGTCTCATATGCATATCATCTTTCACGAAGTCCATCCTTCCTAGGTCTGTCTCTACTTCTATATCCATCCACATTTATACTAAATACTCTTCTAGTTTTATAAAATGTCGCTCAATATTTGTTTGCTTCCACTTGACATTATTATACAATACATACAATGAGATACTTGTTCAAAAATTTACAGTCGCTTGTCTGTCATAGCTATCTATACAAGCCTCTCAATTGTCACCGAATTTGCGTACAAATGCGTACTAATCGCGTAAACATTTATTCCGTCATGGGGAACGAACAAAACGCACCGGCCATATTTTGTCATGCGTCGCTGCCTCTGAAAAGCACCCATCCTGACAAGTCATGCGTGCTGACCTTGGGCACCTTTTTTATTTAACTTATTTTGAGCGGTTAATAATACAGTTTTTTTAATACTACTGACCTATTAAATTCGCCTATCGTCTTTCGTAGCAGATTTTCCTTGCCTTTATTTACGTTACGGCTCCTGATGGAAAAAAAGCACTCCCTTAAAAACAAACTGTGCACTAAACTGCAACATGATATGTTAGAAGTGAATTTTCCTGTGTTCTAAATTTAATTAGGTATATGTATAACATCCGTGGTGGCCTAGTGGTTCGACCTACCGCCTCTCATGCAGAGGGTCGGGGGTTCGATTCCGGCTTGCACCTCTAAGTTTACTTAAGTGCGAAATTCAATTTGAATTAACCACTGTGCTTTTCGGTGAAGGAAAACATCGTGAGGAAACCTGCACGCATCTGCGAATTAATTCAAAGATGTGTGTGAAGTCTCTAATCCGCACTGGGCCCGCGTGGGGACTATATATATAGCCCAAACCCTCTCGTGATGAGAGGAGGCCTGTGCCCAGCAGTGGGACCCAAATAGGTTGTAGTAGTAGTTAGTAGTATAACATCTTTTGCAGGTAGCCTTGCAAACTTCCACTATTCTGTTTGATTTTCATTGTGTCAGACTATCGGTCAATCTTAAGGAAACAAATTCTTGAGGTACATGAGTCATTGCACTGAATCATGAACAAGACCGATACATTTTCAAGTTTGTTGGGCCTGTGGTGCTGACGTCATCCTTGTTAGAAATTTAGTACACATATGGTTTTGTATCTTTCAATGGGAGTTTGTGTTTTTCAGTATTTCGGGCGCCACTTTTTACTCAACCAAACATTATAAAAAACTGTCGACTAACTTTCAATTTTAGGTCCGTCTTAATGAATACCTAATTTGATAAGGATAGCGTTTTTACGACGTACGCCTATTGTTTAACAATTTGCTTATCGCAATTTCCAATCTGTATAACTTCCGGTTCGTGAGATTTGCCGTGATTTCACGACTTCTTTCGTGAAATATGAATTGCCTTAACTTGAAAGTAGTGGTGGATTAAAGCAGGCAGGTGATAAAGTTAGAGAATGAATCGTGATTGACATAGATCAAAAAAGTATGGATATATTGGGAAAAGAGGGTGTAAGTTCTGAAATGATATCCATAAAAGGAAAGAAAAGGAAGAAATTAACTGGCCCTACGTTATTTATGATCTCTACCAGCCATTGACACAGCACAGATTTGCTCATAGTCATCCGACTGATCGCATAATAAGCACAGAAAAAAAAAAAAAAAAAAACGTTATTTATGATAAGGAAAAAGTCATGGAGTTTCCCTTAAACCCATCCAACATCAAAATTCCAACACTGTTTGTTTATAAAAGTCCTGTTATCATCAATTCCGAGCACGTTTCCATAAAACGTACATGCTAATTCGCTAAAATGTCCTTTCGTCCGTTCATTTTGTTCATGTTTGCGATAAAAATGTCCAGATAGTGACATCATCCAGTTATCTTCGATAAGATCCTCGTTGGTTATCATTTTGACGTGATTAATTTCGTCGATGAACAACGTCTGTTTATGATTTTATTTTGGTTTGGATGTTGCAATAATTTTCGCTTTTAGCGCATGATTTTGCAATCTTTTGTCGTTGATAGTTAAGAATAAGGATATTCCTCTAGGTTACTTAACTCGTTGACCTTGAGAAATCTGTATTTTAATATGAATACAAGAATTATCATATCATTTATTATAATTCGGGTGAAAAGTCCCCAACCGCACTGGGCTCGCGTGGGGACTATAGCCCAAACCCTCTCGTGATGAGTCGATTCCTGTGCCCAGCAGTGGGACGAAAATAGGCTGTAGTAGTAGGTAGTAGGATGATAAAGCCCAAGTTATCGCTTGTGGGGTTGTAGGAATAGGAATCAAACATGGATAATTATATTTCTTTTATTGTATGGGATTTAATTACATGTGTTTTCGAGGGTCTCCTGTAGTGGTTTAGGGTGAGTTATATTACAATGTGTTTTTACATTTTTACCTGCTTTACTTTGCGTTTCAAGCTGTTAAATTGTATATACATAATGTACTTGGACTGCTGCTTTTTTCCTTCTGAAATAGCCTAGACCGATTCGTTCATTGCAGACACTAACAAGGTTAGTTACTTTACGAACCTATTGCTTTCAGGCCTCAAGGTTATTTGGGTATTTATTTTGATAGTTGAATTAGGCGGCCTGAATTACTTACGCTTCATTACCTAGACAACCACGAATATGTCAACGTTAAATAGATACTACTACTACAGCCTATTTGCGCCCCACTGCATGGACACAGGCCTCCCCTCATCATGAGAGGGGTAAATACGAGTAGATACAGTTTAACGAAAAACTTTCATGAAACCAGGGGTAACCAAAAAGTGCATTCTCTAGGGTATAATTTCATTACATTGTATTTGTTGCTACTAATATTATATGTTTTTTCTTCCCTTGCAAATACGAGAAATATCTACTACTACTACTACAGCGTATTTGCATCCCACTACTGGGCACAGGCCTCCTCTCATCACGAGAGGGTTTAGGGGGAGAAATAACTACCTACCAAGCCAATAAATATGTCATCAATCTTTCCAAAGTATAAGAAATGATATTGAATTAACAAGTTCAACTCAAAAGCCTCAAGACAAAGTTTATTCAAAAAGCAATTTTTATAAGTATAAATGTCAACGACCTATAATTGGTATTACGGTTCGCGCGCAATAACAGTATAATGACGGCTAAACTGTTTATGTTCGGTAATGGAGTACGCGACAGAATTAGCTGTTTTTGTTGTATATACTTGTGTATTATGCTATTGAGGTTGTAAACTTTAATTTTCCGAGTAATACCCTGTTGCTTCATAATATTACGCATACGCTCCAATTTGATAATATCGTGCGCACCTTCGATCGAAAAGCCTGTATTGTATGCTTGCTTACTTATTTTTCAACTGACATAACAGGTAGCATGGACCTGGACCTAGTTCCCTCCATTCAAATGCTCCGAAAAAAAAAATCGTCAGGTTTAAAAGCTAGATGTGTTTAATCTAGGTAAGCTTGGTGTGTACAATTGTAGATCCACGATGGGTAGATGTATAGGTCACACGAATACCATGCTTGTGTGTGAATTGAATTGGTCTATTTAATCATGCATTACCATTGTTTCAAACACGTCTAACGATATGAAATCAGGAAATCGCTATGATAATCATTGTTTATTACCTACATGTCGCTTACCATTATAACTCTTACATCTTCACAAAGACAATCTGATCTGAGCCGGAAGAGACGAGCAAACAAATGTCATTAGTAAACATGTTTCCTTTATCGTGTCGTGTACGTTACGATGCACATAATGCATTTAAATAATGGAAACTGGTTGTGTTATTATTGTATCTGTTTGGTACCAATCTTGTGCTTCCAGTGTAAGTTCTTCACCGAAAAGCTCATGGTAAATTCAAATTGAATTTCGCACGTAAGTAAACTTAGAGGTGCGAGTCGGAATCGAACCCCCAACCCTCGGCATGAGAGGCGGTAGGTCAAACCACTAGGCCACCACGGCTTTTTTTAGCATCGCGAGGAAATCTGCACGCATCTGCGAAGTAATTCAAAGATGTGTGTGAAGTCCCAATCCGCACTGGGCCCGCGTGGGGACTATAGCCCAAACCCTCTCATGATGAGGGGAGGCCTGTGCCCAGCAGTGGGACGCAAATAGGCTGTAGTAGTAGTATAAGTTTTGAGTAGTACGAAATGAAACTACAAAATGTTATTATTGAGAAGATTGATTTGTTTTCCATGTAACATCTCCATTGATCTATTATAAGTAAGGATTCACAATCAGCCGGAGAAAAATGGCCCGGTCAAAACGGGTGCCCCACCCGTTTGGCCTTCGTTATAAGGAGGCGTTATTAGCATATTGGAACGTATTTTCTAATGTCAGTTTGCTCCATATATTTTGACATATTCTGTTAGGCACTGTTCGTCCATATTTTATTACTTATAATAGGTCAATTGAACATCTCCAACTCTACCTACCTTTTTAGCAAATGAGTGGTTTATTATGATCTGTTTATATCCATTTGCTACCTAAGAAACATGTGTTGATCAGTATGTAAACATTTCGCACTTGACCCGTTTATTACATTTAAGTAAATATAATCTTGAACTAAATACATTGCGGCTGCTGGTCCGAACGATTAAGTAACTGACTAATCAAGGCTATTTGAACGTCGGTTATTTGTGAAAATACGCGAAAATATTACTGACTCGTAGTTTACTTGGTGTAAAACAGTGACGTTATGAACCTAATTTGTAAACATAAACACATTAAAGATTAATACACCGTGTGTTTGCGGAAAGCTAAACACATTTCTCGTTCGCCACATATGTAGTATCGATAATTTCATGGTATCTGTCAGGCAGGATCTTACTCAAGAAAAAGGTCTCCTCCGCCATAAAATTGGATTCCAGTAGTCTTGAAGACAATATGCATGTCACCAGAAGTAGGTAGTATAGAGAAAAGAACTGCTAAAACCGTTAGAACTCATATAATACCTAATTTACAACAAAAGGCATCGACCACCCTTCAACTTCACTGCCAATGTTTGTACAGTGACTTTGACAGAGATGACTATCTATTCCGGCACGTCTGGCGTACAGTCCACGACAAAGAAATGTATCGACACGATGTCACAAAAATGTTATGTACATTTATGTAGTCGTAGACCTTACTACATCATTTTGTAGCATTAAAAACAGTACCTGGGCGACCGAGTTTCGCTCGGGTAAAAATAGCTAAAAATGAATTTTCCCAGATATGAGATTTAGCTAGATCGATTAGTCACCCCGAAAACCCCTATATACCAAATTTCATTTCGTTTTCGAGGACGTGATTACAAATATCTTTATATAGGTACATACATACATACACCCACATATATGTATATACAAATGTTGCTCATTTAATAGTATAAGATACTTATTTTGTAGTTCGACTGTACACGATCCATCAGATACGCTATCACAGCACTCTGCTGTCAAATCCATATATAATTTTACAAGTTCACCTTGTACTTTTAGATCAAAACATTACTCCATGACATGCATAGAGGTAATATGAACTGCACAAAAAGCTCCAACTGCCACTTGAAGAAATGTGAATACATTTTGAAGTTTGTTCGATTGCTAATAGATGACAATTTCTAGTACTTTTTTGTACCTAGAAATGGTCCTATAATGTACTTAACAAACAGAGTGCAGCTTAGAGTACAAATAAATTGAAGAAGCCCTTTTCGAATGGAGCTTTCTTGCAAACTAGCAAATCACCGAGCACATAAAATAGATTATCTTATCATTGACGTAATTTCGCAAAATTAAAGTTTTTATTTTTGTCCACAGATTCTACGATGAGTGCAAACGGAGGTATAACATCAAGCTATGGAAAACATTCACAGACTGCTTCAACTGCTTACCAGTCGCAGCGATAGGTATGTATTTTCATGTCTATTCCTTTCTTACACACCTATTGTGAACCTTCTGGACCTTTTGAGCGCCACCACAGAATATTTAATAGTAACATACAGGATGGCCACGGAATCACCCGCCTGAATCTAGCCGGCGCGAAACTCGCGCCCAACTCGCCCTTACCGTCATTTGTTTCATCCGAAGATCGAGAGTGAATCACTGGCCCGCGTAGTGGTACACATAGATTTACAAGTGTACAGACGTCCTCGCACGCAAACATTGACACTTCAATCGAATTTTGTTCGAAATTGTGCTTTTATAGGCCGTGTCCGCCGTGTGCCGCCACAGTCGGCCACAGACGACTTAGCCCGAGTGAAATATTCTTTATGAGGTTCGACGCTACGTTTCGTGGTGAACCTATGTGTTCTGCTTATTATGATTAATTAAATTAGTGAGCCAATGACCTACATGCCTTGTTTTCCATTAGGTGAGATAGAGGTCAATCACAGTCAGTTAATAAAACATAATATTGGGATCCCTGCTACGGTTCCATGAAATAACACTGTCACGTAAATACTTACTGTTTTTAGAGATGCAAAACTGCAATAAAACCATTTTTTAATACAGTTGCTCAAAAAGTGCTACTTTACGTAGCTGTTTAGCGTGCGCAAAGTTGGTTTTTGCGAACTAGTGCTTTTCTCTTTTCCCAGTGACTCAATCTTCACAGACATGTGAGATTAATAATTCAGTCAGCCAAACACTTAATTTACCAGCAAAAACTTTCAATATCACACTTAATAATTGTACAAATTGTGCCATTAACTATTATGTAAATAAAAAATAAATAATTAAAGATAGAAGAATTTTTTATTAGGAGTTTTTTTTTAAATTTTTGTAGAACTTTATTATTTTTCAGTTCTATTGCAATTACAAAATTAATAATATAAACGTTTCTAATTCCTTACTCGTTGCTTTTCTTATTTTTTCGCAACTGTATTAAAAAACGTCGTTCGATACACGTGCGGAAGTGTCATTCTTCACTCGTCCCTCGTGAACTTCAAGCGTATCTCGTTACTCGTGAAGTAATGACACACTTTCCGCACTAGTATCGAAATGTACTATTGGGAATTCTCGCAAGCAATTGAGCTTTTCCCGTAAAAAACAATAGTTACTTTGCTTAGGTATGAGTCAGCCAGCAGTGACGATCTTAAAAACCGTCCAAACTTTGCTCTCAACACTCGCTTTTATGGATTTTTACGTTTACAATGTTTTTGTGACTTTGCTTTGGTCGCGAAAATTTTCATTCTTATTTATTTCCTTAAATGTATCGAACGAAGCTTAAGGCATTCACTGCCACTTCTGTTTTACGAACTTTCGTCAGGTGCCACATCTGTCATTAAGGGAACATTGCAACGCACATGTGCGTTCAAGGCACTGCGGGAAAGTCAGCAAAACGCACATATGCGTCGGTGGCAGTGAATGGGTTAAGCAAGGGTTGTTTTCCACGACTGCTAAACGTTTTTAAACCTGGGTTGCATCAAGAAAGTTAACGATGAAAAGTGCGTCGAAGCCTTTGAATATGGCGCCGCGCTGCCTTTCTATTGTATAAATATTCTTATGCAATTTCATGTATATTTTTTTTATTCTTCAAAAATCTTCTCTGAGGCGCCAGAGGATCTAATTTTGTAAATTAGGTATTGTACTAGATTTGTATTGTAGTTTGTAAATCCATAAAAGTACCCACTTGTAAATAAACGGTGCTTTAGATGCATTACATTGATTATTGCGACAGTGAGTCACCCGATCCCATCGACCCTGTTAATCCCCCGTGAGTCATGCATGGCATGCCACCACATAAATAATACTTAGGGATTATTACCAAGGCCCTTCAATTAAAAAACATTAACAGTATTATGATATTTTAGCAACGTGTTTAGTTTATAAAACGTTAAACAAAACATCTATTTAAAATAATATTAAGATAAACTAGCTTCTACCCGCCTTCGTCCGAGTGGAATTCGGTATTGGCGTTCCCGCGGGAACCATGCGTTTTTCCGGGTTAAAAAGTAGCCTATGTGTTGACCAGTGTTATAAACTATCCCCATACTTGTTGCAATCCGTCCAGTTAAATCCGGACATAGGTACATACAGTCAGCAGCAGAAGTAGATAAGCTGTCCAGGTGTTCAAAATGACCTACACACGACCTTATTCTTAAGACGTTAAGGGCGTGTGTAGGTCATTTTGAACTCCTGGAGAGCTTATTTACTTCTGCTGCTGACTGTACATACAGCCAATTTTATTTTGTGTTCAGAATATTTTATATAGTCCCCTCGACTTGATCAGTTTCTTTTAATTTTCAAGTTACAGACGCGACTTCTCCAACAAACTTATTATTAGTATAGATTGTATCAAAAGAAGGAGCAATTATTTCACAATCGCCTATAATGCAAGTTGGAATAAATAATACAGAGCACTAGACTAGTCCAGATAAATAATTTCACATCCGCAAGACCTAGATGGTGTTGACTAAATATGGCACAAGGCGGTTGGAGAAAGTCTAGTGCCCTTAGACTATAGTTGTCGACTTGAAGCATTTCTAAGGCTAGAAGAGTCGAAGCAACTAAGGGCGAGTTCATTCATGCATAGTTGACGGACTCCAGGGGCCTATTTCTCGAAGCTTATTAGTCTAATAATATTACTCCATGAGCTAATACTTTTTACAAGTTCATTAGTGTGCGTTTCTGGAAGCTACGATGGTAGAATATTGGTTACTAGTTGCTAACTAATAAATATTATCTTAGTTCCTGTTTCTCCAAGCTTATTAGACTAATAATATGATCCCAGGAACTAATATTTTTTACAATTTTATTAGTGTGCGTTTCTGAAATCTACGATGGTAGATATTAGTTACTAGTTGTCAGCTAATAAATATTTGGCTAATATTACCCAAGTAAAGCCAGTTTTGTTTCATGAAAATTCAATTTCATTGTTACTCTTGTAAATTACAAGGGTAAAGCTATTGGTCTCGGCAGTCTTGTAAAAGTTATTAGTACAATTTATTATACCTAAAATACGGGATAAAAAATTAAAATGTGGTCAGATTCAGTACTCAATATCTGAATAGGAACCCTTACAAGGCAGAGTCAACGTTCAAATTCAATGAAAAGTTTCATTTAACTAGGCACGAGAATGGAAGATCCCAAGCTTGTATCGGGTCGGGCCTGGGTTGCAAAGGTTGACTGAGACAATCTGGAAAAGCTCCCAAATAAAATATTTTGCTTTCAAGACAACCGTGTAGTCTTTAAAACCATTATTTTGAGATCCATATTTACGAAGAATAATAGTACATTATTGCAGAGGCCGCCAAGTAGCGCATTGCCGGACGAGTCAGTTAGTACGAGTAGTAGTAGTACGAGTCCGGCAATCGCAATTGCGGCCGAGGTATATATAATGCTTTTCTCAAACAGCGAGGAAATACGTAAGGTCAGTCTGGGCAAGTGCGCCAGGATGGGGTAAGTGCGCCTAGCATAAATATATCGAAACCTATAAATATTACTCAACTAGTAGTTGGCTGTTTACAAGGCATTAGGGGCGAAATAAATTTAGGCGCACTTACCCCACATCAGTATTTACTACTTCCATGATCGTGGATGATTTGGCCATGGAAGTTGTACTTATTACCTCCATGGATTTGTCAGTTTCTCTACAGAGATGTCTCAAATAGCAAGCGAATTAAAAAAAAAACACACACGACAATAATGTTTTTGCTGGCCAAGGCCGGCAAAGGACAGCCTCGCGTCTTCTTTTTTTGAAAGTATCACGAACATTTCCGAGCATGTTTGAGAAAAGATCTTTTTAAATTTAGTACTTTATAACAAACCACTCTTTTGCTTATTTACGCCAAAACTGCATACTTAAATCGCTGTTTTTTTTTTTTATTTGGCATAAGTCATAGGCTGCGTATTACGTTCAGCCTATCTTAACTAATATTTTTCATTGATTAACCACTATTAGTTACTAGTCTTGTAAAAATATTGGAGAAACAGGAATTATTAGAACTTGTAATTTGATCTCTAGTAAATAATGAGTCTAATGACTAATAAACTAGTAAAACTAATAGTTTCGAGAAACACACCAATTTGCCTACTTATTAGTAATATTTTTCACTCGTGTACAACAATTAGTTACTAGTCTAGTAAAAAATATTGGAGAAACAGGAATTATTAGAACTTGTAATTTAAACACTAGTAACTAATGACTAATAGACTATTAAACTAATACTTTTGAGAAATAGGGCCCTGGTCGTTAAATATAGCCGCGGAGCTGTCATTCCATACAGGAACGTCATTTTATCCCATAGTAAAATATTTAACGTTGACGTTAACTTTAACGAAAGGTTTGAATCAACTCACCCTAAGTCTTGTTTAAACCATTTCTTATCTAAGTTTTACTACCTGAAACAGAAATGGAACTATTGTCGTTGACATTTTTTAAAAATAAATACTAACTATCTATGGATATGAAACTTTATATTTATCAGATTATAAACGAACGTAACTCTTCAGCTTTATATCAAATAGCTTGCTGATAGTTCATCTTGTTGCATATATTTACGTACAGTCAAGGGCATTAATATGTATACACCTTTGGACCTTAATACAACGGAACAGGATGCAAAAGTGTATACATATTAATGCCCTTGACTGTACCTAACCTACTTACCTGTTAAAAAAAACTAAGCAGATAAAGGTGACTGTGACTGTGGTTGTTTACCTGTTAACGGTGTATTCCTTCTGTATTTTTCGTGTTTTTTGGTGTTCAATATAGAGTACTTATTGTTGTTGTAAAGAAAGGAAAACATCGTGAAAAGATGATAGATACAACTTGAAGCTCGTATTTATAACTTGGCTAGAGATCTTCTACTATCTAAAGTCCCGCGCCTTCACATTTCAAAACGCTTCAATTTTTTTATTATTATTTAAAAAGCACCACCAACACTCTCAACGCATAGTTGATGGCTGTCTCAGCACGCACACATGTGTTGAGAGTGTTGGTGGTGCTTTTTAAATACATTGAAGCGTTTTGAAATATGAAGGCGCGGGACTTTAGATAGTAGAAAATCTCTACTGTTAATATTGTTAGAGCTGAGAAGTCTCATGGACTCCTCGAGTTAGTTATTGTGTACAAGGTTCTGCTCACTGATCCAATCCGAATCATTGGGGGAAACGGAACTGATTGGTTGGTACATTTTTTGCTTGTCTCGTAACATGTGCTCACTGGTTCGTCTGATTAGTCGCCCGCCCAACTGAACTGGGACAAAGTTCTAATTTACAACGCTTCCCTTGGGGCTCACGGGAAGACCTACAACGCAATTAGCTAGTTCCAGAGTTGGTCTTGAAGTTGTTTATTAGAAGGGCTTTCGTAATATGAAAATTTTACTCTAGGATCCTATATTCTACTGCTGAGAAGTATCGCGTAGGTATGTCATCATCATCTCCTTTACCATTATCCCACATTACGTGGGGTCGGCACAACATGTTCCTTTCTTCCATTTCTCTCTGTCAACCGTCAATTATTATTCAAACCATTGAAATGAATCTCGAAATTTGTTTTTTTTTTGAAATATATTATTCAATCTTTCCCCGGCCCGAAGTGGTTTCCCTTATTGCGTCTTGTGAAGTTTGAAGAGGCTATTTATATAGGATCTTATAAATAAAAGATGAAAGTACTTGATTTCTAGTCCAAGTTCACGCTTACCGCAATGCGAAGACGGGCATGACGGTACTTACGATATTTAGTTAGCATTGCGTACAAAACTGTTTAACTTATACTTTTTATTCTTTGTCGAATTTTTAGATTTCTTCGTTTGAACAAATACTAAAACATGAGACGTTCTCGAAAGTTTCTGACCTTGTTATTTATTATTTTGATTATTGATAGTATGAGTATGATCATACGAAACGAAAGTAAACACAAGAAATTAATTTGTAAAGGAAACGTCTTTATAAGGAATGGTTTTGTTTTACGTATAGTGTTTATCATCAAATATCATCATGTCAGTAGTCGCATTTTTTCGTTTAAGAAAAAGAAAAGTTATTGACTCCCGAGTCCCGAAAGGCGCCAAAGAGTTTCGTTCTATTTTTTACATTCCAAACAGCATTTAAATTTTGAAAGCTAAACAAGACTTAGATACATCACGCCGTGCGGGCGACTTGAAGTGGATTCTCACTTCTCCCGCTCCGATTTGCCCGCGGAGCCCTCTGGGATCATCAAATAGCGCTTATCTCGTATAAGACACCTATTCGATGGCAAAATAGGATCAATGGTTCAAATTGCGATCGTAAACTAGTCTATTCTTCATTTAGACCTAGATCTCGATAATTTTACTTACAATTGCAACCGTTAGTTGCGTTTTAACAATAACACATTAGGTGAAGTTCAATAGTAATAATTTTCCGGATTACCGGACCCTGCAAATGATGTTCTTCGTTCTGTCAGATATACTATACATTTTATATGACGAACTTATTTCTGTACAATGACTCTTTAAAGTTAATTATATTAGTGGACGACGATCTGCATACCTTTAAAGTCCGTATACGAGCTTAAGCTCAAAGCATTACTTAATCACAACCGCACTTTGAAATATCCATGTTTGCATAGTGAAAGTGAATGAATTCGCATACAGTTACGCAACTGCCCAAAGTTAAGTCACGATATTTTGACTGCATTTACATCTCGCTGCAATCTCAGAATCTCACGCTGCTTGCTACTCTCGCTTGTACTATCCAGCATTGTGAACTTTATCGCATACCGACATTTGTTTCACTGTTGGCGTGTTGCCGTACTCCCTGTGAGTTACAGACCATGCGACGGCTTCTAAATTTGTAAAGTTTAATTAACTTTATACCTGACACGCCGGCTTGTACCGAATGTTACGTGGACGACTTTGTAATTCATTTAGTAACCTTCCGCCCTGCGCTCCCATGGGCTATTTGTTTACGGAGTGTACGCCACTCCTCGAATGGAACGTTGTTTTTATCATTATAAATACTCTTATTTGAAATTTCAGAAATTAGAGATCGTTAAACGTATTTCTATATGGCATGTAAAAACTTACAATTGTTTCAAACAAATATAAAAACCTATCTATCTGTGAAAATGCTGTAAGTCTTCATAGATGTTATCTAATATGTGTCAGAAGACATCCCACGCCTTCCTTAATGATTCCCCGTGTTTCTTTTTCGCTAGAATGTCCTAGTTTTCTTCAAAAGCCTACTCCACCGCTAAGGGACTGGAGTGCGTGCCACCACTCCTTAAGAAATAAGCTCGAGTCAACTACATGATATTACATATAATATACCTACTGCCTATAATTTGTGGCATGTTTATTTCGAAGTCAAACCCTAATCTAACCAATATCATTCCACAATCCACATGCGTTGTCGTCTGTTTGTATACAGACAGACAGACACGTACACATGTATAATGGATCGACGAAACCGTCTTATACTTGTTATACTGCATAAGATATAAATATTGTACATTTTATCCTAGTTGCATAGACATAAAACCCATAAGAGATAGTCAAGAAGAGTTTGAATCACCATATGATAATGTAGTGTATGCCATATGCGCCTGGAGCGTTAAAGTTTGTATACATGTGTGATGCGAGGAAACTGCATTGGGGCACTGCATAGTTGCTTGGTGTCGAGCGGAACGGTGTAAATACCTTGATATAATTAAGTTAGACGAAGAATTTAATTACGAGCCACTCAAAGCAAATACTGCAGATGTCGACGAGTGGTATCAAAATAAAAGAATTAGAGAAATGCGAGAATCACAATAAAATGCGAGATTAGTGTGCTTGCATACTTGAATGATCACTATATTCCGCAGGCTTGCTGTTAGCAGTTGTTCGTAATCACAGTGCCCCAAAATGCATTTATAGCTCCTTTATCGTGAAATACTGGTTGTTTTACCGTAACCGTAGCAACACTAGCAACGGAACATGTATGTAGGTACGTCGAATGCAGAAGCACTGCAGTAGTTGGCATTTACCTCGGCTACCTGTTTACCTGAAGTTTTTACGCGGTTGTCGACCTCAATTTCCCAACGCTACCCTCAGTTTGAATAACATCCACAATTAATTTATTGTCAAGAACGCGCGTAGTAAATCAAGCCTACTTTTATTCACATATGAATAAATAGAAGACAATTTGATGTAAGTTAATTAAGAGTATCGTCTCTATGCTTTGAACACCCAATCTTACTTTCGGTTGATGTAATTTCTCTGTAAATGCGAACACTTTTGTGCAAAATATTCGTATCGTAAGGTCGATGCCTTTCGCTTTCAGTATATTTCATCTTTCTTCGTTCTCTCGTCGTCTTGAGCGACTTTCTTTTGTTTTATGTTCATGCCGCTAATGTTGTCGTACAAATGCTTCTAGACTTGTTAGACCTTTATTTACTATTTTATTAACCGTTTCAAAGAATTTAACTTGAACATCATCACACTCACACTGTTCTGATTATTTATTATCTTTTACATTTTACCAGAAATGTCTACAATGCCTGTGTGTATCAACACGAATTGCCCTGTTTTTCGTACTTGTGTCCATTGTTGTCACACAATTGACGCCGTAAATTTACTAGCTCCACGATTTTTTTCATCTGAAATCTCGTTATGCAACGTCTTTCTTTCTACTCGATAAAACGAATGTTTACACTTTTTTATTCGGTTGGTTTTTCATGTTACGAAAAGTAGGTATAACTTGCCTTTCTTCATTTGTCATGGAAAAAATAATCCGTATACTACTACATCTAGACTAATTTCGAAGTTATCTTAGCACTGTATTGTGTTCATGTAGGAATTCCGAGGCGTTCAGTCATCGGCCGATAGGTATGTCGGATAAAAATAATTCGAATCGCTTTCCCTCTTCGATAAGGCATATCACTCTGAAACTATCGCTGAAATAACAAGTTTGAAATCGCCATGTTTTTTCTTTATCGCGATTCCACGTGTACATGCCATTAGAAAAGATTTGGGGACTAAATATTCCCTTTCATTGAACAGTCAATATAGCGGATCAATATTATACTTAAACCACGAATCACAAGGCCGAACCCGGGTTCCCCAAGTCGTCAATGAATGGGCCCTCCGCATAATCTTGAAACTTGAAGGTCTAGGGTACGTATAAAATTGCTGCCAGATAATGTTCTGCCTTAATTAGATTGCCTTTGTTTCGTGAAACTTTATCGGTGATATTGCTTTTCTCATCAAGGAAAGGAAAAGAAGCGAAAATTCCCCTAGAAAATTATCAATGTCTGGACCACATCTTCCGCGCATAAATGCCCGCTAACAAATGTCAAGTGTCGTTTGAGTATTTGGCCAATAGATTAAGGTAAGTAACGCGGCACACTAAAAAACCAATAGCTCCCTAACTTCCTAATACACTGCGATACTTAGAAGCTACGGCTGTCACCTCTTCACACATTTATGTGGGTGTAAAAGCTTTACGTTGATGTAGGCGTGTTTTTACGGGCATAGCTCAAGGGCAACCGTCACGGGTAGTTTCACCGTCTGAGCCGGCAACACTGCGATACCAATACTCATAATCTCCTTCACAGTGAAACTACCAGTTCACCCAAATTGGTCGTAATGAGGGTCACAGCGAATGAATTCGCCGCTTTAGTCGCGTGAGGTGCAGTGTTGCCAATTTAGCACATTACGTGCCTTATTTAGACACTCAAATTGGCAGCACTGAGGGCTCCGAAACGTCAAACTCATTTTCCATTTAATATTTTAAACATACATCAAACTATAGAGGGCGGCTAACTGGTGAGCAGGAGTACCGTGGCCCTCATTGAAATTTTCTAAATTATTTATTATCATTGTACCTATATGGATGACATTTTAGGTCCGGTTTCCACTTTCGATGTCCGAATATATAATATATATATATATATATATATATATTTGTAAACAAACCGCTATCTTGGAGACGTGATGAGAAGAACATGAGAATTGAGTGTTGCTGTTGTTTAACAAATACGGGTCTATGGGTTAGAAAGGTGCAAATTTCACGATAGTTCTTGCAGCTGCTATTTGCTACAAATTGATTCTAATCTTTATTCCCAAAACAAGCTCACATAATCACCACCGTTTATCTTAATATCATGAAGCTACGGAACAAGCTAAATTAGATCAATCGTACACAATATCATCTTTATTACGTCGTACCGTATTGTGTTACCCTTTATTGTACAACTGGACTAAGTGCTAACCACACCTGCTCGTTAATGGCAGTGCACGCTACCTAGTTGTGATCGGCTAACCTATTATCGTTACAACTTAATGCGTAAGAGTAGATTGTATCTATACTTCCTATAGAGGGCACTGTTAAACATCATCGTATACTCAAAGCAAATACTGCCCCCAGTAACACAGCAGGAATATTAGCTTAGCACGATTCAGATATAAAGAAGCCGTACAAATTATGGTCGGTACCGAGAAGCGTGCAGCATTCAAACGCGTGCAAAATTCTAGAGTTGTCGCGGAGCCCCCTCAGAATTAATTACAGTTCCCAACGAAACTTATGAGGATTCCGCGCCTATAGCGAACCATCTCTAAAACGGTTCAAGGCCCGCGAAGGTTAGCGGCTAGCTTCTATTTCGAGACGACACGTGCCGTACGATGCCGAGATTTCGTCTAGCTCATGCAACATCAAATGACGTGTAGATGTTTAGAACTTTAGAATACTATTAGCATCGATAAAAGGAGAATCTGTCTGGAGCCTTGGTGATAAAGGAACTGCAAATGGATGGCGTTTCACGCACGTGAGCTACGTGCAATGAATGCGATCTGAAGACTAGATTAACACCGGAATACACGGTTTTCATCTTTAACGTGTGACCGGTGTTAAACAGGAAAACGATCGTGATCTTGATTCGGTACCAGAGACTAAAAGCTTTGTTTTCGCCCTCTCGAACTTGCGGAGACCTTCATGAAAACGATTAACCTTGTCGAAGAGGAATTAAGATTTTAAGCGCTTGTAGCTTACAAATAACAAGCGCTCCGTTTACATTTTTATGTTTTTTTTTTTTTTTTTGGTAAGACAAGCTCGACGTTAATCTTAAGGCCCTTCCCTGACCCAGCATCGTCAAATTGCTCATTTGAGATCATACTTTTCTAATAAATGTTAAAAGTTAAAAATATGAAAAAAACATGTGTTATATTTGATTATATCATCCTTACATTGACAGCTTTCGATACACGTTTCACGAAACTTCGCTCGATACAATTTAATTCCAAAGTGACCTCTAACTCGGACCGCTAATCCAACTTTACTCCAGTTTATTATATCAAACAGTGTGAAGCTAATTATAACACAAAAAATATCCATATTATATGCATACATCGACAGCTTTATAAATGCCATTTTTTAGACGGTATTTTTATAGAAATTAAAACGCGTTAAATACTAACTAAATCGGGCGTTCTGTGCGTAGCGCTTTCTCTTTCACTCGTCCCACGAGTGACAGTGACGGCTGAGCTGGGTCTATGAACGACCTTAAGAGGGTTTATCCAGAAAGTTGGCAACGTCGCATATAGCTGTCAAATATATCGCTGTTTTTATTAATTTCTCAATATTACTGAATTAAAAAAGAAGTTATCATTCTATGGTTGAATGGCGCGTCTCGTTTTATATTTGTTGGTTAGGCATTCAAATGATAAGATTACATTAAAATGCATGGAAAATGCGGTGGAAAGTTTTCAAAAGATAGTACTTCCGTAATCCTAAAAATTTCGTGTTCCTATGATAATTGTTGCAATCCATACTCAATGTTTTATTCAACCATAGAGCGATAATTAATGTTTTCATTCAATAATATTCAGAAATTAATGAAAACAGCGAAATATTTGACAGCTATTTGCGACGTTGCCAACTTTCGGAGTAAACCCTCTTAAGTTAGGATGAATAAATGCCAGTCTTTGTTTCTTTTTAATTCATTATTTCTCTAGGCATTAAGTTGTTTTCCGCCACAATTGGCGTTAGAAATAAACGATAATTTATTCGGCGGTTAAGAACAAAGTCGTCTAGTCCAGACCTGCTTAGAAGCACTCGCCGAAAATGTTAACAGAATTAATGCTATGAGTTTTCCCTTCGTTATAGGCAAACCCAAACGTACCTGGCTAACGTCCAAACATGTTACTTAATAATAAGTAGCTGATTATGCAGATGTCGTCCGTATTTTCACTATCGTCCGCGCGGCACAATTCATCGGCCATTTCTAATTTACATATAGGCAGGCAAATCGGTTTATCAATACTTAAAGCATGTTGACTCACACAAGTTCTCATGTGGTTTGTTTATGAATGCTACGAACCACATGGAAGCTCAACTCATGACAAAATCTTTACTATCAATCAACATACAGAAATGAAAAAACATACAAGATGCTAGAGATTATGCCGTGGAGTTTTAATTGGACATATTCCATTCCGAGAGGAAATGGACATTGAAACATCCATATATTGCTCTTATTATGAATACTTGTACTACAGCGAAACCATTCATTAATTTAGTCTCATTCGGAACGTCTCAAAGGAAACACATTAACAAGTATGCTGGCACTTGGCAGCCGTTACCGGAACTATTTACTACGTCTGCCTTCCGAAATTACTAGTCTACGACACTTACATCCCTTGTAATGTTTATGTCTAGCTGTGACCTCCACTTTGACACGACCTTACACGAACTAATTATTATGCCGAATTTATCCCCCCTCGTCCACCATAACGCCTATAGTAATATCATCCCGTTTGCAAAATTACTTCAGACGAAATTTACGCGCTCCATCTCGCTCGTTCCAGTCTTTTTAAGTAATTGATCTGGAATTTGATTAAATGCCCTTAGTCAAAGACAGGTTGCCTTGCACAACACAATATTGCAGTCTTTTGTTGTATCGCGCTTTCATTATGTTTATCCGATGAACTGTAACTATTGCGGTAACAGTACGGCGGGTGCGGATACAAAACAACGAGAGATTATTCTAAACCTGCCCAAAAATTTATTATTTATTAAGCTGTAGTGTACATTACATTAGTCCACTTACTTTTGCAAAACGAATGACAAGGACCGCATCGTTAAAATTGACCATATGCAAATGGGACGAATGATAAAAAGCTGAAAATATAATACTTGACTAATGTAATGTAATGTGTTTAATGGACTGGTTGTGTTGCGAGGATTAACTAAGGATAAAGCATGGGTAGATTGATTTGTTACCCGGAAAGCTACCCTTTTAAAAAGTTTTTAAATAGGGTTCATCTAATCGTTCTTTCTACTCATCTAATAAAAATCTCTCGAGTTCTAAGTACTCCAGAGTAAAGTTCGAAATGTATCGACTAAGGAGCTTATTATAAAAGCCTGTTACACTGTTGGATGCTAGGTTTATAGATTCAATAAATCTAAATTCATTTTCATTGGCTGGATCACAGCCAGGATTATCAACAGGCGATGCTGAAACGTCAAAAGCATTTGACAAGTGAATAATTATATTACAAAACTATGTATGCTTGGCTTTGTAAAGCAAAATATGCGATAGGTAATATATTTAGTATCGTTTATCAGTCTGATGCTCCGTTAAACCCATGAATGGTAATGCATTGACAATGTTGACATTGATAGTAAGTAGGTACACATTACACAACAACTATTTGATGAAAAGTATCATTTACTTGAGTTTAGCATAGTTGCTAAAAGACAGGCCTAGCCAACAACTAGTAACAACTAGGAACGTATTTTCCTGGTACTATTAATTCATGTAATCTGAAGTTAATGCCTAGACATTGCCGAAGATAATGTATAGCCGATATAACACGGAGAGTGCCAAAGTTATAACAATGGATACAAAGTTATCTAACTGTCAAAGGTCGCATCACATCTCATAACTAAGCTATATTCTCTCGAGTTTTCGCCCGTCGATAACACCGATATAAAGCTTTATTAACAACCTGCCATATAGACGTGGCTATCCGAATAGTTGCTGAGAAGTACCTAATTGGTTCTTGTCTTGATGACTTTCGTCTTACGCTCCTTGGATACGTAAATACTGAAGTATGAGAAAATTCAGTTAGCTTCGATTTTTTCCCTTAGCTAGTTCGCTGCGCCTCCGTTTTTCTTTCTTTTGATTTCGGTCCATTTAAGTGTGGGTTTGCTAAGAGGCCTCGTAGCCAAGAAGTCTTTTTTGTTTTATATTAATTGAATCCTCACGCTATTCAACTTCTAGGGACATTTTCATGCACGGACATCTTTGCCTTTACAATGTCTGTAACTTTACCTACGATTCTATCTCATCAAGCTAGTTAATCATCTTTGTACACGTTTAATGACGTAGATGACTCAATCGTGCAAAGCAATTTAACTTTAATTGTTGTCAGCGAACTCGTCAGGACAAATTTAGACGATTGCTATTTATAGTCTTTCATCGGCTTCCTGGGCCTTGTGGAGATGCGAATTTAAATGTAATCGCCGGCTTAACCAGTAGAATAATTAACGAGTCTATTTATACAAATATTTGTTTGTGAAATTTCGTAAAATACTGTTACTCGAAATGCTACGTCGCTAGTTCTTTTGTGTTTCAAGATTTCTTGGCTCTGAAGAGATTTTCAAATCTTGGTTTCGTATTCAAGATTAACAAATCCTGTCTTTATGAAAATCACGTCACGTCTTAAATGGATATCTGAAAAGACTACCTTTCCACGCCTTAATTTCTTTTTTATTGAACAAAAATCCATTCCCCTAAAAACATGACTGAAAAAATTTAACTTACTTGCTTCATTGCGGCGTTAAAGCGGCTATATTTAGCGTTTCTCGGTCCTAATAAAGTACATGTAACGTTAGTGACGTCAAAGGATGTTTGCACAAGTTATTTCGACTGGACCTAATGTTTGCTCTTCGTAATTTGGTTGGCCCTATCACTCATAATGAATTAGGTACTTGGGCTGTGACCTTCAAACCATCAACGTAAGCGTGTGCCCATCGCAATTCATCGCATCATAAAATGTTTCAAACAGGATTCAAAGCTATTCAGATTATTTGACGAATCTCTACAGGCGCAGAATATTTAATAGTACTACATAATGGCCACGGTCTCACCGTCACCCGTTCACCCGCCTGAATCTAGCCGGCGCGCAACTCGCGCTTAACTCGCCCTTACCGGCATTTCTTTCATCCGGAGATGGAGAGTGAATCATTGGCCCGCAATCCCGCATACTAGTACACACACATTTACAAGTGTACAGACGTCCTCGCACGCAAACATTGACCCTTCATTCGAATTGTGTTCGAAATCGTGCTTTTATAGGCCGTGTCCGCCGTGTGCTACAGGTTAACAAAATCGAATACCTGTTATTAATGTACTCGAACGGCAAGTCATCGCAGACATCTTCTGGAAATGGCATCCATTTCCCTGCCGCATTGTCATGTCGCGCTCGTATTTTCGGAGTTGTGTGCTAGTCGTTTATTTAGGCTTGAAGGGCAAGGCCGTTGATGGATTTCATAGGACAATTCAATACGGTAGTTATAATCGGTTTTTATTTACCTAGGCGATCGTGAAAGTCACATTAAATAAGTATTTTCAAAAAAATGAATTTTTGGGACACGCTTTTATTGCTGACTGCTTTTCTTTTTAAATCCTTCATCTACCCTTCAAGACGCATCAAACGAGCCCAAATTCGATGGGTTTATGTAGTTTTATTACGGAGTTCTTATGGCCACGTTCCAGCTCCATCATCAGATCGGCTCCACGTCATCATAATATTGCATTGTCACGCGATTTACATATTCGTGCAAAAGAAAGTGGGTCAAATTTAACTTGCAAGATTCCATTACATAGTTACATACAGGTCGACCTAATAAAAGCGTGTTAAAAAGCTTTATATTTGGCCCATCGTCAGATGTTTCTCAATCATTTGCACAAAGAACCCGATAGCGAACGCATGTGTATTTATACGCACTATCTAATATGGGCGGTAGATAAGACGAAATAACATTTGTTTCTCCCCTCAAATTCCCTTTTCCAAGGTTAGGAAATTAAAAGGCCGTTGCGGCTTTTAAATGCAGTACAATTTACGACACTGTTTAAATACTGAGTCAACATCGCCGACCTGAATATCTTTGACTTCGGAAGTAAATACTTCCATGTGTATAAGGCACTCGCCTCGCTTCCTTGTTTTCACACAAATATGTATTTACACGCTGATAAAGAATTAGAGATGTTTGTAATATCATCTCTTGCTACACTAAATGATCATTGTCGCGTCAGCGTAATTTTAAAAGTTAATTAACGCCTTTGACACATTTATGATCTCTTTACAGGCTAACAAAAACGAGACAGTTTTCGTATAACGTGTCTCTAACCCATTTCTCATAATATCCCCTCCTGGCATTTCTTACTACAAAGAAGTTAGTTCCTCATGCACAACAACGTTGTTGCCAACGTAACCACCTTATTTTTATGGCAACATTAAGCTTTCTAGTCCATGACACTTTCTTTATGGTCGCTATTTTCCTGTCTATGTGACGAAGGTTGGCCGGCAAACAACCACTTCCCCTTGCCCAAGGCCAATGGAATATATTACGTCATCTTGGTCGTGAACATCTTCGTAAAAGTACGCGTTTGTTGTAAAATCGCTCTGTTAAAGCACCACTAGCTTCACTTCATAGGCTAAGAGCTACACTACAACGCTTTTACTAAATCATAATATATATGCTAAACTATTATCCACTAAAATAATAAGCCTTTGAGATAAACTAGTCAAAGAAATCAAACAAGATATATATGAGGGTGTTCCCAGCTCATTGTCATAAGGGGTGGCAAGTGGCGTGCCTTCTGGCGTCTATAACTTTGAAAACATCCGTTACCTACACAGAAAGAGATGCAGCAATACAAACCATACCGCATCTCTCTCTAAGGGTAAACGTCGCAGGTAGGATGTGTGCAAACAACTTCAGCTCAGGTAGACCCTGCGACACGCGTAACTAAAACGGAACTACGATAAAGGACCTCCATATGTGGCAACACACAGGTGCCTACGTACTTGTTACAGGTATTTTCATCGAGGAGACACAGTTTCGTGCCTTGATTGAGATAAAGGAGAAAGCCAATAACGAGAGAAGGGATGGAAAACACAAATGTTTATGAAGTTTAAAGTAATCAACTTGTCAACGGCAAAACTTGGAACGATACTACCAGAAAAAGAAGTTTGTCGTTTGAATTTGTTTTGCGTTAAGAGGGTTTACTCCCAAAGCTGGCAACGTCGCAAATAGCTGTCAAATATTTCGTTGTTTTCATTAATTTATGAATATTACTGAATGAAAATATGAATTGTGATCCTAGGAACATGAAATTTTTAGGATTACGGAAGTACTATCTTTTGAAAACTTTCCATCGCATTTTCCATGCATTTTAAAGTAATCTTATCATTTGAATGCCTAACTAACAAATATAAAACGAGACGCGTCATTCAACCATAGAATGATAAATGCTTTTTTAATTCAGTAATATTGAGAAATTAATAAAAACAGCGTAATATTTGACAGCTATTTGCGACGTTGCCAACTTTCGGGATAAACCCTCTTAATATTTAAAATTGTTCTCATTCCGACTTGCTTTCTACTTTTAACCCCCGACATAAAAGGAGGGCAGTTAGTTTTGATGTGTAACTGTGTAGCTCCGCAATCGATGAACCTTTTCTGAAAGGTTTTGCCCACGACTTCGTATAAGGAAGGAAATCCTCTGTTAGTGCTCCCCTACAACGGAACAAAGAACCTACATGCTAAATTACACCTTTCAAATTGGAAAGTCGTTTGCAAAGTTGTTGTTTATTTAAAGCAAACAGTGTTGATAGAGTATCGTAAAATTTAAACAGCTACGCGTCTGTTTTCACTTGTGGACATGAATATTGGCCTATCAATTAGTATTGGACATGTTCTAATTTGAATACTACAATTTTGTTGTACCTACTTGTAAATTTTCCCTTTGTTTACTAATTCATTATATCAGATTTTTCATTCACAACCACATCACAATAAGAATCAAGCGCGGAGTGATATTTCGCTTTTTATGTTAAACCAAGTAGTTATATGCTTAGTGAGCTCGACGCTTTTTACATATTTATGCTTTTTCGTTTTTATTATAGGAATTTTGCGTAAGTATATCAAAAATATTATCCCGTCCCATTTGATGGCTCGGTTGATTACGCGTCGCGCCGTTAACGAAGCGTGCGGATGTGGCTGACGTTGCGCATGAAACTTATTAACGCCCAAATCTAGACTGAAAACACGTCGCGTTACTCCATCATCCACAAACAAAAGAATCCATTTATTATGCCAATACAAAGATTTAATGCTAAGCCAGAATTCCTACTTGTTAATTTGGGAAAGAAAAATATAAACTTCACAAGATTGATCCATTTTGTGGTCAGCTTGGCTTCTTGGACGAAATTTACATCGATTCGGCTAATACAATTTCGATCGGAGCTCTTAAATAGCCCTGATTTGCCTGCCTAAAGTCAGTTTAGATTTCCCATTGGGCCAGGGCTCAACTTGAAGTTTGGCTCTGCCATCTCCTCCAGATACATCTACATAAGTAATCCCTTACACATTAGCACAAAAAACTCACGTGGAAATGGTGGAGATGGCAGGGAAAGCCGGGAAATTGCGATACAAAAGCGTTCCGAATAAATAAAGGAAGGCGAAGATGATATTTTAGAGTTGGATATTAACAGAATTTGGATTTTTGGACCGCCCACGAATATCATCTTCGCCTTCCTTTATTTATTCGGAACGCTTTTGTATCGCAATTTCCCGGCTTTCCCTGCCATCTCCACCATTTCCACGTGAGTTTTTTGTGCTGCGCTGTCTGTTATCAGCGCAGTGTGATGAATTGACGATCGCAAGGTGGGGTATTAAGTGGGTTTTAAGGTTTATTAAGTTTATGTACTTGCAAAGTATTGACATTTCATGTATGTACGGAAATTGAAAAACCGTCTCAGAGGGATTATCTCTTTGCAATTAAATCTAATAACATAATACCTAGGCGTTTGAAAAGGCCTCCTTTTCTATTTTAGTCTATCTCACTTAAAGCACTTATAGGTATTTTTGCTCTAACATTCTCATCAGCTAAGAAAGAATTCCATTAGAATTCTCTGGAACTACAAACAAAAACGCTTTCCCACTATTGTCTAAAAACGGTGCCCTTAAGTCTAATTATTGGCTAGGACTTGTTACGGTTAAACATGTGGCCATTAGATTGGAAGCCAGTTTGCTCACGTGGGGCGCCTCACGTGCCGCGGCATGCGATAATCCACATCTCTACGCCCCATTGTTGCTATTTTACCGCGATTATAGATGTTACAGACGGGACACACGGTTACAAATTGCAGTTGGAGTGCAGTTCTGATGCAGTTGACGTAACTGAATTAAAACTGCCAGCTGACTGCTCAGTCCACTTGCTGTCTGCCTTACAGTTCTGTTGTACGGTTGTAATGTAGTCCTATTGCCCTTAAATAAAAAACGGCTCAGGATATGGGAAAAACCACCTGTCTATCGCCACATAAAGTTATATTGATGATGTGATGACATAACAATACAGACAACATGGTGTGACAAATGGCTTCAGCATCAGCTTGCTGTTCTAACGGTACCTATCAGTCGGGACCAGACGAGAAATTAGACAGAAATATGTATTATGTTCGACAGAAGCAGAAGAATTTAAGATGGCCCGTAGACTTTATTAATAGGTATCAGATCAACCAGATCCGGATTTATTTTCTTCGAGTCGCATCTTCTTGGGGTTATCTGCAAATAGCTGCAGCGCAAATTAAATAACAAACATGTAAAATTAATTAAGATACTAGCCCAACATTAACAAAAAAACAATAATATTCTCTAAGAATCCAAGTTGTAAACGAAACCTCTCCGTTGCAAAGTTATTAGATATCTTTATCATGTTGGTAAATCTTTTGCAGAATAAATGGTCCTCGAGACAAACGCCCCAATTTGAGATGAAACCGATCTATTACTCTTATCGTAAACTTGTGACATAAGGTTCCATGCGGTCGTTCATTGGGATTCTTGGGCTAGATTATGAGTAATGTATGAACATTACATTTAAATAGTAAATTAAAATTTTCAAGGGCATTTTCGTCATCTTATCTTGGATGAACATTACGAATGCACTTGCGGAGAGCGCTCTTCCTATGATAGCTTACAACGGATACACAATGACAAATTCTAATAAAAACTTTACAAATTTGGATTTTGCCTGACCCACATAAAGCGTAGCCAGTCTCGTGTAATTATTTACTTACTTGTCCGCTTTATTTACTGGGAATACCTCGATTAACAAAAGTTAAATATCGTTTTCGTCGTCCGGGGAATGTATCGGTTTGTTAGACAGTAATCTAAATCCCATTTAGGCATCGTCTATCTTCCTAATGATCAGCCAACATAGCGCTTAACATTCTATTTTAACATTTGGTATATTTGCCGAGCACAGCAACACTGTGGTCTAAGTACATACTTATAGTTTTACGCGGTGGGATCGTTAATTTGATCTAAATATTTACTACCTTTTTTACATGAGTTCTTTTTGTCATACATACACACATAATATCACGCCTTTTTCCCATAGGGGTGGTAGGCAGAGACCACTTCCTTCCATTTCTACTCTTACATACTTCTCTCGCTTTTTCTACTTTCATGCCGTTCCGCATACATGCTCGTCGGTTTAGAATACTTTTCACCTGGCCTTTAATCAGATTGTCCTGAATTTGATCCAAGAAAATTCGCCTCGGTCTTCCTCTTCCAACACCTCCATCAACACTAGTCATATGTTAGTATTTTCCTTAACACGTGCGGCTCGGAATAAATTACTTATTATCTGTGTATGCAGTGTGCACTCGATCAAGTTAACCATCAACGCGTAAAGGTTTAAATCATCACGAACAATTGGCTCGCGTCCAATCCAGACATCACGTCATTATCGACATCTGGTATTTCTGGACCGATTATAAATCTTTTCGCAGTTCTCATTAAATATCTTCCGTTAAGTAACGACACCGAAAAAATCCAGCTTCCTTTCGCCATTAAGGCAGTGAGGTAGTTCTTTTTTCGGTTTCCTAGCGACGGACTCCCAAAAACCTGTTTTTCTCACATCGCATTCATAAATTATTTTCCCATCTGGAAGTTTTCCGTTCGACCAGGATGTTGACTCTGCAGAGTTTTACAGATTCTTCGGCCAAGTTGCAGATCTAATTAATTCTTGGGAATAGATCAGTTTGGAGTTTTGCTGATGTTTTTGTGCTGTGCTATCAAAACGATCGAAAATGTGTTACCCGCAGTGCCGTCATTCATATTTTATCCTCGCTGTCTGTAGTAATAAAATGGAAAGGGAATGTCATTTCATCTGAAGTTCAAATTACTGATTGAGAGCTCACATTACCTTCTTCTTCTATTTAAGAGCCATGCTCTTGTCGATGGAGTAACCGCCATGTCTCTCGATCCTGTGCCCGTCTTTTTAGGTCGTAATAAGACGGGACATTAGCTCTTTCCTTCAACTGGTCAAAGTAGGTTAAGCGTACAATATACAATTTAGAATAGAATATAATGCTTAAAGCCTTACAAGTCAGCAACCGCATTGATATTAAAGGCTTTTGTTTGACCCAACTGGCATATTGATTCAGTGAGTCTCAATAACCATTCAATTTAACAAGCAAAATGTCTTTCCATGCTGATCGCCCACCTAACAACATCATCGACATAACAAAGCTTTATATAACCACGCCAAAACAATGAGTCGCTAACTTCCAAGAGCACCATACGACCCGACGCGACGAACCATCTTCGATTTCCTGCCTTCTAACAACTGGCTGTTAATGAAGTTATGTTCGTCTCTCCATAGCTATTATAATTGTTTCTTCAATAAACAGTCGAGTTCGCCGATATACACACTTACTCCGTTGTAATATGGTCCAAAAGTGTACACATTATTAATGAACTTGATTACATTTATAGAACTCGTTCTATTGCAAGCCAATTTTACTGGCTCCTTAAAGCTTTCTCTGCCTTGCTCCCTAACTCTTATACCAAAATTATTTATTTACGAGTAAGCCACAATATTACTACTGGGAATTTCAGGATAAAAAGTAACCCAATATTATTACCGTGTATAATCTATACCCACCCCAAATTTAATCATAATAGAGGGTGTAAGAAACAAACATCCCTCCAAACCCACACACAAATTTTCCCGTTTATGCTTCGCTTAGCTTCGACCGCCTGGACCGATTTAGATGAAATTTTGTATGGAAATGGTTGGAGTCCCGGGGAAGGAAATAAGCCACTTTATCCCGGAGTAACGCATAGTACCCACGGGCACGTAATAACCGAATTCCATGCGGGCGATGTCGTGGGCAGAAGCTAGTTTATCAAGTAGCAATATCTGCATTTCTCCGACTCGTATAACTAGACAATTATCATATTGGCCGCTATAACCGCGCGTACACCAGATCACCTGGGGTTATCGCTCGTGATTGATCTCATCTCCGCGCAGTGGAATTTTACCCGCGCTAATTGGTTCAGCCGCCGATCGTGTCCCATAATCACGCGGGCAAACATGCTTCCGAGATTCAGAGATTTGGCCGAAATTTTAAGTCCGAACTCGCCATCGCCACTTCAGCTCAAATGTTCCGCGCTGGACCAGGGCATATATTCGAAGTCTTTAAATAGGGATCTCGCTCTTCCCTATAGGATCGCTAACGCGTCGCGCGAACTTTAAGCAGCTAGATTTAAAGTACAACTTGACGCGTGAGCGATCCTATAGGGAAAAAGCGAGATCCCTATTTAAGACTTCGCATAGAGCCCCAGAACAGAACTCAGATTATAATTCATTCTGATGACGTCACTGCTACTCGTCTCGATTTACGCAAGTGACAACCTCATTTTCTAGCCGCTTTGTATTAGCCTTAAAAGCCGAACATTAACTACACTCAACAGCAATGAAAACGGGTCACTTTGTATAGAATTTTCCATACAAAGTGAGCCGTTTTTATTGCTGTTGAATGTAGTTTTGAAATTATGTAATTTACCACCAAAACAAAGAACAACTATGAGCGTCAGCTCTATTCTCACTCGAAACCCAATAATTAATGATAATTGCGTTCTATCTATTTTCGTGCAAATTCGTACATTGTTTATAAACTAACTTTGAGCTTGAATTAATTTCTATGCCAATTTACATTTATTATAGACAGACTCTCGATGCTTCTATTATTCTGCTAACGAACTCGACAAGCGAGTACTAACCCGGCTATTCACCGGTGCCCACAATATCCTGAGGGCGAACAGGTCATATCCCTTCAACTTTTTTATAAAAACATGTACGCTTCAGACAGTGAAGTACGTAATCCTATTGGAACGGATAAAAATACTGTGCTGACAGGATCATGTTCCTTTGAGAATTTCCTTTGGAGAAAACAATGGAAATAAAATACATTTAGCTTCCTATTGTACTATCATTTGGTAAAATTGCGGGAAAGGTTCGGTTAGCAAGGAGCATTGGAGCTCAGATGGTTAATCGTGAACTCGAATATACTCTAAATTACGAGTACTTTAGTCTCTAAAACATGTTAGCATATAGATGTCTATTCTAGGCTGAAACCTCTCGTTTATATGATAGCCCTAAGCTGCATTTATGGAAATTGCATGGAGCTTGTGGGGTTTATTTTGTATCTGATGGCATAATTTAGGATGTATTGATTATCTTATCTATGATAAATTGTAAGTGTGTTTGCTTAATTACCTATACGTTTAGGCACATACCAGTATGTTAGTATGATTACATGTCATACATTTTAAACAGTTCAAAGAACTGAGTTAATATTCTGAATGGGGTTACTCTCTAAATTATTCCAAATTCACTTGAGGATACATCCATCTTTTACGCGCTCAGAATTAGGTCAGCGTGGGTTAATTCCCTTAATGTTTGGTCGGGTTACATTACATGCATAACGTCCCACAGCTTGTTTGTAAATATACTTCCTGAATAAGTACTCGTTACCTTTTGACTGTCCCAACTGCAGTCGGAAACGAACAATATCCATACTAATATTATAAATGCGAAAGTTACTGTGTAGCCTGTATGTCTGTTACCTCTTCTCCCTTTAACCCTTTCGGTAGCTCGAGTCCCGAGGAGTTTCCGTAGGAACGCTAATATAATCGATTTCCACGCAAACGATCTTGCGGGCAGAAATCTAATCAGTAATACGCATTGACGGCCGGATTGGTCCAGTTGGTAGTAACCCTGCCTTCTGTTCCGATGGTCGCGGGTTCGAGTCCCGCTCGGGGCAAACTTTGTGTGATGAACACGAATGTTTGTACTCGAGTCTTGAATGTTTAGTATTTATATATGTATCTATTTCTCTATACAAGTATTTACATCGTTGTCTAGCACCCATAGTACAAGCTTTGCTTAGTTTGGGGCTAGGTCAATATGTGTGAGATGTCCCATGATATTTATTTATTTATTTTTATTTATTGATGGATAATTTTACAGGTCTATGATTGCTTTTTTCGGATAAACTGTGAATGTTGAGGTAGCTCCTCAATGACCTCAATACATGTTAGTGACAATGAACCCATCTCTAATGATCGTGTTTCTTCCCCAGTTGACGAGAAGATCTTCTGCTGCCACGGCGGCCTCTCCCCCGACCTCCAGGCCATGGAGCAGATCCGGCGGATCATGCGGCCGACGGACGTGCCCGACCAGGGCCTGCTGTGCGACCTGCTGTGGTCCGACCCCGACAAGGACACCACCGGCTGGGGCGAGAACGACCGCGGCGTCAGTTTCACCTTCGGCACTGAGGTACGCTCACCAAACACATCACCATTATGTACAGGTACCGGCGATAACTATGCACGTCTTCGGAAAGAGAGCCCGTTAAATGATATTAAAAAAGTTAACTGTCGATCAATAATATTAAGTAATACGGATATTCCAAAATTTACCATAAAAAAATAATGATGAATGCCAATAAACTAATTTAAAACCTGTAATACAAATACAATTACAGTGTCACTACATAGTCTAAAACAAAGTCGCTTTCTCTGTCCCTATATCCCTATTTATGCTTAAATCTTTAAAACTACGCAACGGATTTTGATGCGGTTTAATAGATAGAGTGTTTCAAGAGGAAGGTTTTCGTATATAATTTGTTATAGTTTAACGCTCAATTCCCGCGGGAACGCTATAACCGAATTCCACGCGGACGAAGTCGCGGGCAGAAGCTAGTTTTCAATATGGCAGTCTAAAGATACCAAAACTGTCATGAAAAATATCAGTGTGGCTGTACAGGCTACAGTACAGTTTCCCAGTTGTTGATGGTTTGCAAGACTGACCCCTACAGTCCAAGGAAACATCCAAGGTTTAGACGCAACTAAAACTGCCCCGCCCCGCTATTATACATTTTTCATCCCTTCCTCGCTGCTTCACGGCCATGGGGCCCATGGCATTATGCCCGCTCCGCCACCCTATTACGCCAATGGAGCGTCTAATCATCCTCTAGCATTTAGCTGGGTACCTATCCATTATGTTCGCGAATATCTTACGGTCCGCACCGATTCGAGCGCTGAGCATCGTTGCACGCTTCAGGAGCGTGAACGTATCCACAAGAGGTTCGCGAACATAGTGGATACCCGGCTTTAGCATAACGATCCATGGTCTAAGGAAACTAAGTCTGCTGCTCCGTGTCACGTGACACCCGTACGTCAGTCGAGTTGCCAATTTACCGCAATAAAACAAAAATGAAGGAAATATTTTCTGCCGTTATAATGCAAAATGAATTATTTGCGCATTATAGTTGTCAGTTACTTGTTCAAACACACAAAATGGGACAAGTTAATAACAAATGAACGTAGTAATTTAATGAAACACCACAGGATACTGAGGATCGGGGATTATTTTAATACACCACTTGAAACAGCAGTGCGAATGACGTTCGGGTGTCACCCACACTACAAAATACCGGAGTGGCATACCTGGCGAAGTATATTATTGTATGACAACGACCTATTGCGTCTCACCAATAGACACAGCCTGTTGACGTCGCGGCGTATGCTTTCAGGTGGTGGGCAAGTTCCTGTCGAAGCACGAGTTCGACCTGATCTGCCGCGCGCACCAGGTGGTCGAGGACGGGTACGAGTTCTTCGCCAAGCGTCAGCTCGTCACGCTCTTCTCGGCGCCCAACTACTGCGGCGAGTTCGACAACGCCGGTGCGTACATCACGTACATGATACACTACAACGTATAACCTCACGCCTGCCCCCCCGGTGGGGTAGGCAGATACCACAGAACCATGTGATTCTAACCAAACATTCCTCCCTCGCTTCCTCCTCGTAATAATGCTACTACTACAGCTACTCTCATCACGAGAGGGTTTGGGCTATAGTCCCCACGCGGGCGCGGATTGGGGACTTCACACACATCTTTGAATTACTTCGCAAATGCGTGCAGGTTTCCTCATCTTTTCCTTCGCCGAAAAGCTCAGTGGTGAATTTGAATTGAATTTCGCACATAAGTAAACTTAGAGGTGTGAGCCGGAATCGAACCCCCGACCCTCTGCATGAGAGGTCGAATCGAGATGACGGCGTCGAATAAGCGATACGTACAGGTTTACACAACTTAGAAGGCTTAGAAGGAAGGTTGTATATTAAGCAATAATAGACTGCGTCTGCGTGCGAAATTCAATTTGAATTTACCATGAGCTTTTCGGTGAAGGAAAACATCGTGAGGAAACCTGCACGCATCTGCGAATAATTCAAAGATGTGTGTGAAGTCCCCATTCCGCACTGGGCCCGCGGGGACTATAGCCCAAACTCTCATGATGAGGGGAGGCCTGTGCCCAGTAGTGGGACGCAAATAGGCTGATAGGTTATTAGCCGTTGGTTGTTTGAACTGCGTTTCTGCAGCTCGCGATCCAAAACAGGAACATCGTATGGAACTTTATTCGGGTCGCGCGCGGCATGAGAACAGCTGATCTTCCAGAGTGGAAACGGCTATTCTTATATTAAAACCGTGCCTGAGCGCTCAAATGAGCTCGCGTGTGTTTAATTCCAGGCGCGCTGATGTCCGTGGACGAGACGCTGATGTGCTCGTTCCAGATCCTCAAGCCGGCGGACAAACGCAAGCTGTACTCTGGGCTGAACATGGGCCGCCCCAACACGCCGCCGCGCGCGCAGCCCAAGAACAAGAAGAAGTAAGTGCACGCGCATGACCAGAGCCAGCGATTTTCACGGCAAAACAAAAGATAGTCGCCGTGTTACTAGAGAATTAGAAACGTTTTTTTATCGATATCCATAGTAGGGATGACGACAGGGTGAAGAAATCGAAATTCTAATTGGTCAGGTAATCAAAAAATATTAGACACGTATTTTTTGTTTTCTCAAATTAACAAAGAATTACTAAGTTAAAACGCATTAAAGTTGGGAGAGTGGGGGCTAACTACGTCACCGTTAGTACCTAACCGTGACGTCACGCGACATTTCAACTCAATATATCTCCGCATAAGTTTGATTACGTGAAAAAAGAAAAAATACGTGTCCAATACTTTTCAATAATCTTCCTGATAGACTAAGGAAAAAAGTTGTCGTCATCCCTATTGTGTAATAGAAGAAAAAACAATCCACTAGGGGTGAGTTGATTCATGCATAGTTGACGGACTCTTGGTAGTTAAATATGGCCGCCGAGCTGTCATTCTATACAGAAACGTCATTTTATCCCATAGTAACATATTTAACTTTAAGGGATGGTTTGAATCAACTCACCCTAAATAAACAAAGTATTTATTTTTAAAAAGTGAGGTTTGTATAAAATTACATAGAAACAGATGCAATTTCTTCTTCGAAATCCACTTTAGTACCTACACACAGCACAGCACACGAAATTTTATTTGGTGTCTGATAGTGATAAGAGTAGACAATCATTTAATTTCTCGACATTCTCTGGGAGTCTTTTGTTTATCACGACAAAGCCAAAACGACGGGTTATTTTATTTATAACAAAGTATTTGTTAAGAGGGTTTATCCCGAAAGTTGGCAATCTATGTTCTTCATTTCTCACATCCCAAATCCTAAATACTGTTGTCAAACTTCACGGTGTTTATCAGCTTTTCAAGTAAAAACCTAGTTTGTGAAGGACGAAACGACAACACAAGTCCGATTCCTTAGCCTCATTTTAGTAACGGCCATCCAATGTTTCACATACAATTAGCAATATTTAGGCCATAAGAGTTTACTCGATCTGCACTTGCCTAAATTTTCTTTTCTGCTGGACAGAAATTAACTAGCTACGCATATCGAATAAACTCTAAAGCATTTGAAATATAATTCGGCAGTTTTGGGAATGGTCGATTATCATTAATTAAAATGTAATAATACTTCCAGAAAATTGCCAGATTGTATGATAATAGATATCGCCACCCACAAAGACAGCCACACTAAGTTTTGATTCTTTCGGACCATTATGCACTTTGCCTATCAAACTATGAAACTTGTGTGCTGTTAATGTCATCAAAGTGACACCTTACGTTCAATTATTAACGACACTCATTAAATGCATTTGAGAAATTTAATATCTTTTTTACACAGTTAACTTAAGAGGGTTTATCCCGAAAGTTGGCAACGTCGCATATGGCTGTCAAATATTTCGCTGTTTTTATAATTTTTTACAATATTACTGAATTAAAAAAGAATTTATCATTCTATGGTTGAATGACGCGTCGCGTTTTATATTTATTGGTTAGGCATTCAAATGATAAGATTACATTAAAATGCATGGAAAATACGATGGAAAGCTTTCAAAAGATAGTACAGTCAGCAGCAGAAGTAGATAAGCTGTCCAGGTTTTCAAAATGACCTACACACGCCCTTAACGTCTTAAGAATAAGGTCGTGTGTAGGTCATTTTGAACACCTGGACAGCTTATCTACTTCTGCTGCTGACTGTACTTCCATAATCCTAAAAATGTCATGTTCCCAGGATAATTGTTGCAATCCATACTTAATGTTTTGTTCAACCATAGAGCAATAATTCATATTTTCATTCAGTAATATTCATAAATTGATGAAAACAACGAAATATTTGACACGTATATGCGACGTTGCCAGCTTTGGGAGTAAACCCTCTTAAATAATGGTAAAAAATTGGTTGTCTTCGTGGATGACATAATGGATAGCAGTTTGTTGGTACCATGTTCTCACGTGTCGTCTCCCCGCGCAGCTAAACCGCCGCCGCATGCCGCCCCGCCCGTGCCCTCTACCGGCATCCCGGGACGTGCCAAACGCCCTCTGCGGGTCGCACACACCCCCACACGTCACCGCAACCTCGGATGACCCCATCCGATAGTTCTAAGCTACGTTAGGCCTAGTCTCCGTAACATAGAATTAACTCGACTTAGCTACTCCGTATAGACTCCGGGACGGATCTTGAGCGATCGACGAAAGTAGAGGGGATTTTTGCGCGGCTGCATCCCGCGCCCCTTTGCCTATGAGACCTTATTTTGATAGGTACCGTACGTACATTTATCATTACCGTACACTGCTCGGCCTATAGGCCAATTACTTGACATTGGCGAAATTGTCTTATACATAGACAGAAGCCAATAAGAGAAGAGACCTTATTTTCAACTTCTGCGCAACGAATCCACCGCTCAAGATGCGTGCCGATGCCTGTACTGGCGATACAACCAGTCAATAGAGTGCACTTTTATTGTAATTTTCTTATGAACTTACCATTATCAATTTGTTTTTTCAATTGCTTTTAACAAGGTAATTTTTAGAAATCAAGTCGTTATCTACAATGTGGGTCCCGCTCTCTGTTGACCGTTGCGAAACGTCGAGTTCGTCGTTGCTCGCATGTATTGATAAACAATTGCTGGAAAATTGTGTTCAGCCTAGACATGAGCAGAAACTCGAGCCGAATCGTCATGTTGTCTTTCTGTATTTATTTATACTTTTTTGTCTATGACGGTTTGTGGAGCTACGGGCCTTCGCGGCTTAATACTTTGATACGTTTTCTTTACACTATAGTGGTTATCAAATCCATTAGCTAAAGCTGCCAGTGCATGTAGTTGTAACTTTATTTAAAGCCGTCTAATTTAGTACCGGGGTTGCCCGCAGATGATTTCAAATTGTGGATGGATGTCTCGTGAATGTTGAAAAATGGAAATGTATTTGTCTGTACGTATGGCATTCTGTGTGCTTGTGTATGTATCCGATATCCAGCAGGTTAATATGATTAATGTAAGTTATACGTATGGATTCAACATTGACACATGAGTATCTACTTTATGATGAAATATGCTCGGTACATTACGTTTACGACGAATATTATTGTACACAAGTGATTCATTCAGACTTTAATCTAATCTAAAGCAATTAAAGTGTTGCAAATTCACATGTGACGTGACAGCATTTTCTAGTGTCAATGCTGAAACCGTATCGGTCACTGATCTCTAATACTGATCAGACTGGAATAACTCAAGGACCGTGTCACACTGAGGTTTAAAAACGGTCTGATAGTATCAGAGATCAGCTCAGTTTAAAATTAAAATCGATGACAGAAATGTAATAATAATATTGGAATTTATGAATAAGTAGTAAGCATAAATAATGTAAACGACGCATAGTTTGTTGATGGCAGAACAAAAGTAATTATACCGTCCCCCGTAGGGACTTAGCAACTGATGTAGTGCGCTTTTAGCCGTTTTACTCTTATACAACCTCAATACAGTCAGTTTTGCAATGCGCAAGAGTGTATTGAACGTTCATGTACGGAACCATCTTTCTAAAGATGGCGCGTCTTTATTTTATTTAAGTTGCAAGTCTTGTATTTCTAGAGCTTTCTATAAGCTCCAATTTTATACCACTTCGCGTGGTTGACTAATGATCCAGTCACTTGGTTCTAAAAACAGTGGTTACATGGAAAGCTTTCCGGGATCTAAGAAAATTGGTGAAAATAAATCTAGAGAAAATTTCCTACGATTTACGTAAAAATATGTTATGACATAAATAGTAGAATATTCCTCTAGTTTCATTGTAGTACATGTTTTTATCATCGAAAAGGTTTATTATCGAAAAACTAGACGCGTATTTTTTCCAATATGGCAGCGCGCGCGGCAGATACGAGTTGCCAAAGTTTATATTCAGAAAGAGACCAGACCATCGGGGGTTACTCAATGGCCGTAGTTTAATGGTGGGTTGATTCAAACCGTCCGTTAAAGTTAACGTTAACGTTAAATATTTTACTATCGGATAATATGACGTTTCTGTATGGAATGACAGCTCGGCGGCCATATTTAACGACCAGAAGTCCGTCAACTATGCATGAATCAACTCACCAACCACCCTAAGATGGGTGACCTTTCTTGAGCTTCCCCATTTTTACATGATTGAGGCCAATTAAGTGACATTGGCGAAATTGTCTTATAGACAGAAGCCATTATTTAAAAAAGAAGAGAACATCGAAATGAGCGAGTCTCATGAGTGTCTCCGATTTTATTTTAATTATCATTTACATCTCACAATTGCCTGCCTGCGGCCCATACTTTGATATTGGCGAAGTGTCCAAGACAGATGCCATTAATTTATATAGTGGCATAGAACATCGAAATCTATAATTTACCTACCAATTTTCAAAACCCCCGGAAAACTTTCCAGGCAATTAGACCAGATTAGTGTTGCTAACAAACGTCTGAGCTGTATTGATATCACACGACTGAGCTGCTGTATTGATTGATTATATATAGGGCGCCGCCCCAACATTCGTGTATGAACAAGAATTGTATATTAATTTCGTAAATAAAAAAACACTCCGAATTCGACGTTTTATTTATCACTTCAGTGGTTGATTTTGTCTAACAGCGTGTAGTAGGAGAACGAGGTCTTGATTATCTGAGAATTGATACAAAATAAAACTTTGTTTAGAGACATTGACATTAGCATCTCACGAGTGTCAATAAAACGTAAAAAAAAAATCTTCAGTCGTTTCACTGTTTTTATATAGATGGTGATGACTGGTGCTGTCTCGGTACAGAATTTCGTCAAAATCAGGCCAACTGTTTTAGCGTGAAGGAAGGATAAACAAATCAACACTCACGTTTGGACGCAGTTACGCAAGCACAAACACTCCAATCCACGTGACTGTCATTCAATTGCGTGATCTATGCGATCGAGCAAAAAATCAAATCAGAATATCAGTCATGTGGGTTGGAACGTTTTTAGCGTACAGAGGCCCTGGCACGAATCTTGAGCGTTGAGCGAAAGTATAGGGGATTTTATGCGAATGTTTACGACTAAGGTCCAATAAGCGTGCGCGCTGCATCCCGCGCCCCACCGCCTATCAGACGGTATTTTCGACTTCTGCGCACCAAAGGCACAGAATATTTAATAGTACTACATACAGAATGGACACGGAATCAACCGCCTGAATATAGCCGGCGCGGCGCGCAACTCGCGCCCAATTCGCCCTTACCGTTATTTGTTTCATCCGGCGATGAAGAGTGGATCACTGGCCCGCGTAGTTGGTATACACCATTGATCTATTATAAGTAAGGATTCACAATCAGCCGGAGAAAAATGGCCCCGTCAAAACGGGTGCCCGAACAGCTCGGGCACCCGTTAGGCCTTCGTTATAAAGAGGCGTTACTAGCATATTGGAACGTATTTTCTAATGTCAGTTTGCTCCATATATTTTGACATATTAGACACATATACCTACATGTTAGGCACTGTTCGTCCATATGTTATTACTTATTATAGGTCAATGGTACACACACATTTACAAGTGTACAGATGTCCTCGCACGCAACACTGACACTCCCATTCGAATTGTGTTCGAAATCGTGCTTTTATAGGCCGTGTCCCCCCTGTGTCGAAGGGCCATCGCTCAATATCCGTGTAGGGTTGCCAGATGTAGTGACCCTATTATCGGGAGAAAAAAACGATTTTTCGTGATTTTGGGACTTCGGTCGGGAGAAACAAAAAAAAACCTAATAAGATTAAAATCACCTTCAAAATTTATTAAAAGTACCTAACTTTTTTAGCCGAAAAATCTTTTTCCTATTAAAGAAGACCGACGCGAAACGGAGAAATGTTTCGCTTAATCACAATTAAGAACTTAAGATTATTGTTTTATTAACAGAAGTAGTTTTTCGGGAGATTTATTACTTTGTCGGGAGTCGGGAGGCCATAATAAAATTCGGGAGAATCCCGCTAAATCCCGGCCATCTGGCAACCCTATATCCGTGTCAATGCCTGTTGGTACAGGTTTACCCAACTTAGAAGGCGCGTGGATTAAGCAATAATAGACTGCGTCAACGGCTTAAGTGCTTCACCGCGCGCCTTCTAAGTTGTCTTACTGTACCTGCGTCCATTTCTACCATCCGTAACGTACTACGACAAAGGTGTGTAGGTCTATGGGTAAGAATCCGCCGGCCCGCAGCACGACGGACCGTAAGTTGGCCAGCAGGATGTTGAGCAGCGCCCGCCGCGGCCGCGGTCCCATCGGCGCCCATGCGCTTTGGTACGCCGCCGTCGACACACGGCTTGCCTGAATAGACGATGACACGAATAGATTGGTGGACGCAAAAATAGAACCGCCTTTCAAACTCCGACAAACTGCGATGTCAATGTCAAATTCACTATTATGATTATCATTTCTTTGGGTCGGTTCACTTGACACCGACTTCGCAGTCTGTCGGAGATTGAAGGCGGTTTTTTTTTCGGCTATAGTTTCCAAACATTACTATAGAAATAAATAAGTAACTCTTGAAGTCTTGAAGGCAAATTTTGAGGAGTTCCCTCATTTTCTCATGGATCCCATCATCAGAACTGAACCCAATTAATATTAATAATAATTTGGAGATAGGTACTACCTTTCGAACAAAAAAATAATCATCGAAATCGCACGCTTTCACGTGTACTATTTATTTTTGGTGAACATACATAAAAAAATAAAAATATGAAAAAAAAGATTCCGAGTCCGACGAATTGAGAACCTCCTCCTTTTTTTGAAGTCCGTTAAAAATGGATTAATTCGGCCAACTCCCTTGCCTTCCGGCCATGCCCTTTCATTTAACACGTTCCCTGTCCAGGTGCCCCCAATGTGGGGTCATGAAGCTTTCTTTCAAGAGTCTGTGCTTCCACTATGGAGTCAATGCTTCATACAGCATACCTACTAAGATACGTTTACATACGTCAGTTGGACTTGTCAGATTGTGCCATTATTTTTTATGGGGACAGGACATGGAATGTGTTAAGGTTGCCATCTGTCGTTCTTTAGCAGGACATACTACTTACCTGCAAAATTATTTGATTCCCAAAGTAGCAGTACACGAACATGTCCAATGCTACAGCTGCTAGATATTCCACAGTTATCAACTCGAATTTCTAAAAAAAACATGTAAAATTTAAGTTATTAGAATTGCTGATTCGTTATTTGTATAAATGTAACAGAATCATCGGCCAAGCCCCACATTTTGACTTTTTGAACGACACAGCTTGGCTCTCCATAATATCTCAGAACTTTTTACAGTTACAAGCAATACGTTGCCTCACTTTACATAACAATGTTTTTGTGGGATCCTATGGTCCCGTTCGGTGCGCATCAGAAACGGACGATCGGTCAGAATTTTTCTAACAGTATGCGCGGGCCATAGACATAAATAATACTTCATATGGACCCGGCCTAACGTAGATACATGTCATGTGTCCCCACTTCCTTGGTGTCCAATCCAAAGTTAAACTTGTATCGTGACACTAAAGCTGGGTCACATTTTTCCAACAACGAGACGAGTTTTTAGATACTGAGAAACAGTTTCGAAAAAAGTTTTTTAAAAAACGCTTATTGTAACGCACGCTCGGTGACAGAACTTTGGATTGGACACCGAGGAAGTGGGGACATATTACGTGTACGTTAGACCGGGTCTATATTATTTACGTCTATGGCGCGGCCTAATACAAATTGTATGCACCGAGTGCCCTCCGGCGAGCGTCAGATTTTTTCTGTTAGAAATTTCTGATAATGTGCGCCCACGCTATATATCCACAAAACGAGGGTTTTTGGCATTGATCCATTATAAGTAAGGATTGTTATGTTAGGCACTGTTGACCTATAATAAGTAACATATGGACGAACAGTGCCTAACATAACAATCCTTACTTATAATGGATCAATGCCAAAAACCCTCGTTTTGTGGATATATAGCTTGGGCGCACATTATCAGAAATTTCTAACAGAAAAAATCTGACGCTCGCCGGAGGGCACTCGGTGCATACAATTTGTATTAGGCCGCGCCATAGACGTAAATAATATAGACCCGGTCTAACGTACACGTAATATGTCCCCACTTCCTCGGTGTCCAATCCAAAGTACATACTTCCGTAGCCAAAAACCATTGACCTATAATAAGTAACATATGGACGAATGGTTTTTGGCTACGGAAGTATGGTACGGTTATAATTTGACAGATTGTCTATGGAGCAAATATCAAATTATAATCGTCCGTAGCCAAAACGAGGCGTTTTGCGGACATAGGAACCGGGCCTAAGACGTAACATGGCTACTCGTACAAAAGCCCTCGGTCTCTGAAAGAGATCTGCCCCCAAGTTTGGCACTTAGGACGTTCGTATTCGCATTCTTGATTCTCTCCCACTCACCACACTGGCGGCGTACAGCAGAGTGCAGAGATAGAGCGTGACCTGCACCACCCGCAGCGCCAAAAGCGGAGATACGAACGCCTCCAACTTTTTCTTATAGGTCGCTACCGCTTGACAAACGCGAGCGCACTCGCGCAAAGCATCCATCGTCGCTGCGTCGAATTCCGGGCTGTAGATGTCTGGCCAATCATACAGGAATGTAAGTGGTTAAGTTTATGGCACGGCGATTGTTGGATTTGGAATCTACTCATCCCTGCTAAAGTACCTAGCTATCCTAGTAGACCCTATTTGCAATGGACGATAGTGCTCATTCGAATCTACCTTATATATGATCATTTCCCAAGTAGGTATTTTCAGAAACTTACCGAATTCACTTCGCCTGTCCACGAAGTAAGAAGTCTGCAAAGAAACGGCAAGTTTAAAATGGTACCTAATACTGGTAATTTAGACCCTCAACTGGGAACAAAACGAGCTGATCTCACCACTTTCCAATCGTAATGAAACTGTGAATCCCTCAACTCTGTCGTGCTATAGATGTAGCTGTGCCGTTCCTCGTCGACTATATCTTGGTGCTGCTGCGCCAGAGCCTTGTGCTGTACCCCGGCTTGTAACAGCGCCGTGTACCGTACGTTACGGAGGCTGCAGCAGAGCAAGTCCAGCTGCCCGCAAAGTAAAATGGCATTGACCGCGAAGAATACCCCTGGAAGAAAAATACATATGGTGTTCTTTTTTCGATGTTCTTTCCGCAGCCAGTACATATAATGCAGGCGGTCTTTTCGTCAGGTCTGTAAATAAGGTTATGGGGAATTCCCACATCCGTAAATAATGATACCTATTTCCCTATTTAGAGAAGTTTTATATCACTTAAAAAGCTATTCAGGAAAAGGGATCGCCCATCTCACTTTTAAGGACTCTATTGCGGTAAATACCAATCCTCGTCAAAGTATCATTTGACGAGGATTCTATTGGGATTTACCGCAATTTACGGATATGGGAAATGACAGTTTCCATATTTACAGAACATAATAGACCATCGATATTTCCCGAGATAGTACATACCTATATATGTATTTTGTACATATAAGTAATGCAAATGTAATGTGAATTTGTATGTGATTTTTTTTAAAGGCCTTCTGCTGAGTTTTTTGCGGCGCTTCTTCGAAAGCAATGGGTCTAGGCAGCGCTGGTAAATTCATTTCTGACGTGTAAAAGTGCTCAAGCAATGGGTCTACGAAGCGTAAAGAAGCGTAGGTAATGTAAAAGTGCCTCTATGTGGCCAATTAGCTGAATAAATGATTGATTGATTTATAGATTCCCCACCTAGTTGTCCAACGGCAAGTCCGACCAAGGCCTGAGCGAGGCATTGCCGCAGAAAAGCTAGAACCATGAACGGCGCTTGGCTGACGTCCGCGTAGATCCAGTTCTGAAGCGGCTGCTGCGTCCACACTGAAAAGGGTCTTTGGACATGGAGTACGTTGGCAGGCATTTAATGCAGGTGGGTTTCGTTCATAGATAGACATTTAATCCTGGAGACTTGGTTAGCCGGGCGACTCCCTTTGCCTATAGAGATTATCATCATCATCATCATCATCAGCCCATAGTAGTCCACTGCAGCTGGCGTAGACCTCACCTAATGCACGCCAATGAGCTCTGTCCAAGGCGTGCCGCATCCAATCTACACCGGCCACCTTGCGCAAATCGTCACTCCACCTGGCAACAGGCCGCCCTACACTTCGCTTGCCTTGTCGTGGTCTCCACTCAAGAACGCGTTTACTCCAACGACTATCCGCAGTTCTCACGATGTGACCGGCCCACTGCCACTTCAAAGAGCTTATTCTTTGGGCTATGTCGACAACTTTCGTTCTCTGCCTGATCACCTCATTGCGGATCCGATCTTTCAGAGAAACGCCGAGCATAGCCCTTTGAGCTACTTTGAATTGGTGGACCAATCTCACCGTAAGTGTCCACGTTTCGGCTCCGTAGGTCATTACGGGTAGGACGCACTGACTTGTGAAGGTCTTTACCTTGGTTTTTAGACATAGCGGAATTTGAGACGAGAAGACTCGACGCAGCTTGCCGAACGCTGCCCAGCCAAGCTGAATCCTTCTTTTGGCCTCCTTCTCGAAGTTATTTTTATCTAACTGCACAATCTGGCCCAGATAAACATATTGGTGAACAACTTCGAGAGGAGTACCAGTTAATAAGACCGGCTCCGGCACGACATGGCTGTTGACCGACTTTGGTCTTATCCAAGTTCATGTCGAGTCCAACCTGTCTCGAGGCATCAGCTAGGCCGTTCAGCATCCAACGCAGCTCCTGCAGCGATTCCGCCATCAGGACGATGTCGTCCGCAAACCGGAGGTGTGAGATGTATTCGCCGTTAATGTTTATGCCGCGTCCGGTCCAGTCTAGAGTCTTGAATACGTCCTCCAATGCGTTATTGAACAGTCTCGGGGATATAACATCCCCCTGTCTCACCCCTCTACGCAATTGGATAGGCTTTGACTGTTCACCTTGGACCTGGACGCACATTTCGGCAGCGTGATACAGACATCTCAACACGTCACCGTAGCGGTAATCGACCTGACAGCGCTGCAAGGAGTCCAGAACAGCCCAGGTCTCGACCGAGTCAAAGGCTTTCTCATAGTCCACGAAAGCTAGGCACAGGGGCTGATTATACTCTTGAGTCTTTTGTATAATCTGCCGCACTGTGTGGATGTGGTCTATCTATGGTACTGTGAACGGGGGTTGGTGCTAGCTCAGGTAGCTGCTGCAGGCACGGAGATGAGCGGTGGAATCCGAGGACACGAAGACGATGTCTAGCTAATTAAAATCTCTAAATCTTGAAGACTGGCCCTATTACTGCCCTAACATTTCCCTAACTATGAAATAATAGATTTAAAGTTGAATTGATAATGTATTTTCAGAGATCTGTTCGTTACAAGCGATAGAAAAAGACTCAATATATTAAACAAATTAATTCTACGCTTAAAATTACCTATTTTTGAAAGAAAATGTGACAACTAACCGATTGTACTCGGCCAGTCTCCACATTTCATAACCCGTCCTAAACCCAGCCTGCTCCGGGGGCTGAAACTCGTCAAGCTTTCTCGATAGGCGATTTGAGATGACCCTGGAAAACAACTTATAGGCGTGATTCAGCAGCAAAATGGGCCTGTAATTCTTTAGAAGAGTTTTGTCACCCTTCTTAAAGAAAAGAGCCACCACGCTCCTGTTCCACGCCTTTGGAGTTCTACCAGAAGGATACTGTTGAACAGACGTTGTAATTCTCGAAGAACAGGTTTGCCTCCTGCTTTGAGAATCTCTGTCGTAACTCCATCTTCACCCGGTGCTTTTCCATTTTTGAGTTGTTTCATGGCCATCTCAATCTCGTCTAACCCACGTCTGGAAAGTCCTCGGTGGTTAGAGATTATGCATATTATAAGAATTGTCAACCGCATATTTAGGTACTCCCGCAGCATGAGTATTCTATCCTATCTATCCTTGTCACGCAGCCTGCCATGCCCCTCTTACCCCGTAATTTTTGGCAGCATTCGTTCGGATTAGATGTCTATGGCTGCGTTCCGAATCGCGCTTAGAGGGCTCACAGTAACTTGCATCCTTTTTTCTCTTATGACTCGACTTTCAAGAGGAAAAGGGGTGCAAGATGCTGTGAGCGCTCTGAGCTCGTTTCGGAACGCAGCCTATATCATTTCATATCAGCGGGTTCATTGTGAATGTCACTTGTTTTGCGATTCTCAAGACAACTGGTACATTTTCTGTACGTAAATGAACCTCCTGTGCCGTTTGCCACTTGTCATTTTCAAAGTGATTAGTCCAAACTAACAAACTAACCTTTTTGATGACCAGGGGCGTACAGAAGTGTGGCATTCACAAATGATCCCACAGGTTGATACCTATTCCACAACGATGTATTAGGTATATTCTGAACTTGTCATTTGATGGAACCATTTACGAGGATGAGAACTCATGTAAGTACTTACGGTGAATGATCATAGGCAGTATCACGTACATGGTCACACTAAACAGCGAACAGGCAGTGTACACAAAGGCGAAGTTCTTCGCCGACTTGTAACTCTGTTCCATGGTCATATTGGTCAAACCTCGAGCAGAATGGAACTTAAAATTCTCATTCATAAAATCGACTAATTCGTAAAGTTCTTTCTTATATAAAGCGAAGTATATAACCAGAGCAACAGATACAATTAACGGTAGACCATCGGCAAGTTTGTCCAGACTGCCCATGATGTTCACCCATTCTGTGTACAAATTGACAATTAGACTAATCGGGAAATTGACGAGCACGAACAAAACAAAAGCTAAATAAATATTGTTTATGAATATCTTGTATTCTTTGTCTGGGTTCGGATACCAATCCCAGAAAGCCACCAATTTCAGTGGAAGTATTATGAAATGGATATAATCCACGCGGTCTTTTGACTTCAGATCGCCGGCCATCTTGTTACTTAATTAGTTTGAATGCGAACGATAAAATGGTGGACTGGATCCCGAGTTTTATAGGCTCTTACTGTTTATAGTATTAGGACGCGGTTACACTTAATTTTGGTTAAAGATTTTCTTCAAACCTACCGATTTTCTTACTGAAGTATGGATGAAATTGATCGAAATTTTAAAATTACATACCGTCAGTCACTCGGCCGCGGCCGTGATCAATCGCTGACCGCGGAGTTGGACTTTTAAGTGCCGCAGTTACCAATTATGAGTGTAACAAATTTTTCTCAAACATGCAATGAAATATTGATATTATGTTCTTCTTATTAACCTGGGAAGTATCACGTTGCAGGCCTAGGCCGGCAACTCACTTTTTTTTAAATTTCCATTTGATATATTTGTGACACAGCATCTTGGCATTCCGCCATTTAAAAAAGCTACAAGTAATATTTACTCTATGGTTCGCTATGACATTCTGCCAATACAGCTATTAAAAAAACATGAACCATATTTGCTACATAGGTATCGCAGTTTTATTTATGTAAAAAAGACAAAATATATTATATATAAAATATTATTTTATTTATTTATTTCATTGCATGTTTGAGAAAAGCACGGTACTATACATACATCGGCGGGGAACGGAAGATTTCGGCCGAGTATTATATACGGCCGAACGAAGTGTGGCTGCAACATCCTCCTTCCCGACCTCCCGACGATTTATTTAGTTTCGCAAACACTGTTAAAACCATTGCTAATTAAGTAATTTGTCTATAGATACTTAACAATATTGTAAAACCAATTTCAAAACCACGCTTTTCTGATCAAAAATAAAACAATGGTGGCAGTTTCCTTAGAATATAATGAAAGTAATTAAAGCCGTTCTTGTTAATTCCAACTTGTTCTAATTAACAGAAGATAAACTACTTTAATTGACCAAGTTTCAGGAATACTTAAGTGAGTTGTAAAACTGGACGTTTTGCTAATAACTCCTTGATTTACCTGGGGCTATATTCGAAGTCTTAAATAGAGACAGAGAGATTCACTATAGGATCACTCACGCGCGCAAGTTCGGTTGCAACGCCGCGACGTGTGAGCGATCCTATAGGGAATCTCCCTGTTCCTATTTAAGACTTCGAATATAGCCCCTGGGGCCTTATTCGAGAGCGGAATTTCTGGAGATAGTGGATCATTATTCAGGATATTCTGATAACTCCCATCGCACTATTTACAAACTCGAATAAAGTCCATGATTTATAACTATAATTCTTTAGAGAATATAAGTAGATACACAAGAGCCTATTCCGTTACGATAAAAATGGAATTTCCTTTAATTATAACTATGTATAAATATTTAAATAAATCTACAAAAACCAAAGACTTTCAGCAGATGAGAAACATTATGTATTAGTAAATAAATAATTTTGGAAAAATACTAAAGCAAATACAAACATAGACAAGAATAGATTAACTACTAAGTAGAGTAGGTACATACAATCGTGTTTTTGGCCGTGTCATTATTATATACCTTCAAATAGATATGAATTAACCTGTAAGCGCAGACTCGGCATCTCTGTAAAAAAGAAATTAATAGTAAAGTCCCATAAACATTTTAAAGGTACCATATTAGAAGAAGTAAGGTAAACTTAGAATGAAACCCTTCAAACAAATCAGCGTACGCCCGAAATAAGTGTTAAATGCGATAATAGATGTCGCTGCCTAGGTAGCCTGCATACAAATTTGAACTTAGCTACATCTAGATGGCGCCGTGCAGGCGAAGTATGAAAATTTGAAGCTCCGTTTATGGAGTGTGGAATGTGTCTTGGTAAGACGCGCAATCTTATATGACGAAACAGCTGAAAACGTGTCCAGCGGATTTGATAAGCAACAAAACAAAACACACTTTCCTCACGACCGTTTTCGCTGCGATTTCGCCTCAGCAGCGCCATCTAAAGGCGCTACTGCAGACTATCCGCCTAGGTGGCTTGACTGGAGTGGCGACCGCAGCGCCCCCAACCTACCCGATTTGGTGTCTACTTGTGGAACTATCAAGATTGTGCTCCTTTACTTCAACCCTCCATAGCTCCGTGGCTATTTCCGATGAACGCCGTAATGTAAGGAGTTTGACAGTTTTATATATTTACTTTGTCTCTGGTAGTTCCTAACTACTTAACACAAGGGAGCTGACTCCGCACAAGTCAACCGTGAATGTGTGAGACTGACGAACGTATAAAGTGAGATTGGACTCGAATACAAGTGATAAAGCTGTATTGCTAATATTGGGAGACTGACTATCCTTTATAATAGACCGCCTTGTTGAAGAATATACCTGACATACTATAATTATGACTTTTAGATATTAGTGTATTACTTAATGGCTTTTATTGCATCGTCACATCAATTTCTGCTTTGCACAAAAGGTTTAACTGGTAGAGAATGCCTTAAGGCATTAAGATTTCCTTATGTATCAGTTATTACTAATGTGCATTGAAGTTTAAATAGGTAAATAATATTTACTTCTACTAAAACTTTTTGATGTGGTAGGACCTAGGTGGACTGAGTGCTCGTTTGCCTATGATTCTACATTTAAAAAAAAGACTCACTTTTCCCTAGACCGCCTCTGCGCGATCCTGTAGATCCTCCTGAGCTCTAGAAGGGCCCTCATGATGACCACGAGCTGCTGCTCGAAATCCGACGTCTTCACCTCAATGGCCAGGCCTTTCTGCTTGCAGATCTTGACGTACAGGCTCCAGATGGCCGACTTAACGTGACAGAGTTCCACGTGGCGCTTGGCAGCGGTCTCCTTGAGCCGGTGGAGAGCGAGCTCCCATTTGATCACGCGGTTACGGACCTTGTCGTATTGCCACTGGAATAAAAAGTATCATAACATTGCAAGCCGATTATTATGTTTCTTTTTCGTTTGTTTGCTACCGACGATGTATAGATAACAGAAGCGCAGCGCAAAGACATCAAACAGTAGTTTAGGTTCCACTTGCATGGAGTGTCAACAAGGAACCTAAACTGCACACTGAATTGGGTGTTATACGGTGTTAAGTGTTGCGGCCCTCACCCTCAGGTTCGCGAGCGTGTTGTTGAGGCCCATGATGAAGAGTTTCTTTTCCTCAGTCAGCGCGGCGATCTCCTGGCGGGCGCTCTCCAGCATCTCCAGGTCTCGCTCCTGGCGGTCGGCCAGGGTGTTCTTGGCGGCCGCTGCAAGTTACCGCGGTCATTGGAGAAGCAAAAGGGGTTTTAATAGGTATGGTATTCTATAAGTAAGTAGGCAATACGTTAACTCTTACTTTGATAAACGTTCATTATACATGGTGGGTCAGAAAATATGGCAAATAATTAACCCACAGTATCGGCTATCGATTCAATGTAGAAACGGCTCGTCTCGTCTACTTTGCCTACTTTCATAGCATAATGTCATACGGAATCTTACTTTGGGGTAAAGCCGCTGATATAAAAGTAATTTTTGTTTTACAAAAAAGAGCAGTACGAGCAATTTATAACATGGGTTCACTTGAATCTCTAAGGGAACTTTTTCCAAAGATTGGCATACTAACTGTGGCCTCACAATATATTTACGAAACCATTATCTATGCCGTAAAAAATATGAATTCCTTTAAAAAGATGATCAACACCAGACATAAACATAAAATAGCAGTACCAAAATTTCGTGTGAGAAAAGTTTTTAGATCATTTATGGGTCAATGTATTCTTTATTACAATAAACTACCCCGAGAAGCCCCTCCCGGAACTTAAAAAATATTTAAAAAGTGCTCTGCTGCGCAAAGGTTACTATTGTGTAGAAGATTATTTAAGTGACAAGAATGCCTGGCCTGAATTGGAGTAATAAATATGTGTGCGCTTAAGGACTTAGTTAAAATTCGATATAGTGCGTGTGATTAAAAAAAATGTGTGATACAAAGTAGAAGATGTAGGTACCTAAATCAATGACGAAGCTTGCAGCGGATAACGGTATGTTTTTAATGATAACTACATCAAGCTGTACATAATGACGATGCAAAAGTGATTGTAAAATCCTACTTGAATAAATGTTTTTTATCTTATCTTATCTTATCTTTAAGTATATTGTATAGGTCTTTAATTTTTTTTTGAGTTGGTAAAAAAAATATTTTGTATAGGATTCAGGCGTCGCTCACACAACCAATCCCATATACATTTTTGCCATATTTTCTGACCCACCGTGTATACATGGTGGGTCAGAAAATATAGCAAATAATTAACCCACAGTATCGGCTATCGATTCTAAGTATATTGTATAGGTCTTTAATTTTTTTCGAGTTGGTAAAAAAAAAAATTTTGTATAGGATTCATGCGTCGCTCACACAACCAATCCCATATACAATATTTTTTTTACTAACTCGAAAAAAATTAAAGACCTATACAATATACTTAGAATCGATAGCCGATACTGTGGGTTAATTATTTGCCATATTTTCTGACCCACCGTGTATACCTATTCATTCACAGTAATACAAATTCACTCTACGTTGCTTATGTCATTGCCAAATCAAGGGTTATAAAACTTAACCGTAAGTAAGTATAGGCTACTTACTTACTTAAAGTTCAGAGTTAAATGCCGTGATGATTAAATTTGACATTCCCTTTAGAATCCATATGATGTTCCTTTTGCTTATTTCCCAGTCCCGTTTGCTCACCAGTTTGCATTTGGCATTGAAGCTCCAGAAAATATACTTAGGATATAGGTCTTCATCATCATCATTTATGAAATGAAATGAGATGAAATGAGATATTTATTTGCAGACATCATGGTAAGAATTGGTGTTACAGTATTAAATAATTATGTTCCGATGATGTGGTACCTTATAAAAGTAGGCATGCAAAAATTTTGATTTTATAGTAGGTAGGTATATACATGAGTAGGTACACTTATTTTATAAACTTAAATAAATTTAACTAATTAGGAATACACGATTAGGAACAGTTATAGTCATGAAATTCTTGCACGCTATAAAAAGTAGGTGAGGCAAGCCAGGTCAAGAGCGATTTTTAAAATTTTTCCTTTGGCAGCAGTAACAAATGTGACGGCAGCTTATTGTAGATTATCATCATCATCATCACCATCATCATCATCACCATCATCACCATCACCATCATCATCATCATCATCATCATGTCAGCCGAAAGATGTCCGCTGGTGAACATAGGGCCTCTCCCAAGGCGCGCCACTCAGACCGGTTTGTGCTACTTGTTCCCACCGAATTCCCGCGATCTTTACGAGGTCGTCGCTCCATCATGTTGGAGGCACCGACAGCTCGTCTCCCGGTTCGCGGGCGCCACTCGAGAACTTTCCGGCCCCATCGGCCATCAGTCCTGCGAGCAATGTGCCCCGCCCACTGACACTTGAGGTTCGCAATTCTTCGGGCTATATCGGTGACCCTAGTTCTGCTGCGGTATCCTCATTTCTGATTCCACGCAAAGAAAGCATAGCTCCTGAGCTGAGCCGAGCTATGCTCGGAGATAGAACTCAGTAGCTTATTTTATGCGAAAACCTAAATGGAAGGTGTTATGAAACTAAAAATTAGATTCTTAGAATGATTTCTTACCCAAAGCTTCGTAGCGGTTCAGTACGTCGAGCGGTTGCTTGAACTCTGCATAGTTGTGGACCACCGACATTAAATAATCCTGAAATAAAACGAGACTAAGTAAATTTTTCTCGCGGGACAACTCGATTTCTTTTCAAATCAAACCGGCAGGCTCATTGTGAATGGATATTCGTCCATAGGAGATCGCAATGAATGGCCTACCTACCTCGATGGGCCTGCGACTCCTCCGCGTTTCCTAAAACTGTTTTTTCCTTTGTCATCAAAGTATATTAATCTCTATCTATCCCTCTTTCGCATTCGTTTCGTACCATTACCATTTCACTCTTTTGTATAGATAGATATTGTGTAGAGCTTGTGAATATTGTGATAGCCGTGGTGGCTTAGTGGTTCGATCTCCACCTCGGTCGGGGTTTCGAATCCGACTCGCACCTCTAAGTTTACTTATGTGCGAATGCGAAATTAAATTCGAATTTACTTACCACTGAATTTTCGGTGAAGGAAAACATCGTAAGGAAACCTGGAAGAAATTCAAGGATGTGTGATAAGTCCCTAATCCGCACTTAGCCCGCGTGGTGACTATAGCCTAAACCCTCTCGTGATTAGAGGAGGCCTGTGGCTAGCGCAGTGGGATGTCGGCTGAAGTGGTGATGGTGGTATGGCTGGCTATGAGATATGTCCCACTGACCTCGTAGATGGTGTAATCCTTGACCTGCTTCTCCATCATGAGCTTGACCTCCTCCATCTCGAGCACGCGCGCGCGCATGGCGTCAGTCTCGCGCGACTTGCGCTCGAGCGCCTCCTCGTCCGCGAGCATCTTGCGCTCGGCGCGCACGCGTTTCTCCTGGTTCTCTCGGATGAACTGGAATTGACAACATTTCATTTTTTAACACGTCATTTTATTAGATAGTGGGAGAGTTGGAAAAAGTTAAAAGGACACGTTTTTTTTCTTTTTTTTCGTAAGTCGTAAATTTCACAGAGAAAATTGAGATCAAAAAACTCCTCATTCAAAAAGGGCGTAAGTCAAAAATGACGTAGAAGCTCTTTCTGTGCGTAGCGCTGCGCGAGAGTCAATGAATTGAATGAGATGACGTCACGCACCAGTTACTACTAAACACAATTTTCTCTAAAAGTAATGAACAAAATAATGTGAAACTTTTTTATTGAGTCCTTTAGAAAGAGATACCGAAATGGTTTTCGAATTACGCCTTACTTAAATTTTGTAATGTTGTCAATTAGGCGGCGACACCAGTAAGAGGGTGCGCCCACGGCTGACTTTCGTCGCCGGCTACAGTTTCGTCACTCGGTCAAGCCCAAGGAGATGTTGTATTATGGAGATGCGCGCACGGGTGACTTTTTCTTCAGTTCACTATATGGAGACGAGACTTATGAAGGGACAGAAACTTTTTTGTCACGGCGACAAAAGTCACCCATGGGCACACCCTCTCTCTAATGGACGTGACCCCATGTGTCGTGAACAAAGTCAAACACTTATTTTACAACAATCAATTTACACCCGATTAGAATCAAAATTGAAGAGTCCATTAAGCCATGACATATCACCTTATTAAAGCTGATGAAGGAGTCCTTGAGCATTAGCTCCTTGGTCCTCAGCTCGGCCCACTTGAGGTCCATGGCTTCCCGGTTCCTGGCCTCTTCCTCTCGCGTCAGCAGAAGCTTCTCGTCGGCGTCCATGAGGTCGCGCCGGGCCTGCTCTATCAGGACCTGCGGCGTCGGTCGCGCCACGTCCCATACTGGGTATTTTCTAGAAACAATTATACCATCTAGGTTTTTGTCGGCAATTAATTCTAGTTGGTACTTTGGTTCGAGATACCGCCTCTCATGCAGCGGGTCGGGGGTTCGATTCCGGGCGCACCTCTAAGTTTACTTATGTGCGAAATTCAATTTGAATTTACCACTGAGCTTTTCGGTGAAGGAAAACATCGTGAGGAAACCTGCACGCATCTGCAAAGTAGTTCAAAGATGTGTGTGAAGTCCCCAATCCACGCTGGGTCCGCGTGGGGACTATAGCCCAACCCTCTCGTGATGAGAGGAGGCCTGTGCCCAGCAGTGCGACGCAAATAGGCTGTAGTAGTAGTAGTGATTTTAGCATGCGCTATGTGCGCCTCGGAAGTTAGCGTCAGATCAATTTGAGCATATTTCCAGGGGTTCTATTCTATTTGAAACGTTACATAAGGAAAGCTGCTTGTACCACAGGGTCCATAGAAAAGTATAGTGTAACCATTTTCATTTCGTTTACTTACTCTTTTGATAGGTAAACTTTACTCCACTCAGAATCTAAATCACACCAGCAACTTCCAAGTCTCTTCGCACTACGCCAGGGGAAGGCAACCGTTTACAGCCAAAGGGCAACAACACAGCCAAATAAAAAACTGGGGAGGCCGCCATAGTGAATATAAAAATTCTCGAAATTTTTAAGAAGGCCCTGGTTGAATAGATCTGTTTGACCCTGTGAGGTTGTCATGATTAGAAAAAATTGAAGATTTTTGAGAGGTGTATCGAGCGATCGATTCAACTTACTCGCAATTAAGTTTACTGTTTAGTCTTAAAGCCACGCCCACGCCCTAAAGGTCCATGTAAAGTAGGTACACACACCAAACCAAAGTAGCATCTGAAAAAACCATGGTCACCATGGATCATAATTACATGAATATGGTATTTTTTTGTTCCGACGTGTAAAAGTGCCCCTATGTGGCCAATTTGCTGAATAAATGATTGAATTGAATTGAATTATTTTTATTACTACTTTGAAAGTTTTCCAATTATGTAAATAAGTAGCTGGCGGGCCGCGGGTTGCCGACCGCTGCTATAGCTATATAGCACCAGTACAAGAATGAGATGCTTCACGCTTCTTACTTCACCATCATGGAACTCTGCATCAAGGAGTTGTAATACTCCTCCGCGCACTCCACGGGTGGCCCATGAGGAATGGCGATGGGCGCCAAGTCCTTAAGTACCACCTTCTTCATTTTCAGTCAGCCGGGTGAACTATGATTTTATATTACTGCTCTAAAAGCTTTGGTAAGAGAAAAATTATATTTGATATGTTTTGCTGATGGATAGCGATTTGATAGCGTTGTCAAGGATTGTAAACAAGTTAGTTGCTAAGCGATCGAATTTATGTGGGCACGTATTATAAGACGTAGAAAATCATAAAAGAATAGAAAAATAGTACTATTATACTTAAATATTCTGTACTATCACTATCATACTCGATTGATACAAAGCCCCGATTAACGCCAGCATTTATGGCATGCCCATATTCCAAAATGAATGCCGCAGAAAAGTTTAACTTTGTAGAAACGTCTTAGTACTGTCAAAAACTTTCGCCGGTTTCGAGGTTATAGGTATTATTGCTTCATTGTTGTAATGGTTATAATTCATTGAAATTGCAAATTAGAATAGGCATTGTACCTAATTTAACTATTTAAAACTTAATTAATAAGAGATATGGATCAAAATATGCCTTTTTTCGCCGGAGTTGGTTGTGGTGTATGCTTCGGCATTTCTTTATTTGCCTTTAGAAAATACCTAGGAGTATTTACCAAAGGAACAAAAGCATTGAAATCTGTAAGGAATATTAGTAATTTGTGATCAAAATATATGAATAGTTTTCGAGTTAAACAATTTCGGATTCTAACTCAAAAACGCTCATGTATGTTTCTCCTATATTCTTCAAACAGTGTTTATAAAACTGTGAACTATTTTATCCATTTCTCTCATGCTCTAGCACTTTGAGCCTTGTTTGTGTTTTAAGCATCATCATCATCATTTCAGCCGAAAGACGTCCACTGCTGGACATAGTATAAAATTTAGTATAAATTAACTCAATTGAAAAAAACATTTGTTTTTTCACTTAGGTACAGTTCTCACCTAACTCTAAGTACAAACTGGCCCTAGTCGTCAGATCCGATCTTCAGATGACCAAAGGGAAAGTCGCAACACAATGTGGCCATGCCTCCGTCATGGCTTTTAAGACATCTTGGAAGAAGGATCCAGAAGCTACCAAGTTCTGGCAATCCACAGGACAAACTAAAATAGCTCTTAAAACTGACTCTTTAGAGGAAATTAAGCGATTGGACGAGAAAGCCAGACAGATGGGAGTGATAACATCTATGGTGTGTGAGTGTGACGAGGGAAGGACACAAGTAGCTCCAAATACTGTTACAGTACTAGGCGTTGGTCCGGCTCCACAAGACATCGTAAAAAAAATTACTGGACACCTGAAGCTATTGTAATAGTTAAATAACTAATAGTAAAAAAATGAAGTGCCTTTGCTGTAATTTTTTTTCATTGTATGTGTACCTGACAGGGCTTGAAACCGGTTACAAATAAACCGGTTTATTTCGGTTTAAACCGGTTTTTTATTTCGGTTACGTTCGAACGAAATAATTTGGGAACGTTAATTCGAACCGCTCCCTAACCGGTTACTCCGTGCATGGATGCGGGAGCAATGACCGCTGTCGCGCCGGTGACGCTCCTTGCGGCGCCTCAACTCAAACGCGAGCGAGCCTATAATGTTGACCAGTGTTATAAACTACCCCTACCTAGTGTTATAAATCCGGACATACATACATACAGACATTTTTTCTAAAAATCGTTTTTTTGTGTTCAGTATCGTTTATATAGTTCCCTCGACTCAGTCGTTTCTTTTAATTTTCAAGCTACAGACACGGCTTTTCTACGGACTTATTATTAGATAAATTAATATTGTTCCTTGGCTACGATTTCTAGGATTTATTTTTGTATGGCACCACGCATTTAATTATGTAAAGCAACAATAGGGATGACGACAGGGTGAAGAAATCGAAATTCTAATTAGTCCGTCAGTCAGCTAATAAAAAAATATTAGACAGGTATTTTTTGTTTTATCAAATTAACAAAGAATGACTAAGTTAAAACGCATTAAAGTTGGAGAGTGGGGGCTAACTACGTTACCGTTAGGTATAAATCGTACCTAACCGTGACGTCACGCGACATTTCAACTCAATATATCTCCGTATAAGTTTGCTTAAATGAAAAAATAAAAAATACGTGTCCAACACTTTTCAATACTCTTCCTGATAGAGTAAGAAAAAAAAAGTTGTCGTCATCCCTATTCAGGCCCATATAAAAATTATTCAAAAAATATTTTTATTCGATCCTGAAAACATAAGGAATAAAAAAAAATCTTCCTTAGTGGATAGGCATCCACTCATAAGAGGAATACCTACATGTGCGAAATTTTAAGTTTCTAGCCCTGAGGGTTCGGCCTGTGCGTTTATATAAAACTAGCTTTTCCCCGCAACTTCGTATCGCAGAAGTATTAAATGTAAAACCCTGATTTTTTCCCGTTCCCGTGGGAATTTCGCAAAATCCTTTCTTAACGTATGCCTACGTTATAACATCTACCTACATGCCAAATTTCAGCCCGATCCGTCCAGTGGTTTGGGCTGTGCGTTGATAGATTACTATGTCAGTCAGTCAGTCACCTTTGAGTTTTATATATTAAGATTTAATCCCCTATGTTATCTGTATATATAAAAGGCGATGTCGCGACTGACTGACTGACTGACTGATCAACGCCCAGCCCAAACCGTTGATGATAGAAGTTTGAAATTAAGAGACAACATTGTATGTTGTAGGCATCGTTTAAGAAAGGATTTTTCGGAATTTGTACAGTAAGGGTCAAAAAAGGGGTACATCGGTTGTATGCAAGTCCGTCATCTTTAAAAATAGAAGTACAAAACATAATGGTTTAGGTGCCTAATTAGAATCAAATTAATCATATTTCAGCATTTTTAGAAATTTCGACTATAAGGGGGTTAAAAAGAGGATGAAAGTTTGTATTAGATGAATCATCATCTTTGAAGTTAAACTACCGAAATATTATGATTTAGATATTTGATTACAAAGAATTAACACGTGTTTCAGCATTTTTAGAAATTTCATATTTAAGGGGGTGAAATAGGGGATGAATATAGATGAATCATCATTTTTGAAGTTAAACGTCCGAAATGTTATGATTTAGATGATCGATTACAAATACATACATGTTTCAGCATTTTTAGAAATTTCAGCTTTACGGGTTTGAAATTAGGGGATGAAAGTTTGCATGGATAAACTTCTTTGAAGTAAAACGGCCTGAATATTATGATTTTGCTGGAGTGGCGTCCGCGAACCGGTAGACGAGCTGTCGGTAGGCCTCCAACAAGATGAAGTGACGACCTTGTAAAGGTCGCGGGAACACGGTGGATGCGAGTGGCACAGGACTGGTCTGATTGGCGCGCCTTGGGGGAGGCCTATGTCCAGCAGTGGACGTCTATCGGCTGAAATGATGATGATGATTATGATTACAGATCATTGAACTTGGACATAGGACATAGAAATTGGACATTTAAGGAAATAGGGGATGAAAGTTTGTATTGTGGAACCGTCATTTTTGAAGTTGAACGCCTGAAATGTTATGATTTAGATATTCGATTACGAATTACCAAAAAATAAATACGGGTTTCAGCATTTCTAGAAATCTGACTTTTAAACGGGTGAAATAGAATAGTTAGCCGATGAAAATGTGTATACTTATTTGAACCGTCATCTTTGAAGTTAGATGTCCGAGATATTATTAGATATTTGATTAGAAACAAATAAACGCATGTTTAAGCATTTTTGAAAATTTCACTTTTACGGGGGTGAAACAGGGGATAAAAGTTTGTACGGATTAACCATCATTATTTGGCGGCAAGTTATCAAGTAAAACGGTGGTAACTATCCCGACGGTCCTTGCACCACGTCCTCCTACCACCACCAAAAAAGCATGCGCTAAAATCTCGATTTGAATTAAATTAAATATTTTACACGTACGAAGTCGCGGGCAAAAAGCTTGTTATTTATGAAGGGGGTGACTGATTACACCCATTTCCCCGGTCTCCCCTGGTGTTACGGGTTATCCGTTCCCAGAGCCGTCGCCCCGTTGAAGCCTATTATCTTCACTATCGTTTGATCTTGTAGGTCATCTTCATCTAGCTTCACTTTCTGTTCTTTCCCATCTCGCCATTGCGTATGATGGGCATTTCGCTAGTAGATGTATACCCGTTTCTTTCTCGCCACATTCTAGGCACCTTGGGTCATCTTTTATCTTCAGAATAGTTAGGTGTCTGTTCAGTGTGCAGTGTCCTGTAATTATTCCGACGGATAGTCTTAATTGTTCCTGCTGTGTCCTATGGCTTGTGTCCTTCTTTTCTTGTCTATGTTTTTGATGAAGATCTTCGATTGTCTGTGACCCTCTAGACCCTGCCATCTTTGGTTTGCTTCTAGTATTGCTTTCTGCCTTATGACTCCTTTTGTGATATTGTGTGCTATAGGCAGTCTCGGTTCTGGCCCCACAAAGGTTTCGTCGGTGCCTTTTCTGGCCAGTTCATCGGCCATTTCGTTCCCGGTATTGCCCTCATGTCCAGGCACCCATGCGACTATCAGTTCTTTGTCACCTTTTTCCGCCAGCCAGTTAAGTGTTTTCTTGCACTCATTAACCAGTTTGGAGCATGATTCTTCTTTATTTTCTTCTTTAGCCCCTAAGGGTTTGGCCTGTGTGTTGGTAATTTCGCCTTTTATATATAATACTCGCTTTTTGCCTGCGCCTTTGTACGTGTAAAATATTGAATTTAATGCAAATCGAGATTTTAGCGAATGCTTTTTTTGTGGTGGTAGTGGTAGGTATAGGGTTGCCGGGATTTAGCGGGATTCTCCCGAATTTTATTGTGGCCTCCCGACTCCCGAAAAAGTAATAAATCTCCCGAAAAACTACTCGAGAACATGAACATAGGCACCCCCCAGCCAGACAATTCCAGTTTGGAATTTACAGTCTGATACGGCAAGCGTATTATCTTCCGTAGCAATAGACCTGGTAGCCGATCTTGAGCATGACCTCCGTCCTGGGATCACATTTGGTACCACCTCAGTAGTACAAAATGTCAACTTGGAGTATAAATCTTGCTTGAATTCTGCACATTGCTACGGATCAAGACAAAGGGGCACAAATAATTGTTTAGGAGTGACAAGCTCTGGGATGGGAGAGGACGGACAAACTTTCATCCCCTAATTTCACCCCGTAAAGGTGAATTTCTAAAAATGCTGAAACATGTATTTTATTATTTGTAATCGATTATCTAAATCATAGAATTTCGGGCGTTTAACTTCAAAAATGATGATTCATCTATATAAACTTTCATTTCATCCCCTATTTCATCCCCTTAAATATAAAATTTCTAAAAATGCTGAAACACGTGTTTAATTCTTTGCAATCAAATATATAAATAATAATATTTTGGTCGTTTAACTTCAAAGATGATGATTCATCTATATAAACTTTCATTCCCTATTTCACCCCCTTAAATATGAAATTTCTACAAATGCTGAAACACGTGTTTAATTATTTGTGATCAAATATCTAAATAATAATACATATTTGGGTCGTTTAACTTCAAAGATGAAGGTTCATCCCTGTTTCACCCCCTTGAAGACGAAATTTCTAAAAATGCTGAAATATGTTTCATTTGGTTCTAATAAGGTACCTGAATCATGATGTTTTTTATTTCTAACTAAAAAGATAACGCACTTGCATACAAAGCGGATGTACCCCTATTTTTGACCCTTACTGTACGAAACAACGACTACAACATACAATCAATGTGTCTCCTAATTTCAAACTTCTATCAGCAGCGGTTTGGGCTAGGCGTTGATCAGTCATTTAGTCAGTCGCGATATTGCTTTTTATATATACAGATATTTATTATTATCTATCTAGATAGCGCGTTTAAAGTATAAGAATAAGTACCGAGTAGGATGGTAGGCGAAGGCGAAAGAAGCTTGCTAAATTCTAATGCAACAATAACAATAGGTAATGAGGACGCGTGCGCGTCAATTTCTAGTAACGACGGTCAACTAAACGGAAAATTGAAACCAAACAAATGGGTCAAAGCGGGCGGTCATTCACCCTAGTCTCCGCTCACACGGAGGGAGCGCTCTCTAACCGGTTAATTTTTTCGTTCTTGGGAGCGGGAACTTTATTTATAGGTTAGGCTCTCAAAGCGTGGCTCTAACCGCTCCGGAAAATTAACCGGTTTTCAAGCCCTGGTACCTGATAAATAGTGTATTTTTGTTGATACTAGATTTTAATTAGGTAATTAAATATAAGATCTCAACTCAGTGCATATTTTTTTACTACCTAGTACCTACCTTGGAGTTGACTTTATTTACGCTGGTGTATTTTTTGAATAATATACCAACTTTATCACCATCATGTTAGATCATCATATTATTATATAATAATATCTTAGTGATCCATACTAATATTATCTTGTCCGTCTGTTGTTTACCTCTTCACGCTCAAACCGCTGGACCGATTTAGATGGAATTTGGTATGTACTTAGACATTTGGAGTCCTGGGGAAGGAAATAGGCTACTTTTATCCTGGAAAACGCATAGTACCCTTAAAGTAAACGTATATACGACCTCTAACAGAAAAACAGGTTCTGGATTCCTGGTCAAGCTATAGTTTTGAGTTAATGTGTTTTTCTCTGTCCTTCGCTAAAAAAATTGTTTGATTTTGGCCTTTCGAATAACGCCTTTCAACTGTCAATGTCATAACCTAACATCATAACCTTAAGCTCTGTCGGCTCTGAACTGGACTGTTTTTTGCGGTTATATTATTTTAGTAATAACAGGAAACCCGTGCAAAACAGAAGATAATCATTGCTACTCAGCGAAGAATGGAGTTGAACCTGTCTTTCCTCTCTGGGCTGGGTTGTGGCTTATGTCTGGGATTGTCCATATTTGCCCTCAAAAAATACCTTGGACTATTTTCCAAAGCACCCGAAGCTATTAAACAAGTAAGCTTTTTACTGACTTTTTCTGCGTATTGCTTTGTTCGCGTGGATTTTGGTTCTAGTTATAGCGTTACCGGTGGAATTAAATTACGCGTTTTTTACGAGTTAAAAAGTAGCCCATGCTCATGGAACTCGACTATATCCATGCGACTATATTCATCTAAATTGGTCCAGCGGTCTAATCGTGAAAATCAAGGACAGGGAAGAGAGACCGAGAAGTTGTTTTCGCATTTATAATATTATCATGTTGATAACTGCCATAGCTCTTAATTAAACAATGTTTATTATTGAGGTCTTACTTAACCTTTTTTATATCCTTCCAGTTCTCTTCAAAATCAGAATACAAGCTTGTTTTAGTGGTAAGAACAGATCTTCAAATGTCAAAGGGCAAAATAGCTGCGCAATGTGGTCACGCGTCAGTCGGAGCATTCGAAAAGGCACAGAGGAAAGATCCAAAGAGTTTGGACATGTGGCAGAGGACTGGCCAGGCTAAAATAGCGCTTAAAACAGATTCCGTTGATGAAATAAAGATGCTGGCTGAGAAAGCGAAGAAGATGGGAGTGGTCACATCCATGATAAGAGATGCTGGGAGGACTCAAATTGCCCCCAATTCTATCACCGTTTTAGGTGTTGGGCCGGCACCCAAAGAAGTAGTCGATGAGATAACCGGGCATCTGAAATTATTATAATGAGTAAAATACAGCTACCTTATTGAGTAACCTCTTATTTTAATTTATTTCTGATTCCAAAAACCCATCCAGATCCCCATTTTAATTAAAAAAACAAGTGCATTGAATTTATTAACCACTAGCTTCTGTCCGTGACTTCGCCCGCGTGGAATTCGGCTATCACGCTCCCGGTGGAACTATGCGTTTTTCCGGGATAAAAAGTAGTCTATGTCCTTTCCCGGGACCCCAACTGTCTCCATGCCAAATTTCATCTCAATCAGTCCAACGGTTAAAGCGTGAAGAGGTAACAGACATCCAGAGTTACTTTCGCATTTATAATATTAGTATGGATTAGCACCACCATCTCTGCTTTACATGCCAAATGGATATGCCTGGCAGATTTGGTTTGAGACATTGGAGAGGATAAAAACTTCTAGATAAGTCATAAAACTTTATTCATCATGTCAAGTAGACAGAAGGCACACTCATTTTTGTTATAATCAATTTGTTGGTGACATATAAATTTTCATAATCAGGGAAGACGCCAATAATTATCAAATTAATAACCATAAGATATTCTTAATTAAGTAAAAATTCAGCACCACTTCTATATTTACTTACCATGAAATGCTACTTAAAAATAACCTAATCATAATTAAGATTGCTTAAAACTACAAGTTCTAATCGGCGGATAGCATAATCAAAGTACTTATTGGCAACTGAGGCACAGGGCAAAATTACCGGGAAAACATCTCTTTCCAACTCATATTTTCAAAAAAGTTAGGTGGCATATTTGTGTGGGATAAACTAAAGATCATTTGGTATAAAATTTCAGTAAGTTGTTGTGGCTGTGTCCTTGCAAATCAGTCTACTAAGTTGCGAGTGGAAATGAGGTAGACAAGTTCAAGAATCTATCAATTTTACTTACCTATAGCATTCCTTACGAAAGCAAACCTATACTTATCAGCGGTAATTCAGTCATATAAACAACCAGCTTCTGCCCGCGACTTCGCCCGCGTGGAATTCGGTGGAATAAAAAGTAGCCTATGTCCTTTCCCGGGACTCCAACTATCTCCATACCAAATTTCATCCAAATCGATCCAGCGGTTGAAGCGTGAAGAGGTAACAGACAGACAGAGTTACTTTCGCATTTATAATATTAGTATGGATGACAAAAGATCAGCAATGGTCGAGGTGACACATAAACGGCCCTACAACACCCCAATAATAATGACAAAAGGTAAAATACCGTAATTTAGAAGTAAAACTAATCGAAACGTAATTAATACTTAATACACTGGAACATTGTTCACTTCAATAAAAACATCAAAATTCTTATATAATTATCATAATTCTATGCTAAAAATGAAGTCTCATAAAAATAATCAAAAAATAAGAATGTCTTAGGTAACAAATTTATACTTAAAACATGTAACCTAATTCTAAACTCATGCAGTCCCGAACTTGCTCATCTATATCAATGGACTAGCGTGTAGCCTCCTGAATCGATAACCATTTTAGCCCCACTTAAGCGCGACTTGCGAGCCGCACAGCTCGCGAGCGGTGTGACAGGTATTGTCAGATTCGGAATTCTGAATGACGCCACCCGAACACACCGCTCGCTCCCATACATTTTGTTTGAACCACCACACACGAAAGGAACGGAAACCGTAACAAAAAAATAACCGAATAATTTTGAAAACCGAATTTGGAAACCGAACGTTTGCGCCCAGCGTGAATGTCCAAGATAACTTTTAAACCTTGGCGAAAGGATTCAGGAGGATAGTTGGCTTAAAACATATCAGGTTACTCCTTTTAAAATACACACATTAGCAACGGCGGTCGTCACTTACACAGAGTTAGCATCAAATATAAGAATAAATTGTACTAAAAATATTAAAGATACAATTTGCATTGTATATAACATTTGCAGTGTTGGTAAGGCAATGAAGGGGTTGTATTTTCTAATATGTGATCTCCACTGGATAGTAATTGGAATGGAACAAGTTGACAACAGAGGGAACATGGCACAGGTGTTTTAGTACAAGGACAACTAACCCAATATATCTGATGCTGATAACGAAGTCCGGACAAGCATAACCTAATCATCCTGTTGATGCTCTCTGTACTTCTCAAGCTGGCTCTGAAGCGCGCTGATGGGACCTTGGTATAATTCTACAGCCGCTGGGTCATGTCTTTTTGCTGCGGCGACCTGCTCCATTGTGCTCAGCATGACTTCCAGCCCTGTGATCACCGTCTTCAGACCTACGATTGGCAGCTGAAAAAGAAAACGAAATTTTTAATACTTTACTAGAAGTGCGCCGTGGAAATCCTGATCCCGTGGAAATATCAGGATTGTACACATTTTTCCTAACTTCTGACTGCTGAATAGTTCTGGCGTGCAACAAGGCGTGGATCCATCCATACCGAAATCTCATACTCACACATCTTTGAATTACTTCGCAGATGCGTGCAGGTTTCCTCACGATGTTTTCCTTCACCGAAAAGCACAGTGGTAAATTCAAATTGAATTTCGCACATAAGTAAAATTAGAGGTGCGAGCCGGAATCGAACTCTCTGCATGAGAGGCGGTAGGTCGAACCACTAGGCCACCACGGCTTAACTACATAATTTGACAGCTTTATAAATACCATGTCTCAAGACAGTATTTTTATAGAAATTGAAACGTGTTAAATATTAATACTAAATCGGGCGTTCTGTGCGTAGCGCTTTCTTCTTCACTCGTTGCACGAGTGACAGTGACGGCTGAGCTGGGTATAGGAGCGGGCTTAAGTAGCAGCCAACTTTCATCATTTGCAAGGGCGGATCCAGCTTTCGACTGAGGGGGGTCACGTCAACCCCCCCCCCCCCCCTTTCGCGTCAGGGGTTAAAAATACATAATAGCAGTAGACCTAGTTCTGTCGAGGGGAGGTCATGACCCCCATGACCCCCCCCTGGATCCGCCCTTGATCATTTGAGTGGAGTGGGTTGAAATTATGATGGTGATGAAAGAGCATTGTCGTTAGCACCATGAGAATCGTCAACTTACCGGCGGCAGCTGAATGACGCCGCTGTGCTCAGTCTTGATGCGTTTAGCGTCGGGCGCCGGCGGCGGGGCGACGCGGCGCTTCCCCGCCTTCTCCCCCGCGGCCCCCGCCGCCTCCTCGTCCTTCAACTTGTCCCGCTTGGGACACGCGCACACCCGGGCGCCGACCGTCTGGCGCCCGTATATCTGGCCCCTGGAAATGGTTCAAATAAGCAACTAGGTTTTCACATGGACTAGAGATCTTGAAGACACCGTATCAGTGAAGTTGTCCATTGATAGAGAAATAGAAAAATAACGGCAGGCTGTGTGTAGCCGTGGTGGCCTAGTGGTTCGACCTACCGCCTCTCATGCCGAGGGTCGGGGGTTCGATTCCGGCTCGCACCTCTAAGTTTACTTATGTGCGAAATTCAATTTGAATTTACCACTGAGCTTTTCGGTGAAGGAAAACATCGTGAGGAAAGTTACACGCATCTGCGAAGTAATTCAAAGATGTGTGTGAATATAGCCCAAAAACCCTCTCGTGATGAGAGGAGGCCTGTGCCCAGTAGTGGGACGCAGATAGGCTGTAGTATTAGTAGTAGTAGTGTGTATGACAAGAATGCTGCGGGAACAGCCGTGACAACCAGTGGCGTAGGATATCTAAGGGCCCTTGTGCACATAATATTTAATAGTACTACATACAGAATGGCCGCGGAATCACCCGCCTGAATCTAGCCGGCGTCCAACTCGCCCTTACCGTCATTTGGTTCATCCGGAGATGGAGAGTGAATCGTTGGCCCGCGTAGTGGTTACACACACATTTACATGTATACAGACGTCCTTGTACGCAAATATTGACACTTCATTCGAATTGTGTTTGAAATCGTGTTTTTATAGGCCGTGTCCGCCGTGTGCCTTGGGGCCATCAAAAGAAAATAGAGGCCCTTTCCATTTTGTTTTTCTTTACTTAAATCAAAGTTTTTAGCACTTGGCCTTGCCCCTTAGTAGCTACGCAACTGTCAACATGTTTTAGACCTCAAGTGCGGTTCATATACATATACGCGGTTGACACTTCTTGTATAGAACCCACCGGGTGTCTACCGGGTGTGCGGACGCCATTTGAGAATTTTCAAGCCCTATCGGCAATCGGTCACCAGTTTGTGACGTCCGCTCCAGAGAGAAACTATAATGTCTCATTTCCAGGTTCTCGAATTTTCCATGTTCTACAAAGTAACCAAAAGGAATTAACCACTGAAAAACTCACATATGATCTTCCAAAGTGAAGATGATTCCGATGGACCGTCGATTGATTCCCGTCGAGCAGGAGTTCTTGCAGACGAACTGGTATGCATGGGAGTGGGTCTGCTCAGCACGACCCTCGAACTTCACCACCACGGAGTACCAGGAGTCGGACAGGGAGGGCTCCCCGCAGTAGTGGACCCCGGCTGTGTGTGGGTCCCGGGAAGAGTGGAGGACGTTCTTCACTATGCATGGGTTCACATCTGGAATAAATGAAGTAAATCTTGAGACATTTCACAAATCAACCTTGTACAGTCAGCAGCAGAAGTAGATAAGCTGTCCAGGTGTTCAAAATTACCTACACACGACCTTATTCTTAAGACGTTAAGGGCGTGTGCAGTGGCGTGCACTCCATACAGACAAAAAGACACTGTCTACCCTACCCCAACGTTATCTAATTTGCTTTATTATGATACCTAATAGCTTCATCTACCTATAAAATATCAGTGCATTACGCATTAACTTAAATTCTTAAATCACAAAACAGCTTCATCTATCGGGTCATCATCGTATCCTTTGTACTGTTCTGTACTCGATAATTACATCCGAAGACAGTCGCAGTTTCAATACTACCGCGCGTTCAACGAGAAAGACGGACACTATTCTGTCTTCCGTCCGGAAACGTTGAAAGCGTACATCATCATATTGGCAGTGTGCACGACGACAGCGCCAACTAGCGGGAGGCGTATGAACCAAACGCACGCATCCCGGCGGAGTTTAGACATGTCTTTTCGAAGTAATCGCAGCGCATGCCGTGGCAGAAATTGGAACAAACGGAAAGTCGGGAAGGAGTAGGAAGCTTTCCATGCAATTTTCTGCTATGCATTTTGTATGTATGGTTGTTTAATATTATTTTTCGTTTTTCTATTTATCTGTTTTAATTATTAAATTATATTTCGGCTGAAATGATGTTGTTTGGTTTGTTCTTTGAAAATATTGATAGTCGTAACCAGAAAAGTTTCTTTACAATGAATATTTTGAAAAAAAAACTGCGTTAATTATTTAGTGGGTGTGTGCTGTGCATGTACCTATGAACCATTGAAATACTATTCTTGGCCCCCGGGGTGCACTGATTATTCTGCTTCCATTGTTTAGATACATGGATATTTGGAATGATATAAATATACGCCATTATTAATCGAAAAGACGAGAAAATATGCTGAATAGGTATCTATTTGGGAAGTCTAATATTATTTTATATTTTGTTGTCTACCCTGTCTAAAAGCTCTGTGCACGCCACTGGGCGTGTGTAGGTCATTTTGAACACCTGGACAGCTTATCTACTTCTGCTGCTGACTGTAGTAGTAAGGTTACTATGGCTACTACTAAACTACAGCCTATTTGCGTCCCACTGCTGGGCACAGGCTTTCTTTCATCACGAGAGGGCTATGCCTACTAGAGAATGATAAAATTGTATAAAAAAGATAACCATCTTTCTAGCGCAGTCGGGTAAATATACTGTATAGTAATTAGTAAATACATATTATATAAATACACGTACGAATGGCGCCCAAAAAAACTTTAAATAGTCCAGATAGTTTTCTTGAAGTTTTTTTTTATAGTAAATGGATTTTAGGAATCATAAGATTTCGAATGCGTTGCCAACCAGAGGGCTGAGTTCGAACGCCTGTATGCTTACACCCCGGCAGCAGGTTAGGTTAGATAAGATGGCAGTCACTATCCGGATGGACCAGCTAAACACACTAGTCCGAGATTTTTGAAGTGAAAACTTCTTTAGCGGCGCTGTGCACTTTTTGTGATGGGGAAAAAATGTTAAACTCGCGACAGATCACGTGACCATAAGACGGACACGTGACGTGATCGAAAAACTGTTACAATGTCATTGAAGCCAGTAGACCGCCGGCGCGGCGTAGGAGAGAAAGTATCCCCCTATGAATGAATATTGTATTTTACCACATAAATGATAGTACTTTTATACTGATAATTAAAGCAATTCGTGGAAAATTAGTCCCTAACCACTCCAAAATATCAAAAATGCACAACGTTAATATTCAAGTTTTCACTTCTGCCGGCACTCCCGGAGTGCAACCCGTTGTTTTTTTTTGCGATTTTATTTTGTGTAAGTCAATTAGCAGACGTGCCTACTTATAGGGTTTCTCCGAAGTTGAAGTCTTTATTATTATATGATAAAAATAACCAACTGACGAGTTACTTGCGGCGATTTTCATTTCATCACATCGTTTCCATAGGCGTGGCGCTGAAATATGAACTTTTCGTTTTCCCACTTGAACATTTCAGATTCAAATCCACCCTGTCTGTTGGGTTTCAATAAAATAAAAAAACAAATTAATTATCACATATACGAGTTAAAAAGTACAAGCTATACTGCTTTGGAACTCTCTACCTATTGACCTTAGAGTAGATAAATCTCTTTCAGTGTTTAAGAACAAAGTTAAGGAGCATTATTTGTCACTTGTCTGATATATACTGCTTTATTTTCTTGGATAGTGGATTACATAGTTAATTGAATTCATTTGGCTGTTATCTATTTATATGTAAGTTTATGTATGTTTATGTATTTAAGTATCTTTATTACATTTTGTGCTTGTTTCTTCTGCACATCTTAGTACAGAGCACCACCTACCAACCTAGTTTGTTTTTCTTCATCTCCACTATACAAAGGATGTCTGGAAGAGATCACTATTAAGCGATAAGACCGCCAGTTGTATGCCATACCTTTTGTGTAATTACATTCTGTACTGTTCCTTGAATGTATGATGTTCAATAAAGTATATTGTATTGTATTCAGTTGATATTTAGATCGTCCTTCATCCTTTTAGATTTTTGGGAGATGCTGTATATTTAGATATTGATTTGTAAAACTAAAACATAACTATCAAAATTATATCTATTCCGGTGTTAAATGCACCAGTCTTGGACATACTGAGTCCAGTAATGCCTGTTTATTATTTGATTATATGTCAATGTTATTGCTTACGTCATAAGACCTCGATTGTCCTTCACTAAAGTCTTGTCCGAGAGCTACCGTAGGCCCCCTTGCACCAAGCCGCTAACCACGGGTTAGACTCTTAACCCACGTCAAAGTCATACAAATAAATCTGAGCGGTTAACCCCAGGTTAGCGGCTTGGTGCAAGTGGGATTTATACACTTACCTGCATTAGCGCTTTCGTGTGTGTGTTGTATGCATCTTTCCACACGTTTTTCTGCCTGAGATTCGTCGGAGAAGACAGTTGTCGCCCGAACGTACATGGGCCCGGAGGCACGCTCAAAGTCCCAACGGAATTGTACAGGGAAATCCGTCTTTAAATCCACATAGATACGGTTCAGCTGGTGCGAATACTGAAAAAAAAAATTCGTTTTTATTTTAATTTGTAGTCTCTAGTCTTGAGAAGATGGTGAATGTAGTCTTACTATCATCTTCTTCGAGTCTCTTTCTTGTTCATTAAGAAATGCTTACAAGGACCCCTCAATAATATTTGAAATCTTTAAAAAAGATTATGGTCCCAGGCTGAGGATGATCTGCCTACCCACTGGCGCAGGAAAGCCAGAGACCGCAGAGCGTGGTTATCCCAGGAGGAGGCCTATGTCATGGACACCCTAATCCCACTGATGGATAAGAAACACACCAGTAAATATTAGGATTAGTGAAATAATAGTACATTACTACAGAGGCCGGGAAGGAGGATGTTGCAGGCCGAGTATTATTATACCGCCGACAACTTCCGTTCCCCGCCGATGTATGTATAGTGCTTTTCTCAAACATGCAATGAAATAAATAAATAAAAATCTGTAAATCAAAAAAAATATTACTTGAGAAATAAGTGAATAAAAAAAAAACTAACACGTACCTATCATACGATTCAAACATTGCGTAATCATGTTTCTGAACGAATCCTTAGCATAGACCTGTGGAACGACACTTGTCATTCATTATTGACAACCAAAATTATATAACCTCTTTTCAATCAAACAAAATTTTTATGATAATGATCTTTTTTACATAAATAAAACTGCGATACCTATGTAGCAAATATGGTTCATATTTTGTTAATAAATAATAAAAAGTGAGTTGCCGGGCCTTGGCTTGCAACGTTTGTATGAAATTTCATTATGGACCAATTGTCTAGTCGCGCCTGAAACGTGATACTTACCCAGGCTAATAAGAAGAACATAATATCAATATTTCATTGCATGTTTGAGAAAAGGCTATTTTTATTTTATTTTATTTATGGTCCCAGCCAGGATTCGAACCTGTAGCAAAAAGGTTTACTTGGAATCTTGGATGGCTGTCCTGTCTGCGGACATGGCTTATCATAGTCTCCATTTTAGTATTGTCACTTTTAGGCAGTAGGCTCGTACTTGTTAATGAAAATCAGACTAATAAATCACTACCATATTTTTACCCAACTGATCCAGAAGGAGTTATTAAGTTTTAAGTCAACTTATATTATGTTCAGTATTCTGCAGTTCAATTATAAATAACTTACCAGATATTTTTTCCTGTGAGTGTCCACAGCGTTAATCTCAACTGAGAAGTTTAGCCCACCGCCGAATACCGACCGGGCTGGTGGCCCTCTTGGTGATAGCTAAAAGCAGAAACTAAAATAAAAACTTTTACCTTAGCTTTGTGGAAAGAATTTCAAAGTGTGTTGTTCCCAAGATAAAGGTGGCACATTGTTAAGGCAATCCCAGCATATAGACCGGAAGATGCTGACACAGAATCCCGAACCATTTGTACCAGGCTGGCGAGTCTACAGCGGTATAATTACGTAATGACGAAAAGGAAAATCATGGTCATAGCGCCAGTACCGGGGGCCCAATCGCGTGAGTGTTAATCGAACGTGTCGCATAAACTACGAAAGTCGAACGATTTGTACCACAAAAAATATTGTATTTTCCGATAATCGATGAAAAACGAAGTAGGCGATCGCGTAATGCCGAATCGCATAATGCGACACGTTCGATTAACACTCACGCGATTGGGCGCCCGGTACTGGCGCTATGACCATGATTTTCCTTATCGTCATTACTTAATTATACCCCACCCTGTAGTCGCCAGCCTGGTACGAATGGTACGGAATTCTGTGTCAGCATCTCTCGGTCTAATATAAATGAATGCTGTAAGGGTAAGGTAAGTTGGAATACTGAAAATCATCCTTATGGAAAATTACCAACAAACAGTTACCCTTAATTTGGGAATTAAATGATCATATAAGCTCGGAAAATATACTATTAAAAATGTAATCATAATCATAATACCATCTGAATGTTCCAAATCCTAAATTTTAATTATCACTAACCTCTGTAAAATAACTTACTGGTATCAATTCTGTATTGGCGGGGTCAGACCGGGCTGCTACGTCCAGAGTTTCCTCAGAAATATCAGGCGTTAACACAACCAAACTGCCCTGGCTGTTCACGGGGCCTAGATTCCCCAGCTCCAAAAACTCATCCGTACTGTTGACAGAGAATATGTAATGCTTACAGTGGATTCATCACATCTCCTTATCTGAGAGGGTCCTAATACACTCTGTTCTCCATAGAGTGGGAACTCTACATGACTTACCTTTTCAATACGTTCCCTGTCCGGGTTCCCCCAATGTGGGGTCATGAAGATGTCTTTAAGGAGTTTGTGCTACCACTATGGTGTCATTGGTTCATACTAAGATACGTTTACATACGTCAGTTGGACTTGTGAGATTGTGCCATTATTTTGTATGGGGAGAGGAAATGTGTTAATATTCACATAACAGCTCTGCCGTGCCATGACAAGACACTGTAACTCGAGTTACAGTGTTTTGTGGTAACACCTTTAAATAAGCTTTTCGGACCCTAATCTATATATACATGTTCAAAGTATACCGATTTTCTACCAAAAACATTGAAAAACTTCAAAGCAATGTACACTGTAACTCTTAAAACCTAGGGTCGTGATTTGACTAAACACTGCATCTACAGATACAGTGTTTTGTCAAAACAAATCTCACCTATTCTTCAGACGCTATCTAAAGTTACAGTGTTTTGTCGTAACAACCCGACGAGAAATTTTGACTGAGTGTTTTGATTCGAAGGTTATTGTTTATTGTAAGTCGGGACTTCCTTCAAGTTGACGTGGTTTTATTTAGTTTGTGCGGAAATAATTACTAAAATGAGTAAAGAACGTAATAAATTAATGTTAAACGCCATAATAAAGGCTATCATTTAAATGTGCCAACTAATTTCGCCAAATTAAACAGTTCCCTAGTTCAAAAAAGTGGTGAACTTCCTGTAAACGCCATAATTAATAAGAAAAGTGTCAATTATGTTGTGTCGGATTTAAACAAGATCATCTGCTCGACAATGGCCGATGCAACAGGTATGGATGTTGAGTACTCAATACCTTCACCTAATCAAGCACAGCTAGTGACTCAATTTAAAGAAAATATTAATCAAACTGTGCCAACTTAAATTAAAAATGAGAGCAAGTAGATATCCAGCTGGGTTTAATATCCAAAAATTCAAGATTCTTCAGTTCAAAAGAGGCTACCTCTCTTTATTTGTAAAAACAACCTATAATAAAACCAGATACAAAGAAATATATTTTTTACAGAAAACTGCGGAATCAGCTCTAAAAGAACTGATAAAAAATAAAAAAAGTTTGTTAAGTGACATTGAAAAGCAAGAAAATCCAAGGGGTGTCAGTGATGAAAAAAAGAAAGACCTCCTAAAATTGTGCCAATATATGCCACAATCCAGAAATTTTTTTTTCGAAGGACTAATGGTGTCTGATGTTCCTGACTTAGCATCTGAGCGAGATATTGATTTCTGATTTAAGAATTCCAGATTTGTAAACTGTTACATATGTGCAATATTACCTTTATTATTTTTGTTTGTTTCCATTATAAACACTATTAGAGATGTTGATTATGAGAATTTCCATATGATAGTAACTATGAGATGCTATGACAAAACACTGTAACTAATTAGTTACAGTGTTTTGTCACTACATCTCGTGCATATTATTGGTAAAGTACACAACGACATAACACGTTTATGCTTTAAAATGCATGAAAGAAATAAACTTACTGCATTCGTTTTCTTTGTCCATAAATAGTAGCACATTATCCGTAATTTGTCCAAATTTCATTACAATCGGGCAAATATTAGCGGCTCTGTGGCCAATTAAAGAAATAAAAAGTTTTTTGCGATTTCTGAAAAATAGGTGTTTTTTAGGTACAGTGTTTTGTCATGGCACGGCAGAGCTATCACCTGCGTGGGTCTCATTTATTGTCGTTCACATAGGATTTTTGGTAAATCCTTTCTTAGACCTTCCCTATACTGCCCAAGGATTTCGATCAACAACCAGTAGTTTCAGCGGTGTATTGATTAACCAGTCAGTCATTGGTCAGTTTCTTGTTATATAAATTATTGGGCATTTGCCCTCGACTTCGTCACGCGTAGACTTGGAATTTTCATAGGTACCCGATGATACTATTCATATAGGTAGTTATAGTAGGGTTGAAAAACCTGTTTGACCCGTAGAAAACCTGTTCCCAAGGACATTCTATGTATTAAAAAATATTCTATGTTATTCCCAGCAAGGTCTCAAACTATCTCCATGTCAAATTTCATCCAAATCGGTCCAGTCGTTGCGACGTGAAGGAAGGACAAACAAACAAACACACTTTCAAATTTATTATATTAGTATGGATTTATTACTTACTCGTAGTTAGAGAATACATTCATCGTGTCGTCCACCAAGTACTCGAAAACGTCCAGAGAATTCTCTTTTTTCAACATTTTTGGTTATCCAGAACCTGCGACAAAAATAAACAATTTAAACAATACAAGTTTGTTGATATTCGCAACAACATCAACGGTTCATTTTAATTCATGGTAATGTGTAATGTAAAAGGTGCATTTGTAAATTTCGTTGAAATTAAAAATCCACGGTAATGGTGCAATCGGTTAAGTTGTGAACACGAATTACACAAAAATACATTCGAAAAATTCGTAAATAATATTCAGAGTTAAAATTGATGATTATCAGCTAATATCAAAAATATCAGAACCAGTAAAAACAAAAACTTCGTGAAAAGTTAAGGGCAGCGTAGTTGTGTTGTGCCAAACAAACGTGTTCCATGTTTCCTGACAACTTCTTTGTGAAGTTTAACTTACCTTGTCCGAGGGAATGAAGACCTTTAATTTGTTTTATTAATGAACAACACATAGGTAAAAGCCGTTTGAAATAAGCAATTTCTTCATTTAGTAACAAAATCCGCGAGATTAACACATACAACACACACAAGAATTTAGACGACGCTAGCGCTACAGACAGGCTACACCACAGATTAGAAGATATTGGGCTACACAACAGGCCGGCAGGAACCACAGACAACCAACCACAGCAGATGAGCAGATTATGGTGCGTTTACATAAACGGCGTTCAAAACGACATTCACGGGCGCGTTCACAGGCAAAGGTGTGTACACAGGTTGATTTTGAACGCGCTCGTGAACGTGAACGCCGTCGATCGGTCGGCTGTCGGTTTCCTATCGGTTGTTCGGCAAAGATCATTGTCTGTTTACATGACACGGCGTTCAAAACGACGTTCAACGGGCACGTTTACGAGCCCGGGCGCGTGTATGTACACGCACTATTACTACATAGGTTGATTCAAACCGTCCGTTAAAGTTAACGTTAACGTTAAATATTTTACTGATTTTACTATGGGCTAATATAACGTTTCTGTATGGAATGACAGTTTGGTGGCCATATTTAACGACCAGGAGTCCGTCAAATACGCTTGAATCAAACCTTCCTTATTCCAAATGAACGGTATCTTTTCCTTAGACTGTATCTTCCATCCCCTTGATCTTTTCGTAGTGTTTCATATTCATATGAACACGGCGGGACTGGCGGGAGAATTTTTGAACCTGTCAAATAAGACGTTTGTCAGATTTCGATTGACAGAAACGACAAGGAAACGACGGAAACGACCGACAGACAATTGACATTGGAGAATTCCAATGTAGTCTACTTTTTTCTCTTTTTAAGTTTATTTCAAATACTGTTGAAAAAATCTAATAATGATATGTAGTTAGTAAAGAATTCAACTTTATTAGTAGAACTGTATTATTTTTAAGCTGTCGACTGAAGGACTTGTATCCATTGTCATGAGTAAATGAAAAAAAAAGCAATTGACATTTTTTTCAAAACATAGAGTACATTATACATACGTTCAAAACATATCTTACTAATCTGTGTTAGACTGTCTGTGTTCAAAACAAAGATGTACCGCGCCGCGCCGCGCGTGCGGTTCGTTCGGTTTATGTTTTACTTTAAAAAATAAAATACTTACAAAATGTCTGATTCATCTGAGGAAGAAGACCTCTCTAAATTTCAAGAAGCTGTAGACACTTCGTTCACTATACTAATCAATGAAACTCGCGGTATTACTCAGAAAGGTAACTTGTTAGAATACCTACTTGGTTATGTAAATCTAAATTTATAAAACAAGAAACTGACCGGTGACTGATCGATCAACGCACAGGAAAAAAACTTCGGATTGTAGAAAGCTGAAATTTGGTATGTAGGTTCCTTAGGGAGTGCAAGGTAGTGCTAAGAGGATGACACGAAATTCCCACGGTAACGGGAAAAAAACTTACCGTTTATTTACTTAAATAACTTTTCTTTTTTTTAGGTTAAGTATCTATGTATAGTAATGCCCTTGCAGGGTTATCTCCAGGCTAAATTTCATCCAAATCAGTCCAGCGGTTGAAACGTGAAGAGGTAACAGACAGAGTTTTTTTGCATTTTATAATATTAATATGGATTTTCCAGTGGAACAAAGGCCTCCGTCTGAGCGATACCTTGAGACCTCCAGCCACTACAATGATGTCAAAGTCCCTGAGAAGATGCAGAATCAAATTAGCACAAAGATCTCCAAAATAATTGAAAAAAATTTAGAGTTTGTTGATGTGCAGAATGGAGTCAAGTGAGTAACTATTTTATTACTTAAGTTTCTTATAGAAATAGTTAATTTCCTCATCAATAAATGGAAATATATAATAACTAGCTTCTGCCCGCGACTTTGCCTGCGTGGAATTCGGTTAACGCATTCCCGCAGAAACTATGCGTTTCTCCGGGATAAAAAGTAGCCTATGTCCTTTCCTGGGACTCCCAAGTGTCTCCATACCAAAATTCATGTCAATCAGTTGAGCCGTTTTAGCGTGGAGATGTAACAGACAGACAGAGTTACTTTCGCATTTATAGTATTAGTATGGATATAACTATAAATAAAATTAAATGGGGATGCTTGCCTGGTTTCTGGCGGCGAATTGGTCCCCTACTTGGGACTTTTTTTGCCCATTTCAGCAGTCTATTTATGGCTCATTGCTCAGTACAAGCCTCTTCTCACCATCAGAGGGTTTGGGATACTTTGAGCTATATTCCTAGTCACTATGGCCCTGAATCCATATTATCCATACTAATATTATAAATGCGAAAGTAACTCTGTCTGTCTGTCTTTCTGTTTGTCTGTCTGTCTGTCTGTTACCTCTTCACGCTTCAACCGCTGGACCGATTGAGATGAATTTTTGCATGGAGATAGTTGAGGTCCCGGGAAAGGACATAGGCTACTTTTTATCCCGGTAAAACGCATAGTTCCCGCGGGAACGCGATAACCGAATTCCACGCGGGCTAAGTCGCGGGCAGAAGCTAGTAATATTATAAATGCGAAAGTAACTCTGTCTGTCTATCTGTCTGTCTGTCTGTCTGTTACCTCTTCACGCTTCAACCGCTGGACCGATTTGGATGAAATTTGGTATAGAGATAGTTGGAGTCCCGGGAAAGGACATAAGCTACTGTTTATTCCGGAAAGACGCGTAGTTCCCGCGGGAACGCTATAACCGAATTCCACGCGGGCAGAAGCTAGTAGGAAATAAAACAATAGGAAGGCTTTAGCAGGACAAGGGAATGATAAATGCCCCTTGAGTTTTTTTCTACATTGACATCTAGCAATATAATTGCCCAAGTTTAGTAAAAAAAAATTGGTGGTTCCGATCATAAAAGGGCATATTTAGTACCCTTATCGTGCTACCGCGCTAAATCAAATGGTAATATGTTCAATTTCAATTTTAAAATAAAGCCAACTTATTTAATACTTCATCATATTGAAATTTAAGTTTAATATTTTGTTCCCAATTTCATTACAGGAAGCGAAAAATCAAGGGTGGTGTAAAGCTATTCTCCAGCTCCACAGACTATTTATCCCCGGAGGCTGCAGAGGACACCTACACGGCTGCTCACAATATCATGTCGAAAAAATCCAAGAAGAAGAGACGGCAGGTTGACTCTGAGGAACCAATTAATGAAGACGGTAAGAGTTTTGGTTTTTAGTTTCATCTCATTTGGGGTTTTTCTCCATTATGAACCTAAGAATTTATTTTCAGACAAAATCAAATCGGTAACTGTGAGTGGGGATTACATATTATCCAAGGAAGAAACCAAAAGTTGGAAGTCAAGAAGAAAAGAGAAGTTATTCAGATACAAATCAGATAAGAACAGTAAAATTTTAACTGCTGTTGAATAGTATAGACAAAGAAATTATTTTGAAAAGGTCATTAAATAACACAAAATTACAGTTTTTTTTTATTACTATTTACAATAAAAATTAAACTTAACAAATAAGTTATATACAAAAATCAGTATCACAATCGCAACTGCTTTCTTTACATTCTTTTATTTAGTCGAGATTCGTTTATACATATTTGAAAAATACGGTAGAAATGTAAAAATGTGTGCTAAAAACTTTTTGTTTTAACGTTTCGTACCCATCTTTATTTAATATTCTGTTAAACCAAAGTTAATAGCTACATACAAGGCAATAACGTTTTCAGATAAGAAAGTAGAAACATCACTCTATCTTATTTCATAAATTCTTTTCGGTAGAAAATATATTGTAACATAATTTACTAACAGCATATTAAGAACTTAAAAGAACATCCTTCAATATTGCAATAAAAATGCTGTTTTACGTAATTACAAATGCAGAGGAAAATTACTTTTTGTCATGTATTTTGTAGCAGTTTTTACACCTTAGTAAAATCCATTCATTCATCTTTTTGAACATTCAAAAAAAGTTCATACACAGCCTCATAAGGTCAGTTCCATACTGCCTCAAAACTGTTTCGCATTCGCACGATAACCACGGAGATTCTTTTCATAAATGGCAACATTACAATCTGCTAGAGTCGTTTATGGGTAAAGGGCGTCCGTTTCGTACTGGCAGTGGCAGGTCGTCGTGGCTGTATGCCCTGTTGTCAAGGCCGTGTCCGTTCGGCTTGGCAGTTGGTGCTGGCTCCTCGGCCGCGGGCGGCGGGCCATCCATTAAAAACATTGTTAGGAAGAACAGGATGCTGCCTGTAATGGAAAAAACATGCTTTAAATTAAAAATATCGCCTAATCAGGTCAGCCAGAGCCAGAGCAATAAATACGTAAAATCCATATCTATATTATTACCGATTTGGGTGAAAATTGGTATGGAGATAGTTGGGAGTCCTGGGAAAGATATAGGCTACTTTTCATCCCGGGAAACGCATAGTTCCCGCGGGAAAGCGATAACCAAATTCCACACGAGCGAAGTCGCGGGCAGAAGCTAGTAAATAAATAAAACTTTCGACTGTAGGTACTAGGACAATGATGAATGATACTTCCATTCAGAATTATTGTTGTCCTGATAAACATTTTCGCCCGAATACTGGGGCTGGTTCCTATATTCACAAAACGCCTCGAATATTCAAAGTTTAAACCGATGTGGTGCTTAAAAGTAGTCGTTAAGTATACACTAAGCCTGGGTTGCATCAAAAAGTTAGCGTCAAGTTTAACACGAGACGGAGAAAATTACATTCCTGTATGGAATGACAGGCTGGCGCTAAATAAAAACACGTTCACTTTCTTGATGCAACCTAGGCCAAAACAAACTTGATTAATCACACATTAATCAATTTACCGTCATGCGCCGTCCTGCGGCCCATAACCTGGTAACCAACCGACGTATAAAATCTACTTACTGATCCCGTAGAAGCCGGCGTAGAAGATCATAATGGCCTCCCGGTAGCCGATGGCCTTGGCCACGGGGTCGACGAGGATCGGCAGGTTGCCGCCCACGTTGTTCATGACGAAAAGGAACACGCCCACAGTCGTGGACCGGACCGAACCGGGAACGATCTCCACTAGGATTGCGAACACGATGCCGAACCACATTTCAGCTGGAATGAGAAGGTTGGATTTAGTTTGAGAGTTTCATAACATTTTAGAGAACTTTCTTTAGTAAGCACATAACCTCGTATTTCTCGACACAACTGAATTAGCGCGTTGACTCGACTGTAAAAACTTTCGATAAAAAAAACTTTTTAAATACAAAAAAACTTATTCAAGTACTCGTCAAGACGGACCAAACGAGTCCAAACTCCATGGGGTTGTGTTGTTTAACTACCGAGTTCCTATGGCCACCTTCCGATTCTATCATCAGATCACCTCCATGTCATAATAATTTTGCATTGGCATCCGATTTACACATGCGTGCAAAATTGCAGCTCAATCGGTAAACGGAAAGTGGATCAAATTTAACTTGCAAGATTTGACTACAGACCAATAGACAAGGTGAATTACTAAATAAAAGCTTGTAAAATCGGCATTTTTTTTTAAATCGCTAATATCTTTTTCGTTTTTTGGCCATAAAACCGTAAATAAGAATCGGTTCTTGCGGAAGATTTAAACATAAAGTCAAACATAAGCGAGAAATCCTGCATGCTATTCGAAGGACCGAAGGACTCTTTCAGCGATTTTTTGTGAAGCTCTCACTCAATACGTACTGGGCTCGCGTGGGACTGTATACCAAATTGCCAAATCTCTCGTGATGAGAGGCCTGTGCCTTGTGCCACGTAAACGGCTCGGCCACGACTTCGTGCAACAGCAAGAGGGCGGGCGTTTTATTGACATATTGCGCGCGATGGTTGCTAGCTGATGCGCGGCGGGCGTCACGATCGCGCAATGTGGCTGTAAAACGCTCGTCGCTGCCGGTGCCGCGAGGTCCTGGCCGAGCCTAAGTAGAGGTATGTTGTGTGGCCACTTAACAAAGAAGTAAGAGATGGCGAGCGGGAACATGGCTGAACACGACTGAGCCGAAGGCCGGTAGTGTGGAGATCAGCTGACTAAGCCAGCACGTGAGCTAGCAGTGTGACGTACACAGTCCGTAGCGTGGCCACTTACCGAAGAAGTAAGAGATGGCGAGCGTGATCATGGCTGAACACCAAAACCGAAGGCCAGTAGTGTGGAGATCAGCTGACTACGCCAGCACTTGAGCTAGCAGTGTGACGTACACAGTCCGTAGCGTGGCCACTTAACGAAGAAGTAAGAGATGGCGAGCGTGATCATGGCTGAACACCGAAGCCGAAGGCCGGTAGTGTGGAGATCAGCTGACTATGCCAGCACTTGAGCTAGCAGTGTGACGTACACAGTCCGTAGCGTGGCCACTTACCGAAGAAGTAAGAGATGGCGAGCGTGATCATGGCTGAACACCAAAACCGAAGGCCAGTAGTGTGGAGATCAGCTGACTAAGCCAGCACGTGAGCTAGCAGTGTGACGTACACAGTCCGTAGCGTGGCCGCTTACCGAAGAAGTAAGAGATGGCGAGCGTGATCATGGCTGAACACCAAAACCGAAGGCCAGTAGTGTGGAGATCAGCTGACTACGCCAGCACTTGAGCTAGCAGTGTGACGTACACAGTCCGTAGCGTGGCCACTTAACGAAGAAGTAAGATATGGCGAGCGTGATCATGGCTGAACACCGAAGCCGAAGGCCGGTAGTGTGGAGATCAGCTGACTACGCCACGTGAGCTAGCAGTGTGACGTACACGGTCCGTAGCGTGGCCGCTTACCGAAGAAGTAAGAGATGGCGAGCGTGATCATGGCTGAACACCAAAACCGAAGGCCAGTAGTGTGGAGATCAGCTGACTACGCCAGCACTTGAGCTAGCAGTGTGACGTACACAGTCCGTAGCGTGGCCACTTAACGAAGAAGTAAGAGATGGCGAGCGTGATCATGGCTGAACACCGAAGCCGAAGGCCGGTAGTGTGGAGATCAGCTGACTACGCCAGCACGTGAGCTAGCAGTGTGATGTACACAGTCCGTAGCGTGGCCACTTACCGAAAAGTAAGAGATGGCGAGCGTGATCATGGCTGAACACCGAAGCCGAAGGCCGGTAGTGTGGAGATCAGCTGACTACGCCACGTGAGCTAGCAGTGTGACGTACACGGTCCGTAGCTTGGCCGCTTACCGAAGAAGTAAGAGATGGCGAGCGTGATCATGGCTGAACACCAAAACCGAAGGCCAGTAGTGTGGAGATCAGCTGACTACGCCAGCACTTGAGCTAGCAGTGTGACGTACACAGTCCGTAGCGTGGCCACTTAACGAAGAAGTAAGAGATGGCGAGCGTGATCATGGCTGAACACCAAAACCGAAGGCCAGTAGTGTGGAGATCAGCTGACTACGCCAGCACGTGAGCTAGCAGTGTGATGTACACAGTCCGTAGCGTGGCCACTTACCGAAGAAGTAAGAGATGGCGAGCGTGATCATGGCTGAACACCGAAGCCGAAGGCCGGTAGTGTGGAGATCAGCTGACTACGCCAGCACGTGAGCTGGCAGTGTGATGTACACAGTCCGTAGCGTGGCCACTTACCGAAGAAGTAAGAGATGGCGAGCGTGATCATGGCCCAGAGCGGGCCGAACACGACTGAGCCGAAGGCCGGTAGCGTGGAGATCAGCTGAGACAACGCCAGCACCAGCACTCGGGAGCGGACGCCCATCTTCGCCACGAACCTGGGGACAGACGAGCATTCGTATTAATATACACTCTTATCTTGAGATTTTAGGGTACTCCTATCCACCTCGACCTATTAGGGATCTTTTGTATAGTACCGCTCCCCTCTCCGTGCAGCTAATCAATTACTTCTTTCACCTTCACTTGTTTATGATGGAGTGCAATGAAACTTTGAAATCCCCTGGTTCAGGTTAACGCCGCTACCTAGGAGGATCATTCTGAGCCTGGCGAGTGCATCGCATTCGCACAGGATGTGTCGCATTGACTCATCCTCTTCGCCACATACGTTATCCAAACTACATAATATCTGAACATACCATCTTGGCTAATTCAAAAGCCAAGTTCAAGCAAGGGATTGATTATGTGAGCGATACCTGAATCCCATACATTTTTTTTATACCAACTCGAGAAAAATAAAAACATTAAAAACATGCTTAGAATCGATAGCTGATTCTGTGGGTAATCGTCGTCACAACGTTTTGCTTGACCCCGTATAACTGGAATTAATATATCGGAAATTCGGAACCCTAGAACAGGGCACAGGAACATTGGACGTCAAAGGAAAGATGACATGTTGAGGTGATGCGGTGGATGACTACAACCATAGAAGAAGTACTTAGAATGACAACCTTCAAACAAATCAGCGTACGCCCGTAATAAGTGTTAAATGCGATAATAGATGTCGCTGCGCTGCCTAGGTAGCCTGCATACAAATTTGAACTCCATGAGCTACATATAGATGGCGCTGTACAGGTGAAGTATAAAATTAAACCTACGCCTTAATGTAAGGAGATTGACAGTTTTATATAACTTTATTGTCTCTGCTACAGCACATTAGAAAGGAGTGAAGAAATTTGACGGAGACCGTCACTCAGCTTGGGTGAATACGGGTTGAAAAGAGATAGAGATATATATATATATAATTGGCACTCACTTGTCGGAGATGACGCCGCCGACCACGACGCCCACGGAGCCGATGCCCACGGTGACGGCGAACAGCCACCAGCCTAGGTCCACATCCGGGAAGTAGTCGCGGTAGTACAGGTCCGCGTTGTACGCGAAACACATGCCGCCTGCAACGTAACATGCATACATATAATCATAGAAAAATAACGCTAACTTAGAAGGACAACCTTCAAACAAATCAGCGTACGCCCGAAATAAGTGTTAAATGCGATAATAGATGTCGCTGCCTAGGTAGCCTGCATACAAATTTGAACTCCATGAGCTACATCTAGATGGCGCCGTACCGTCGAAGTATGAAAATTTGAAGCTCCCTGGCTATTTCCGATGTACGCCGTAATGGAAGGAGATTGACAGTCATAATTACATTGTCTCTAATTATAATATAATAAAGCTAAATATGATCAAAAGTCTGTACATGGGAACATGGGAGATATTCGAAAAACAGTTTTTAGGATTTTTGTCTGTTTGTCTGTTTATTTGACCGCTCATCACGTGAAAACTATAGGACCGATTTTGATGAAATTTGATATGAAGATAGTTGGAGTCTCGAGAAAGTCTTTTATCCCGGGAAAACGCAAAGTTCCCGCGGGAACGCGATAACCGAATTCCACGCGCACGAAATCGCGGGCAGAAGCACATACTATACACGAACTTGTACGGTCGACTTCGAAGACACGTTTTCACTTTCGGACGTTAATAGTCTTAAATACCTAATACAACGTAATAGGATGAAAAAGTCAAGATGTAAGTGTGTGTGTGTGTCATCGTTTTGTCGTCGACCGAGCTATCTGCTTATATCCGTACTACTTAATACCTCTATGTATAAATGCGAAAGTAACTGCCTGTAGACGGACCGATTTAGATGAAATTTTGTATGGAGATAGTCCTGTGGAAGGACATAGGTGGGCTATTTTTTATCCCGGACAAACGCTTAGTTCCCGCGGGAACGAGATGACTGAATTGAACGCGGACGAAGTCGCGGGAAGGAGCTAGTAGGAATTTATACACGCCTATTTCCCGCTGGGATAGGCAGAGAACACAGAACGCTTACCTTCTATCCAAGCATATCTGCCTCCTTGCTTCCTATATCTGCCTTTATCCATAGTTACTACTTAGAAATGTGAAAGTAGGCTGTCTGTCTGTTACCTCTTCACGGTTAACCCGCTGGATCGATTTAGATGAAATTAGTTATGGAGATAGAGTCCCGTGGCAGGATATGGGATCTCCCATATCTCAAAATTAGGGAGATTAATGTATTTTATCATTATTATTTTATTCATGTTAATGGAAAATCCCATGTCCCTATTTATAAACTCGAACGAGCCCCCTGTAATATGAAGGTTTCACTAATCCACGTAAGAGGGTTTGGGTTTTACAAAGAACACCTAATGTATAAATAGGTAATGCAAATACGGGGTCAAGCAAAACATTGTGACGGTTAAAACCACAAAATCAGAATCAGCTATCGATGCTAAATATGCTTCTTAAGTTTTTATTTTTTTCGAGTAAGTAAAAAAATAGTATGGCCCAGTATGGGATTGATGGTGAGCGATACCCGAATCCCGTACAAGTTTTCTTTACTAACTCGAAAAAAATACCCTAAAAAAACATACTTAGATTCACAACGTTGTGCTTGACCCTATTATACTCGAAATAGGCCTCTACGTGTTTCAACTTCCGTATATTCAAAACAACACAAATTAATCGCTGCCTACTCAATTTTATTCTACGGAAGCGTGTATTTATTAGCAAGGTTCCTTTTAATAACCTTGTCTCTTGTTAGAACGGTGTAAGGACAATTTTTGCATGTTCCTCGGGCTAATTTGGCCTTGCATTTCGTGACAAGTCGTCGGAACAGTGACTGGCAGGATATGGGTGACAGGCAGAACTATTAACGGTTGTTATTCGGAAACGGACCTAATATCGTAACAGTTAAGGGTTACAGATCGAATCGATTCTAGGAGCTTTTTTAAATGCCTTGAAATGGTGGTAAGAATGTAGATAGCCGTTTGTTTTCTAGCCAGTCATTCTGTAATTCTACTTACCTATTGTTCGCTAGTGTATAGCTCTCAAAATGTACTTACCTATATAATACTTGTGGCCGTAAAGGAAATAATAAATCCTGTAAAACATCCGAAGCCAATCGACTCGAAGGACGTGAAATAAATCAACTTAGAGGCCAAATAAAGAATTCTCGGTTACACAAGTTGAAGAGATGACTAAGGAAGGTATTTAAAAAGTAATAGAAAATTATCCAAAGTAATGTTCATCATTAATCCACAAAAAGAGAAAGAAGTTCGTTGTATATACACCTCCACTCCTACCTACAGTCGATTGCCAGAATCCCATTAAATAAGAAAAAAAAGTGGTGCTGGCAATGTAGTAAATTAATATAGGTAGGTAGAAAAGTACCCACACCTTTATGGTTTCAGGGACTAAAGCGAGCAAATTAAGCCGATCAAAAATACATATGCCAGCTACTCTGAACTGACGCGTCGCGTGCCTCTATGTGTTCTTATTGGCTCAATTGGTCAATAAGAATTTAAACACCGAATTGTTTAGGTAGCTAGGTATACCTACTCTATGTAGGCAACATAGCATCGCGTGCGTTTTCGCTTCACTGTGATTAAAGTTATTAAATAAATATTGCATTCTGAGAAGCCGGTTAAGTATTGAACGTAGAAAACACCACTTAAATTAATGCCTGGGCAATTTTTATATCTTTTTGTTCTCAACAAAAACGTAAAAAAAAACGTTTTCTGAAATACTTACAACTCAGACAACTCGCTGCCTATTTAGAACTTGAACGCTAGACGCCAACATTTGGCAGAAGAACGGTGCCGGGTGGTAAATACAAGACAAGACACGACGGCCACGACCACTCTTCCAAGAAATAAGCAACAAATACGAACTCACCACAATGCCTGATAGAAGCTGCAACGCACAACAGCAAGACCCTCGGTTGCGCGATGACGTGCCAGATGGTGACTTGAGGCATCTTCTTCCCTGCTTCCAAGCTGGCGTCTCCAGCTTTGTTCCCATTTTCCTCTCCGATGCTGGTCCTCTCAGGCTCCCGAAGAGTCAGGAAGGTCAGGGCAGTCACCACCAGGCCTACGATGCCGGCTCCGTAGTAGCACACTCGCCAGCTCTGCAGAAATTGTATTTTATTAATATTTATGCAAAATTTGACGTCTCAGAGCTTGATTCATAAGTCTTTTATGAATCAATGAAGGCTTAAAGCTTTTACTAAGATACTGGGGCTTTATTCTGATAAAGAGGTTATAGGATTTCCCATATCTCTAAAAAAATATAAGTAGGTACCTACACAATCACGCTATTTGAAAAAAAATCTACAGGAATACCTATCCCTGTTAGCAAACTCAAAAACCTAATGCCTAGCACAATGATTTGTACTGAAACTAACCCAGTAGCTATAATCAAAGCTTCACATAAATATGTGACCCATGTATGTACTCTTTTCTCGTAACCGTAACTCGACTTCGACAGTATAATCTTGCACCTTACTTCGTTGTAAAGACCATCATCAACATCATCAATATACCTAAAGCAGTTCTTACTTGCACAAAAGCCAAAAACACTTACCAGACCCCAAGCGTTCAAGTCAGGTATATACCTTCCTACAGGAAAAGCAATACCATAACCTCCGTAGATGCCCCAATTGAAGATCGAAAGCACCAGGGCCCTCTGGTGTTCAGGGAACAGGTCTGTCAGGATTCCGGTGGCCAGAGGGTTGCATCCAGATTCTCCAGCGGCCATGATCATCCGGAGGACCACCAGGTGCCAGTATTCTTTGACAGATCCCATCAGGATGATGGCTATGACGAAGACCAGAGTGCAGTAGGAGAGGATACGAGCTCGGTTGTACCTGTGAAGAATAAGTATGTCAGCAGTTGAATCGCTAATTGGACAGATTGTGTAACAAGGATACAAAAATAACATTAAAAGGTTTTGGATCCATAACGGACCTTCATGAGAGATGATTTCTGCCGCAAAAAGCCTATTTCACTCACCAGCTGTATTGCTAACTCTATAGGTAGTGTATTCTCATGCCCGCAGCGTGAGAGAACTTTTTCCAAAAGTGAGCCGAACTAGGAAACATGAAGGACAGAATCGGAGCTGAAGTAGCCGTATTCGGCTAGAAGGATAAAAAATATCCCCACACAAAAGGTCACGATACTCCGTCGCTCCGTTATGACGTGAAATAAGGACAAAGATTCGACATATATTCCTACTTGCAGAACTAGACCGCCAGCTCGTTAGGGTAGGTCACTTTTCTTCTCTTCTGCTGTTGACTGCACTGTAACTACAGTCTTATCAGCGACGTACAACCAGAAGTGCCACACCACAGCCACAGGGTATACTCGTACTTGCGATGGTCCAAACTTACTTGTCAGCGGCCACACCGAGTTCATACTCGGTGTGGCCGCTGACGAGTAAGTTTGGACCATCGCAACGACGTCATCGTCGACCACGGTGAAGACGACCATGAACGCTGGTCCAGCCAGCACCTGGTAATCGATGCCGAGCCCGTTGTAGCCCCTTAGAGGTTCAAAACTTACTTGTCAGCGGCCACGCCCAGTATGACGCCGACCACGGTGAAGACGGCCATGAACGCTGGTCCGGCCAGCACCTGGTAGTCGATGCCGAGCCCATTGTAGCCCCACTCGCAGTACTTCGTGCCGTTCAGGTCGAGTGACTCGCATCTGTTGGACAAAAGACGCGTAAATACGAGTAGGTAGGGTATGTTATTGGTAGGCAACCGAGCATAGGGATAGGGAATTTCCTTTTCATATCGATGTTTCGAATAGAGCCCCTGTTACTCTTTTGTAAGTACCAGGTATTTATGTTGTTATCTAGTTCCCATAATGTTCTGCTTAGTTTGGGGCTAGATCAATTGGTGTAAAATAGTCCATTGTATATACGTTACGTACATTTATATCTATACATATTTATTTATACAAAAGCTATGTCATTATACCCTACTTCAAGTAATTTGAAGTAGGTACCTACTAATGAAATTTTATTATTACTAATTTCTAATATTTTACTGCTATGAATATCACAGACAAATTAAAAAAACGTCATCAATAATAAACAATGCCCTTCTACTTATTCTAGTCTAGGCCTACACTAATTGGCATTGGTACGCTAAATGCCGACAGCATTGCTGATATTAAGGTAGATCCTTTTTGTTTTTTTGCGACATTATTAATATGTACATATCTAAGTATATTATTGCCGTATATAGGCCAGTTAAATGTGTACTTGATATTCACAGGCTTTCAATGAAGTCGTACTTACCTGTCGGCCTTCGAAGATCAAGGTCGATTTGACCGTCGCATGGTTAATTGAACGTTCAACTACAAAGTTTGCATAATTGACTCGTAAATTAACAAGCACTAATGATAAAAAAAACTAATAAATAGTCACCAGACTGGAGTTCCGTAAAGTTTATCAAAAATACTTAAAAGGATACTATAGCTAGTTAAGACGCTGACAAGAGCTAATTAACCTTGGGCAATCGAGGCAGACAACTGTCTCAGCGGACTATGTTTATTTCCATTGGAGGGAGCGAGAAGCACGACCACGACATGTGGGAGATATACGTAGAAAATCAGAAAAATGAAGATAAAAAAGATGATAATAAAGATGAACAATATAAATTAGGATTTTTTTGGTATGAGTATGACGGAATAGTGTATTTAATTATAGAAATCTGCGTTAAAAATATAAATTTATAGTACCATTTAAATAGGATTATAAGACGTATCTTCACGTTTTTTTTTTCATCGAACCGATTTCATGAAATCCTGTTTGCGAAATAGCAAGTTTTTTTAAGTATATAGTGAATGTATATCTTACTCGCCTTACAAAATCAAATAGTTTTCGTTTAAATAATGTTTAAATAAAGTCAATTTAGGTCTTGTCAGCGCCTTAACCGAACATGGTGCAAACTAGATGATGGTAGGATAGGACCTCAAGTAGAGTAAAGTAACTAAGAGAGCCGGTGAAATTACCAGCATAGAGGCATTTCGTTTGGAACCTTTCACCCATTTCCCTGATCTCCCTTGGGATTACGGTTTATCGCTGCAGGCGCCGTCGCCCCGTTCAACTTTCCTGTGTAACACGAGGTCTAATTAGAAACTCTTTTTCTAATCTAAGGAACATTTTCCTTGGGTCCTTGTGTTCCGCAACTTACTTAATATATGAGGTGTGCTTTTAATACACTAGCTTTTCCAATATTAAAATGAAAAATCCTGTAGTTCGGTTCCCGTGGGAATTTAGGGAAATCCTCTCTTAGTGCTCCCCTCCCTACGTTCCCTAAGGAACCTGCATGCATGCCAAATTTCAGCTCTCTACGACCACGACCAGTTGTTTCGGCTGTGCGTTGATTGATCAGTCAGTCAGTCTGTCTGTCTGTCTTATAGGTATAAGAATAAGAAGAGAAGATTACACAACTTCGTTACCATCGCACCAACTTTATCCCTACACATATTGCGAATTGCGAACCCACAGTCTACGATATTACTTGGTGCAATGAGAATGATTTTACCAATTTAAATTGCAATCATCAACTCAATGGAGCATGATATAGATTGATCATTCTGAATCATATCAATGCGGCGAACAGCGGTACTTCTGACCAATCGTGTTTAATTGTGTACACTGGTTTTATTTTACACTTGTATCAACGAATGTTATAGTATCTTGGAGATATTTCACACAAACTGAACATGTTTTAGAAGACATTATATCCATGTGGGCAGTTATAACGGACTCCTACGGGCTAAAACATGTGTAGGTAGCAGTGATGTAAAAGTCAAACACACCCAGCCATGGACACTCATCATCCCTCTCTTTTGAGAGTAGTATATTCCTTGCTCATCATCTTTTCGGTCGAAAGACGTCCACTGCTGAGCATAGCCCTCTCCCAAGGTGCGCCACTCAGACCGGTCTTGTGCCACTCATATCCACCGTACTCCCCCCGCGACCGTCTCAATTATGGACAGGCGCGTGACCTTTATTAGGTTATGTACATTTCACCTGTCCATTATTATTGAAGCTTTGTCCACCACTGATGACGATTCTTTAGCGTCTTTTTGGCGGGTAGTTGCGTATGCGATTTTTGCGTTTTTTTATTACCTAAACCTTCTCATAGTTATAGCTAGTTATACTTACATTAATCTATTGACAGCGAGTGACTGCCCAGACGAGAAGGTAGGTACGTGCGCATGCGCACCTAATTGAAGTGACACCGGCATTTCATTATTTTTTGTCTGATTTATAGAAAAAATCAGGCTAAAAACCATAAACGGCAACACGTGTTGCACCAGGAAACTGCAGTCGTTTTTTATTTATCATATTTAATACCTAGGCACAATAAACAGTTATCGCATGATTTCCTTATTGGCTAGTTTTATTGGTTTTTATTTATAATGTTACGGAATCGTAATGGTTTAAATAGCAGATAAAGTCAGAGTTGAATGGTAAAACCACGGATCCAGGGGTACTAAAAGTGATAGGACCTTGAAATAATGTTCTTTGACTAAGCTGTGTAGTAAATTTTTTGGTCATCAATTACGCTAACGTGGATGGGCTCCCAAATTTCTACAAAGTGTTCGGGTCTGATGCGCTGGGATGATTTCTTTTGGGAAGCTTCGCCGTATCAAATTACCGTAGTGTCTAAAGTCAAAAGTGTTTGATTATGTGTGTTGTCACTGATGATTTATGGTCCCGAGGCGAGGGCGATTACGGTATATTATGGGCCTCATAATAAAGTCACTCTGAATCTGAGGGCAATGGAGGGCTTGCTCGGGTTTTCTTTACATAATAGAATCAGAAACGAGTATATCCGTTGTAGAACTGGGGTCACCGACATAGTAGCCCTTACGAACATAGCTCGCAGGACTGATGGCCGATATGGCCGGAATGTTCTCGAGTGGCGTCCATGAACCGGGAGACGGACGAGATGTCCGTAGGCCTCCAACAAGATGGAGCGAAGAGCTCGTGAAGGTCGAAGGAATCCGCGAGCGGAGCAAGTGGCGAGCCTCCTCGCCTATGTCCAGCAGTGGACGTCTTTCGGCTGAAATGATGATGATGATGATGATGATGATGATGACGATGACGATGAGGATGACGATGACGATGATGATGATGAAGATGTATCATAGCAACTTACATCTCACTGGAGTTGACCTTCTCGCATACTACGGGCAGCTGGGCGTATGTGAGGTGCGTGTGAGTGGTGTTCAGCATACACGCCTTGTCGCCGTAGTGCAGGTCGTCTGCGGTCACCTTCGACGTCGTACCTGTGGCGATAAAGTTATAGGTTTAGCTAAACTAGGCTTCAATTGGCTCTATTCTATACAAATAATAAGTCTGTCTCGACTTCTTCAGTCGAGTCTGAAACTAGAAAATTAAAAGAAACTGTTGTGAAACTGTTGTGTTCCGGTAGGGGGTTAAGACAGCCGATGAAATTTCTGGCACAGGCATTTACATTTTAGGCCTCAGGGTAGGCAACGCATTCGAGATCTTATGGTTTTCGTTAATGGGGGATCATAGGATTTCGGTGTCCATGGGCCGCAGTGACCACTTACCATCAGGTGAGCTGTGCGCTCGTTTGCCTATACTATAGGTATAAAAAAACTATCAAGTCTAGGGGACTATATAAACGATACTGAACACAAAATAATGATTTTTAGAAAAGAAATCTGTATGTATGTATGTATGTCCGGATTTAACTCTATAACTACTGGACGGATTGCAACAAAATTTGGTATGGGGGTAGTTTATAACACTAGTCAACATATAGGCTACTTTTTATCCCGGAAAAATGCACAGTTCCCGCGGGAATGCTATTAACGAATTCCACGCGGATGAAATCGCGGGCAGAAGCTAGTTGGACAAATATTTGTGCTCCACCTCTTTCATCCTTTATGGTGAAAGTAAAGGACGCCAATATGCTGTTTAGCAAATAACACCCAAGTGAAGTGCCAGCATAAGGCCTCGCTCATGGCCAAACGACGCTAGCGCAGAGCGTAGGGCGGCGCGTCAAGCAACAAAATCAAACATGACTCATGAGTCTTCTCATGAGTCGATATATGACAGTGTTTATGGAGTAGTGTTGTCTCGCGCTAATTTACTACGTATTATTTTGCGTCGCTTAACGCCCGACGGCTAGCGCATCGCCACGCTGGTCCCAAGAGCGAGGTCTATGCTGTGGTATACCATTATGAGAACAGTTTGTTTGCGGCTTTTAAACACATAGGCAATAAAGGAGGTCATCGTCTTTAATTCCCACAGCTGGACACGCCTGTTCTAATCTCAGGGTTTATATATCTAATATATAAAATTCTCGTGTCGCAGTGTTTGTAACCAAACTCCTCCTAAACGGCTCGACCGATTCTTATGAAATTTGGAGTTTATGTTCAGTAGTTCTGAGAATAGGACGTAAGCTATTTTCCATGCCCAAAAAAAATCTAAAGCGGTACGAAGCCCGCGGGGTCAGAAGATTACAAAAATCGCAAACTTTAAAAGGTATTTCGTATTCAGCGGACGTCGCGCGTCGCGTCTTTGTTAGCACTTAGCACTCTTCTACGCGAAAAGGGAAATTTGTAAGCGACCTTGCGTAACCACGTTCTTTTGTTTACAAACAGTGCGTGTTTTGGGGAATGCTTACTAATATTAGAAATATTCAGATAACGGTCTTTGAACATTCAGTGCTTGTGTTACCTATATTAGGGACGAATGCAGAAGACCTATGATTTTTAAACGCATATGTCAGTCAGAGGTTTTGTTGGTAGGTATACTATAACGAGATTAGATAGATTTTTTAACGTAGTACAAGACTATAGCTGTTGACCGCCCGCCTGCGTAAAATTTCGTATTAATCTTCCACCTCCTCAGTTATTATTAGTAGGTATCTCAAGTCCATTCCCGGGACTCAAACTACTTATCTCCATAAAAAAAAAAACATCAAAATCGGTTGAGCCTGTTAAGCCCCGCTGACACACTGACAGAGTTACTTTATAATATGAGTAGGGATTGATTTTATTTGTGTGTGTGTTTTTTTCTTCTTAATTTATATTAAGAAGAAAAAAACACACACAAATACTTATATGCTTATGCAGTACCTAATTGCCACGTGTGTTTTATATGTTAATGAAAATCAGAAATTTTTTAGATCACGATCTGAGACTCAAGGGCCTGTACCTACCTCTAACGGGAGTTGAACTTGTGACTCGTCAGGGAACCAGTTTGTCCAAACGAAACACCGAGTCACTAATACTTTTGGGTTATTATAGGAATGCGGAAGAGTTTTTACCGCCGAGTTACTTTAAAAAATCATGATACGTTTTTTATTAGGCCGTTAACTTGCATACCTATTAACATAACATGTTAAATATATTATAAGTATTATAAATAGAGTTAACATGTTTTTATAAATTCGTGATTTTATACTTGTGTTTTAATCAATGTTAAAATGGGATTTGAACTGTTTTCCCAAGTTACGTATGCCATCATCATCATTTCAGCCGATAGACGTCCACTGCTGGACATAGGCCTCCCCCAAAGCGCGCCACTCAGACCGGTCCTGTGCCACTCGCATCCACCGCGTTCCCGCGACCTTTACAAGGTCGTATGCCATATTGTCGTTTAACTGTCTCTACTTTGAAAAACCATCTACTAGCGGCTAGTTAGGAAATATAACACGACGCCCTAGTAAAAGAAGCTTGTTAATTTGAACACGGATCCCTATCATCCCTATGTGCCTATACAAACTGTCTCTTCGCGATAAACTCAAAAAATACTTTTTGGATTTTCATGCGGTTTTTACTAATAGATAGAGCAATTAACGAGGAAGGTTTGTGTGTCGTTTATTGATACACTACCCGTGCAAAGCCGAGGGTTTTAAATAAATCATTTTTAATTAGTTCCTACAGAGTACCTAAGCCGTTCTAGACTAGTGGTCCGACCTATCGTTTCTCATGCAGAGGATCGAGTGTCCGATCTCGGCTGGAACCTCTGAGTTTACTTATATGTGCTTATATGTCTAATTCAAGTTGAACACACATTTGCAATGAGGATATCCGCAGTAGAACTGGGGTCACTGACATAGCCCGAAGAATTGCGAACCTTAAGTGGCAGGACTGATGGCCGATGGGGCCAGAAAGTCCTGGAGTGGCGTCCGCAAACCGGTAGACGAGCTGTCGGTAGGCCTCCAACAAGATGGAGTGACGACCTTGTAAAGGTCGCGGGAATGCGGTGGGTGCGAGTGGCACAGGACCGGTCTGAGTGGCGCGCCTTGGGGGAGGCCTATGTCCAGCAGTGGACGTCTATCGGCTGAAATGATGATGATGATGACACATTTGCACGCATCTGCGATGTTGTGTTTGTGTCGATGGGTCCAGGGATGTGTGTGAAGTCCCCAATCCGCACTGTGCCCGCGTGGAGACTATAGCCCAAACCCACTCGTGATGAGAGGAAGCCTGTGCCCAGCAGTGGGACGTAGATAGGCTAGTTGTGGTGGTGATGGTACCTACACGCGTAGGCACAGAAGCTTGGCAATCAATCAATTATCTAACCATGCGTGATGTAATGTGAGTAACAAAGTTTTTTGCGCCGACCTCGACATTGAACGCCCTCGAACCCCACAAAGAACAAAAAGCAAACTCGAAATGTTCCGCTTTTTGCCAAAATTAATTATTTATTTTAGCAGTCGACTCATTAACACACTCAAGCAAAAAGCAAGTAAATCTGGATAGTTCTTGTCATTGTTTAAATTTAATGTCCTAAGTTTCTTAAAGGTCAGCAGCGGATGACTCTCGTGTTGCAAGTACAACCACATTGTATTGGCGGTCGACCAGTTTCAAAATAACTCGATTTTTTAAACAAGGAAGATCCCACTGCATACCAGCTTTTGATACTTATACCCAGTGTCACTCCCACAATCAAGACGAATCTAATGACACCTTATATGCTAAAATCCATGAAGCCGTTCTAGGCTACAGAGCGTACCAAAGAATATACTCGAAAAGCATAACCGTCCTTCTGTTGCAGTCGCCTAAAAATTTGTTTGTACCTGCGTGCAAAATTGCATAGAATGCATATCTTGGGCAATAGTCTCTTGCCCAAAGTATGCGATTATAGCCCTAAAGCTGGCACACCACGAGTACATGCCACGGAACCTATCCATGGGTACCCTCGGTAGCATAATCGCTTACCATCAGGAGGTCCGTATGGTTATTCATCATAACTTGTATGTAATCAATCAGTTTTTACACGTGGGTGTGATATTTTTTGCAGTTCTTAGAACACCCAACACGTTGGAACACCATAATACACGAGTTCTCGAGTGGCGCTCCGCGAACCGTGAAGCCGTGGTGGCCTAGTGGTTCAACCTACCGCCTCTCATGCAGAGGGTCGGGGTTCGATTCCGGCTCGCACCTCTAAGTTTACTTATGTGCGAAATTCAATTTGAATTTACCACTGAGCTTTTCGGTGAAGGAAAACATCGCAAGGAAACCTGCACGCATCTGCGAAGTAATTCAAAGATGTGTGTGAAGTCCCCAATTCGCGCTGGGCCCGCGTGGGGACTATAGCCCAAACGCTCTCGTGATGAGAGGAGGCCTGTGCCCAGCAGTGGGACGGAAATAGGCTGTAGTAGTAGTAGTCCGCGAACCGGGCGGCGAACTGTCGGTAGGCCTCCAACAAGATGGAGCGATGACCTCGTGAAAGATTTGTGTAAATGTTTTCGGTGTTCAATGAAGATTATTTGTACTGTATTCATAGACGTAAATAATATAGACCCGGTCTAACGTACACGTGATATGTCCCCACTTCCACGGTGTCCAATCCAAAGTTCTGTCACCGAGCGTGCGTGACAATAAGCGTTTTTAAAAAAGCTTTTTTCGAAACTGTTTCTCAGTATCTAAAAACTCGTCTCGTTGTTGGAAAAATGTGACCCAGCTTTAATGTCACGATGCAAGTTTAACTTTGGATTGGACACCAATGAAGTGGGGAAACATGACATGTATCTACGTTAGGCCGGGTCCATACGAAGTATTATTTATGTCTATGACTGTATTGCTCACCGATGAGGTAGTGTCCAAGTTCCCCGAGGATATAGCCCACGGAGACCAGCCCCAACACGTACCACTTGTACAGCGGCTGCAGCTTCGTCCAGATACCGCCGTGGAACATCTTAACCCTGGAACAGGATAAAGCTCATCAGCATCGAGATCATAAAGAGTGGAAGTGATTGGAGGCGAACAATTTTAAGTAAGTTCTGAAATGGAACTAAACTTTAAATAAATTCTGAAGTTCTAGAAATGTATTTTTATGTGAATGATTCTAAGAGCGAGAGATTTCGTAGTTTTTCGAAAGCTGCAGAACTACGCAGCTAGAAGAAGTTTTTCGACGTTCAAATCTGACATAGGTAGATGGGATGGTCCATAGGTTGGGTGTCAATATATTTTAGGTACTCGTATCTGCTTCGCAGGCTTTATAACCACGAATACAGTACTTATATTTTTATATTAATTAGCTTATTCATGAGATAATGAGGCCATTATCTCATGAGACTAAAAACTTCAGCGACGAGGAAAATACTATTGTTGTTATTGTAATGTATTAACCATATAAAACTATTATTATAAATACCACCAATCTGTTTAATCATTGGACAGTGTATTGTGGGTAAGTAATCTTTTAAATATTACTTACATTTTTTATAAAAACCATAAGAAGTACCTAGTTATTGTGTTGAGTTCAATTCGCGATCATAAGTAGGTAAAAAATTAATAAATAGTAATAGTAAGTAGGATTTGTACCTACACGCTTACTGCTAAAATAACTAAACAATTTATACCTATTACTAAAATTCCCGTGGTTTTTCCTACGAATACTCTATTTGTAACCTAATAATTAGCAGAAATGATTAAAAAACAATAATATGCGGTAACGCAAAGTTAATTTGCCTTGCACAGGTAATTAAGTATTATAATACTATTAAGTTACCGTGTCACGAATACATTATTAAAAAAATCATGTAAGTAGGTAGGCTTTTTGTAATAAAATTTTATCTTTTTAGTCAAACACTACATTTTGTTACGTGTAGTATTGGTACTGATTTACATGCTTATTCGTATACGTAGATTGCATGTTATATTGAGACGCTACTCTCCAAGATTAAGTGACGACCAGTTGCATGTCTCGAGAAACCGATGGAAGCAAGTGGCAAACACCAATCTGAGTGGCGAGGCTTGGGGGAAGCTAAAGTCTAGCACTGGACGTCTTGGCTGACATCTGACATGATGAAGAAATTACTTAATATTATGAGATTTCTAGGTCTCGCGTGAGATCAACTCATCTTGACCACTAACATATTTCCCAAATGAACTAATACTTTATACGCTGGCCCAAATGTACCTTATACAATGGGCTTAATGACATAATTAAACGCGTTTTCCGTCGCGTGTCTCCATTGTTGTATGACAGGCGTTGTTTACGAGACGGGCAAGGTCTAACCTGTACAATCAACTGATAGTGGAATTTTGCTTTTGGCGTTGCATTCCTTCTATATTTTTATGTATTGTATTGGCTGGCAAACGTGCACACAGGCCACCTGATGGTAAGTGGCCACTGTGGCCCATGGACATAAGGGATCATAGGATTTCGAAAGCGTTGCCAACCCGACGAAGATTGAATGCCTCTATGCCAGTAATTTCGGCTCTCTCACCCCCTTAGTATAACCGGACGACTACAGTGCGATCAGATCATGCTACTTATTTGGCGACTGGTTGGCTGGTTGGGGTGAAGCTGTAGTAGCCTAGTGGTGTGACCTACCGCCTCTCGTGAGGGTCAGGAGTTCGAATCGGGGGCGGTTCAGTTGGTAGCCACCCGGACGGACCCTACGCCAGCTCCCACCACCAGTGTATATGCTATTTCTAAGTTCTGTGGTGTGAATATTTTTTATTCCATTTTAATCGGTCTTTACAAAGGAAAATTCCCCATGTTTTGATCTAAGCCCTTGAAGTTGCGGTGATGGCGTTTGCCATATTTTCACGCCTGAGCAGAGTCCACCTAATCACGGTGACAATTAGACTAAAAATAAACTTCCGCAAACTGAATTTTATAGTACCTACAATTTAACAGATTTTTTACTTTGTTGTTGTCGTGACTTGACCAGTTTGCATTGATTAAAACGGCCTGATTAGACTCATAGGTCTTGGCTAAGTAACTAAGAGTTGGCTTTACGTATAATGTGTAATTGTTTAGTAATGTTTAATACCTACAATACCAATAACGTTGCATGCTGTGATGACGTCTACTTCAATGATGGTCTGTTGAGAAATTCTTTTCCTCGGAAGTTATAAGGAAAAATTCTATAATTTACAATTTACGCAAAGTTCTTGCCGCTCCCAAAGTCCTTCATTTTATTTTAAGGGGCATCGGACTATAGGATTTTTTTTAAGAGTTGAAGGTAAATTTATTTTTTAATGAGCTGGGAAATACTGTAAATCTAAATTAACAGATACCTTTTTAACAGATAGTACGTCAAAATTATACTTATAGTTACGATATAGTGTATTTTAAAGCTTAATAACTCTATGATATTTCTATACTATATATTTTTTCAATTGCTAATCTTTTACTATTGAAAAAAAATACAAATGCAAGTAGTCATATATCATGTGCATTAGTTACTTTTTAAATATTAATATTATTTGTGATGTGATAATTCACATCACAGACTAACCTTAATTTATCGACTGGACTCTCCGAACCAAACACCAACTACTGACCGCCAACAAAATAGTACTAATAATATAAAAGACGATCCGTCCTTCCTGTCGCGAAATTACTCAACCTTTACGAGCTTCTACCTTTTTGTCAATTTATAATTTCTTGAATATTTTTCAAGGTCAAGTAGGCAAATATTATTGTTTGGAGTCGATCAGTAACCGTTACGGATTGATTTAACTGGATCGTGAAAAAAAAAACCGGCCAAGTGCGAGTCGGACTCGCGCACCGAGGGTTCCGTACAACCCTGCAAGGTTTACAAAGTTCGTTCATTACGACAATCGAGTCATAACTATGGTATTTTTATTGCAAAATGAAATTCATAACATTACAATGGGGAAAGATGGAGGAGCATAAATTTAAGACAAAGATCTCTTTATCGTTTAAGTAATCCTTTATTTTATATTAACAGATATCATTTATCTATAATATAACTGTAACTACAATTATGTTTACAATCACAATTTTTTGGTGGTATAACTACTTAAAATTTTAAGCTTTTCGGAATTTTTCTGTTACCTGTGCTGTAAGCTATTGCTTCTTACCAAATTTCGAGATTCTATGTCAACGGGAAGTGGTCTTTAGGTTTTAATTCCCTTGCGTGTAGTTGCGAGTTTCAAAATATGCGGTATCAATGGTTGTACTTTTGCGTTTTGCGTTTTTGCGTTGACTTAGTTTTTTTTTTTTTCACGGGTTAAAGGCAATTAGATCTAAGTATTTGATATGAATTTCAACTTGATAGCTCTACGCGTTCATGAGGAAAAAAGTAATAAGTTTATATTTATTAAAAAATATATATTTTGTAATGTAACTAAAAATTTAAGGTTTTCGGAATTTTTCCTTTATGTGTGCTATAAAACGTTGCTTCATGCCAAATTTCAAGATTCTAGGTCGACTGGAAGTACCCTTTAGGTTTTGATTCCCTTGCGAGTACTTGCGAGTTTCAAAATATGCAGCTTAAATTGCTGTTTCTTTTGATTGCGTTGACATAGAAGTTTGATTTTGTTACAGCTTAAAGGTATTATAGACGTGAGTATTTGGTATGAATTTCAATTTAATACCTCTACGCGTTTATGAGGAAATGGGTACTAAGGTTAAAATTATTTAAAAAATATATATTATGTGATGTAATTAAAAATTTATGGTTTTCGTAATTTTTCCTTTATCTATGCTATAAGACGTTGCTTCGTACCAAATTTCAAGATTCTGAGTTCACGGGAAGCACCCTGTAGGTTTTGATTCCCTTGCAAGTGTCGAAAATTTGCGGCATAAACGGCTGTATCTTTTGATTGCGTTGGCTTAGAAGTTTGATTTTTTCACAGCTTCAAGGGACAGTAGACCTGAGTAATTGATATAAATTTCAGCTTCATACCTCCACGCGTTCCTGAGAAAAAGGGTCTTGACAGACGGACAGACGGACAACAAAGTGATCCTATAAGGGTTCCGTTTTTTCCTTTTGAGGTACGGAACCCTAAAAACAGTGCAAAAAGTAGTCAACGCTCTGTTATGGTTGCTTACTCTGTGTTCCTTTCCTTATTGGAGCGTGTAATTGGTTTGGTTAAATATTATACTTTACTAAGTCTAAATAAAAAATCTGTGCTTGGTACGGGTTGGTTGGACGGACTATGCTACAATTCTTCGGGCAAATTTCCGATAATCATTCCGCTGTCCGAGTAAAACTAAAAATAAAGTCCATGGTTGATTTTTTTTTCTTGTAAATAAAATTTTTGGCAATACTATGAACTATTTTCATATAGGTATTATGAAATGAAAAATTATGAAATGAAATGAAAGGTTATTTCACAAGAACATAATGGTAACATAAAGGTCTTACAAGATATGCATGTCCCATAAAGCCCATAAATATGTTCCGCCGGTACCTACATAATTCGGTAACATAGTCAAATGTCAAAATGTATCGTTAGCGGAAACAGTTTTGGAATATGTATGAACTATTTATGTATCTATTATAGTGTATTATTAATCTGCACGTTCAAAGATGTGTGTGAAGTCCCCAATCCGCACTGGGTCCGCGTGCGGACTAAGTATAGCCCAAACCCTCTCGTTATGAGAGGAGGCCTGTGCCCAGCAGTGGGACGCAAATATATAGGCTGTAGTTGTAGTAGTATAGTGTAATTAATAAGCTGTTTGTTTCCCAAATAAATAAATACCCTCCTATAGTCAATGACTAAAAATCCTAATGCATATTAATTACGACACCGACTCCAGTGTTTGCCAGAGCTCATGCCTGTGTGCGCCGAGTCATCGGATCGGTCATTACCAGCGCGGCCCTGGCACAGTTACGATGCCAATCATCATGTGCATGATATAACCGTGGTTTCGTGTTAACTTGTGTAACTTGTGGCCCAGTCATTTGCTTTAATTGAGGAATGTTCGCTGTTTCACGAATTATTGTAGATAAACCTACTACTACTACAGCCTATTTGCGTCCCACTGCTGGGCACAGGCCTCCTCTCATCACGAGAGAGTTTGGGCTATATTCCCCACGCGGGCCCAGTGCGGATTTAGAAACCTAGTGCATCTGATTCTGCTTTAGAAATGATTGAACAAGGTGTGATTGTAGGTATATGAGTCTCTTCAAAAAACAAGAATGAAATGATGAGACGAGATGTTTAGCACGAAACTCAACGCGGACGATATCGCGGGCATGAGTACGTACTAGCTCATGCCCGGGATATCCTCCGCGTTGAGTTTCGTGCTGAACACCCACCCTTAAGAGATAAACACTGTCCTAATTCCTTTCCCTGGACTCGAGCTATCTCCATACCATACATCAAAATCGATGGGCCTCATATAAGAAGGCTCAAAGTCACTCAGAGGGCAATGGAGAGGGCTATGCTCGGGGTTTCTCTGCGTGATAGAATCAGAAATGAGGATATCCGCAGTAGAACTAGAGTCACCGACATAGCCCGAAGAATTGCGAGCCTTAAGTGGCAGTGGGCGGGGCACATTGCTCGCAGGACTGATGGCCGATGGGGCCGGAAAGTTCTCGAGTGGCGCCCGCGAACCGGGAGACGAGCTGTCGGTAGGCCTCCAACAAGATGGAGCGACGACCTCGTGAAGGTCGCGGGAAACCGGTGGAAGCAAGTAGCACAGGACCGGTCTGAGTGGCGAGCCTTGGGGGAGGCCTATGTCCAGCAGTGGACGTCTTTCGGCTGAAATGATGATGATGATGATGACATCAAAATCGGTTTATCGGTTTAGCTTTGAAAGTGTAATAGACAGAGGTACTTTCAGTTTTATGTTATCTAAGTCGCATTTTCCCCCGGAGAGTTTCGATCCTACAATTTCTACATAAAATGACAAGCACAATGAAAATCTATTGACATTGCCAGATGAACTGCTAAGGCATTGATCTATTATAATATGTTATTACTTATTATATGTCAATGTGCTAAGGTCTATAACATACAGTTTTGGCCCGTGTCACAGGGCGGACACGGCGTATAAAAGCGCGATTTCGAACACAATTCGAATGAAGTGTCAATGTTTGCGTGCGTCGACATCTGCGCGCGTGCGAGGACGTCCGTACACTTGTAAATGTGTGTGTACCACTACGCGGGCCAACGCTTCACTCCGGATGAAACAAACGAACGGCAAGGCGAGTTGGGCGCGAGTTTCGCGTGGGCTAGATTCAGGCGGATGATTCCGTGGCCATTCTGTACTGTAGTCATAGACATATTATTAAATAATACTTCGTATGGACCCGGCCTAACGTAGATACATGTCATGTTTCCCCACTTCATTGGTGTCCAACCAAAGTTAAACTTATATCGTGACACTAAAGCTGGGTCACATTTTTTCAACAACGAGACGAGTTTTTAGATACTGAGAAACAGTTTCGAAAAAAGTTTTTTCCGGGTCTATATTATTTACGTATATGACTGTAGTACTATTAAATATTCTGTGCCCATGTCACGACGTAAATAATTACGGTTTACGTCGTAGATTTACACGACACGACGTCGCAACGTAGCGCGTCGTCGGCACGTAGCATCGTGCCACGACGCGACGTCGTATCGTGTATTTATTTTTTGTCGTGTATTTATCGAGTTGACAACGTGTGACCACAAGTCCACAACCTTGTCCAGCCTCGCCGCTGTCAGTGACAAAATGCTTGATGGATGCAGTCGTGTAACAACATCGAGACCGCGTCTTTATCTCGCCGTTGCATCTAGTCACGATATGCAGTAGGCGGTTAATGCTTATGAATTATGTGCCTACAGAGGATTATAAAAGCCGTGGTGGCCTAGTGATTTGATCTCCGCCTCGCATGCAAAGGGCCGGGGGTTCCGGCTCGCCTTAATTATGTGCGAAATTCAATTTGAATTTACCACTGCGCTTTTCGGCGAAGGAAAACAATGTGAGGAAACCTGCACGCATCTGCGACGTAATTCAAGGATGTGAAGTCCTCAATCCGCACTGGGCCTGCGTGGGGGCTATAGCCCAAACCTTCTCGTGATAAGAGGGATCCTGTGCCCTAGAATAATTTCAGAGTACGGCCCTCCTACTGTTAAGAAAAAAAAAACCGGCCAAGTGCATGTCGGGCCACGCGCAAATTATAGGGTTCCGAAGTTGACGATGCCCACAGTACCTTTCTAAGACTTATTAGCATCTAGCTAGCCTGTGGTATGACGTGCCCGCCCGACTCCCCTGCTGCTCGAGAAAAATCATCATTATAAGTTGGTCGACTATTACTCGTAAGTTTGTACAGCCTACTTAGCTCTGATAGTTTTCCTTTCAACTACGTTATATATGCCACAACCGTGATTTTTTTCAGCCATCCAAATACCACCATTTAGCTGGCAGGGGGGGGGGGGACACGTGACTCTAACAAAAAATAGCACTTTCAAGCTTAATATTTCACAAACGCATCACTTAATCAAAAAATGGTTTTAACAAACCCACAATATTTTTTTGAGACCTATTCAACGATATGCCGCACCATGGGGTATGCAAGAAAAAAAAATTACATCCCCACTTTACGAGTAGGGGAGGTACCCTATAAAAAAATATATTTCAAAATCTTATTGTACCACTTTGTCAGCATAACTAATATGCATATTCATGCCAAATTACAGCTCTCTAGACCTAAGCATCTCCGAGCAATAGTGCGGACAGACGGACGGACATGGCGAAACTATAAGGGTTCCTTGTGGACTTCGGAACCCTAAAAATTAAGATTACGATTATTCTGGCATGCTAATATCATGTAAATAAATTTATCGATATAACGAAGATCGAACAACTAACCCTCGGCCCCAATTGACATGAATCGAGGCCGCCGCCTGCGGATGTTTGGGTGTGAAGGTGACCACAGATGTCCAAACAACATCCGGTCTCTATTCTCGAACGAGCTTTTGCCCGCGACTTCGTTCGCGTGAAAGAGTAGCTTTATAATTATATTGACCCGTGTTTTATAATCTACCTCCATACTAAATTTTGTGGCAATCTGACATGAAGGTTGTCGAATTGAACGATAATAATATGTAGATATTATATCACATGTCTTTTAATTAGTACCTATAGATAGTAAGATTTATAAGCTAATAGATCTTAATTTTAGTTAACCAGTGCAAAATGTTTATCTAGATGTAACTATTAATGTTTTGCTATTTCCTTTATAGTTTATAGCATTGCATTAACACACAATAAATTACTGTTTTATTTAAAAGAAACCTATATTATTCTCATATTTTATTCCAAGCGGCACAATGGGGACTATCGTTTCTTTGCTCACCAGTTGGCGCCACTGTAGACTAAGGTCCAGAGGTATAGCTGTCAAAGGCGACTTTATAAGATCGGCGCCGAAACAAAGTTTTCAATCTGGAATCTCGTTAAGTTTATTAATTATAAATAACTATCATCATATCGAGCAGCTATGCCGCAATGTTGTGCAGTTACGTTTTGTTTGGAAAAAAGATTTTTTTTTCAAAGCGTTTACATTCATAGGCAAATAATCTATATTTGCGATAATTTCACGAAGGAGATCACTTTTCAACAGGTAAATTAAAGAAATTATGATTTATATCACGAAGCCCGCCAAAACCAGTGAAAACTGAATGTTACTTGGACCTCACGCGACACTAGCGCCTCTAGTGGCAAATTCACACGCGATAGCCCCCATTGGCCCCACACATGGAACAACTCGCCCCAACGGGGGGTTGAATTTTCCCATCCGAAATTTTGCAAAAAATATGCCTGTAAAAAAAACTATTGAGATACTGGCAGAAATTACTAAACTATTACAGAGACCGATTAAGACTCTTTAATGGATTTAAATATCAAAAATAAAACTTATTATTTTCATCATATAATTCCATGTTATTTGAAAATCGGAACTTTTAGCCCCGGCCTCCCCTACATAAATATAGACTACCACCCCCTCCCCCCCATTTCACAAAGTAACGGAATAATAACCAATATTAAAAGTACCAGTCTAATTATACATTATACAGGTTTTAAACTGTGTACCAAATTTCATCAAAATCAGTTCAACCGTTTTAGCGTGACCGAGTAACAAACATCCACGGAGTTTGTCCCAGTAAATTTAAACGACTCAACAAAAAGTTCACCGCATTTTGAACAATTTCAAGGATTTTTTCAAGGTAAGGCAGCCGATGAAATTTCTGGAACAGAGGCATATTCCAACTTAGGACTCAGGAATCGTTTTGTTCGTGAACAAAACGAACAAAGACGGACGTGTAATGATTTAAAATCTTTTACAAAACTTTTCCTAATAATATTGAGACTTACGATGTGACAGTAAGACGCAGTGTAAGGTTAGTTTGGCCTAGGCCTAGAAAGGCTAGCTTGGATATCTAGTTCATAAGTAAACCGGACTTTCTGAAAATCCATACTAATAACAAAACTATACCTAGAAGAAGTCGCGTCGGTACCTTGAAAATTAAAAGAAACTATCAAGTTCATCAAGACTATATAATTCATAAACGATACTGAACACAAAAAAACGATTTTTAGAAAAACTGTCTGTCTGGATTTAACTCGAAAACTACAGGACGGATTGCAAAAAAAATTGGTTTAGGGGTAGTTTATAACACTAGTCAACATATAGGCTACTTTCTATCCCGGAAAATCGCATAGTTCCCTCGGGAACGCTCTTACCGAATTCCAAGCAAACGAAGTCGCGGGCAGAAGCTGGTAATACTTAATAATCTCATTCATTCTAAATACATATCGACGAGTAATTATTTAAATGTATACCAGCCTTCATCTAGCCCACGATTAATTAAAATAAATAATAAACGTAGTATAAATACATAAATTTAATTTTTGCTTTTGCCTTGGAGCCAGGGACAAGATATGAACTCATATCTTTTTATCAATATATACATATTACCGGTTTTACTTTATTACCGGTAATCCGGATATCGTTCATCATTAAAGATATATATCCATGTGACGTCATTTGAAATGCCATGAGGTTATTTTTTTCGGGTGACAAACTGTGTAACTTTTATATACCAATATTTTTGAGGATTAATTTGAGGGTTTACTTTTATTTTATTTATTTGTTTGACTACTTTCTCGCTCTTAATCGAATGAATCGCATAATCGAGTGTTTTTTTTAAATAAAATCGAACAAGTCGTATGATTATAATAATCGACTCATCGATTTAGTACCATTCAAAGTCGCGCATTTACTACATAGTAGGTAGGTCTTCAAATCTTCGTTAGAAAAGACATAAACGGGCGCGCATGCGCACTAACTAACATTAGCGTGACTGTTAAATCATTCTAAAAGAGTTCTAATAATTGGCATCTGCAGGGTGAAATTTTTTGGCCGTTCAAATATTCACAGCGGATTCTTTAGTGAAAACTAAAAAGCCGTTTTTTTTTTCTTTCAGTATCTTTCAGTACTAAAATTTCGATAGACATTAGCTGAAAGATGTCCTAAATAAAAAACATACGTTTTGTGGATAGCTGAGTGGGGGAAGGCGGCAGTAACGCTCACCCCGCCCCCTTTTACATTTAAGTCGTCGAAACTAAACTTACGGAAGTGCACCGACCGGTTTTGCCAAGATGCGCGTGCGACCCTCCTCCTCACCGCCAACCCCGAGCGTCACTCAGCTCCCGATTATCCATACGTTACTAATTATTTATTCAGACATCACATTTTACTGTGAAAAATTAACCAATGTTTTTTTTTTCAGAAATGGCATCTTTTATTGATACCTAATGCCTGGGTAAAATTTAAAGAGTCAGTAAAAATAAAAAGTCACCTGTATAAGCAGAATTCATAGCCAAGTGTATCATTATTATCAGGAGGTAAATGATAAATTACTATATAATTTGCATTTTAAGTTAATAATTGCGGAACTAAACGCTCGATTTAAATATTAGGTACCTAGATATTAATAGATACTCGTAACTATTGATCGGACAACTGTTGCTTTGTATTCCGTAGAGACTGTTAGTTAAATTAGTTTACGTCACCCTTGGCCGTAAAGTGTGATTTTCTGCCCGCTACGCGGAGAGAAAATCTCACTTTCTGGCCAAGGCAAGACGTAAAACTTTTGACAAACCACGGGCGGTAATTCGTAAAGCCCCAGATCGCATATTTATGGCCCTCACCTTCGGTTCGGGCCACATAAACCTGCGATCTGGGACATTAACGAATTCACCACCCTAGGTCTGTAATGTACTATTAAATTGAATAGGACTTATATTTTAATACTTGTAAAATAGCTAAAACCGAGTTTTCTCAGATATGAGACCTGGCTAGATCGTTTTTAGCACCCCCGTAAATCCGTATGTTCCAAATTTCGGCAAAATCGTTAGAGCCGTTTCAGATATCACTTGTATAAATAAATAAATAGAGAAATAAACAAGATAAGGGCGTTTAAAGTACATTATAAAGAAGTGGGTATAATCATTCGTTTCTCGAGTTCTCAACCACAAGTTACAATAGTTATAAATAACTTGTTACTTGAAAAAAGACAATTAAAAAAAGAACACATACATAGAATAAAAAAAAAATTAGTAACCATACCTTTAATTCTTGTTATTTAGGTACGTTCGTCAATAAGGCAATAAGGTTCAAATTGCGTTGACAAGCCTACAAGTTATCTAAATAGTCCAAGTAGTTTTACTGCAACAGGAACAATAAGTTTGCGCGACCCTGAACTTCACGCTAACTGGTTCAGCCAGTGAAAGGAGAGGACGGAGTCATGCAGCCGTTAGCCAGCCAGGTTACTTAAGAAGCGTGTTTAAACTATTGATGAAGTTAAAATGATAATAAAAATAGTTATTAGAAGTTTAAAGAATCCTATTGTTCATTATAATTAACGATTGATTGTATATTTTAAAATGAGAATATTAGCCATTTTTTTTTATTTTGCCTCGTTGCGTGGCTAGTTGAAATTAATGAACTCGACGTCGATTAGATCAAACTTTTAAATATCTTTACTACACCAATAATGAGTTGGTAGTAAAGTCGTGTCTGTACGTATGTCCGTATCTACTACAGCCTATTTGCGTTCCACTGCTGGGCACAGGCCTCTCCTCATCATGAGAGGGTTTTGGGCTATAGTTCCCACGCGGGCCCAGTGCGGATTGGGGACTTCACACACATCTTTGAATTACGATGTTTTCCTTCACCGAAAAGCTCATGGCATGGTTAATGGTATGTCCGTATGTAACTCAATAACTATTTACTTTACGGATGATTACCATATAGAGTATTTTATGTAAATGATCCCAAGGGAGCAAATACAAAATACGAACAATTTACTCAGCAAATAGGTAATTTTACATGTCATTTCCACAATTTTTCATAAGAATCCGGGATACCGTAAGTAATACAAACATGAATTTCATTATTTAATGAGGATACAATATATGTAAGTAACTACTTATTTAAATACTAGCTTCTGCCCGCGACTTCGTACGCGTGGAATATAGAATTGCCGATAACTTTTCTTTCCGACATCCGATTTTAATCAAACATAGCTTATGTTGCTCCAAATGATGCTCTATCTACCCTTGAAAACTGCATTCAAATCGGTTCAGTAGTTTCGGAGATTAACTATAACAAACAAACAGACAGACAAACAGACAGAAAAGATTTCAGAAAAATCGCTGTTTTGTGGTCTACCATACATCTTTAGACCCCACGTTCCTTTTTTTGAACTTTTCTTTCTACCTATGTACAGACACGCCGGGTTCTGTTCTTTTATTATAGTATAGATACCTCAAAGGTTCAAAAGTACCCTAACAAAGCCGTGCGTAACAACTAATTTTCACTGCTGATTTAAAATATTTTAGTTATCATCATCATCATCATTTCAGCCGAAAGACGTCCACTGCTGGACATAGGCCTCCCCCAAGGCTCGCCACTCAGACCGGTCCTGTGCCACTCGCTTCCACCGGTTTCCCGCGACCTTCACGAGGTCGTCGCTCCATCTTGTTGAAGGCCTGCTCAAGCTCAGAGACAGCTCGTCTCCCGGTTCGCGGCCGCCACATTATTTTAGTTGGTTTCCCAAAATTACAATGTTAAATTGTTGTTACAGTGTAGTTAAATTATTAGACTACGAGTATCTACAATGGTATGAGCCCAGCGTTTCTGGTTTTAAATCAACAATAATAATTGTTAATAATAATAAGCTATACGACAGTGTTGCATAAACTGGTCCCAGCGGAATATCGTTACGGATATTGACCCGGCGGACGTGGCGCACCGAAGTGAACCATTCAACAGCCCTTAGTATATCCAGAGACAAGGTAATTATATACACTGATAATCTCATTAAATTGCCCAGCAGTGGGACGCGAATAGACTGTTCTGAGGACCTCTATGCTAGTAATTTCATCGCAAATCTTCGCCCTCAGGGTGGTACCACTACTAAAGCCTATTCACAGCCCACTGCTGGGCACAGGCCTCCTCTGATCACGAGAGGGTTTGGGCTATATTCCCCACGCGGGCCCAGTGCGGATTGGGGACTTCGCACACATCCTTGAATTACTTTGCAGATGCGTGCAGGTTCTCTCACGGTGTCTTCCTTCACCGAAAAGCTCAGTGGTAAATTCAAATTGAATTTCACATATAAATAAAGTCACAGGTGCGAGCCCTATTCGAACCCCCGATCCTCAGCATGCGAGGCGGAGGTCGAACCACTACGCCAACACGTCGTTGGTAACACATTCGCAACCATACAGAAAGGGCCACAGAAATTGTTTGGTTGCTTTGCCATAAAAGGTATAGAAAAAGCTAGTAAGTATGTAAATTATTACGTTTCGTTCATATTGATTTTAAATACCTCCATTAACGCACCTGTCTCTAACAGATACAAGGAAAACCAATGACGTGACAATTAAGAATGCAACTTATAAAACCCAGCGATCGACTAAGTAATTAAATCGATCGTTATTAATTAATCGATTTCCTGGCTTTGGACATCATTGCGCACGCTACCTCGGCATGTCAACCTACTGTCGAATGAAACCTGTCAACTACTAAACAAAGGTATTCCCCAAGCCAAGGTAGGCTCTCCCCTCCCTGAGCCATATAAGTATCATATCATCATCATTTCAGCCGAAAGGCGTCCACTGCTGGACATGGCCTATGTCCTATGAGCCCAAGGCTCGCCACTCAGACCAGTCCTGTGCTACTCGCTTCCACCGGTTTCCCGCGAGCCTGACGAGGTCGTCGCTCCATCTTGTTGGAGGCCTACCGACAGCTCGTCTTCCGTATAAGTACCTATGCACTGTGGTCAATCCAAATGGGTCAGTATGGAAAAGTCAGAAACTAGAGAGATAGCGAAATAATAGTAGAGTATAGAGTAATGGAAAAGTTTTTAAACACAGTTTTATATACGGATTATATAGGAGCTACAAATTTGATAGAACTCATGTTTTCAATTAATTATATTTAAAAATATTTTTCTTACTGTTATTTTCTAGCAATATCACCCAATCGAGTCAGCAATCAATGTACAGTACCTACATCCATATTAATATTATAAATGCGAAAGTAACTCTGTCTGTTACGTCTTCACGCTTCAACCGCTGGACCGATTTGGATGAAATTTGGTATGGAGATAGTTGGAGTCCCGGGAAAGGACATAAGTTACGTTTCATCCCGGAAAAATGCATAGTTCCCGCGGGATCGCGATAACCGAATTCCACGCGGGCGAAGTCGCGGGCAGTAGCTAGTAGGTTATATTTTGTGCCCAGTCGCAATATTTTATATCGTAACTCATGATTGTTTATAATATTAAGGTTTGTAACTTTAATTTACCTTAAATCCGATTTCATGCATTTGGGAGGATTAAGATTCCGGTCAAGATAACTGCGGATATTCTCTGAAATCTTCGTTAAAAAATTTTGTTCCTGTTACACGCCACATCCGGTAAGTATATTGATCGATTATTTATAGTTTTCAGAATAGAATATCTTACGAACTGTGAAATAGGGAATAGAAATACTTAAATGTATTGAAACTGAAACTGACAATACGAATTGGGTGGTGGCGGCGGAAAACCTTTGTGATCTATTAATTAAGTATACAAAGTATTGATTTTTGGAATACTGCTGCCAAACCCAGGTGAGATAATAATGGAATAGTTTACCTATTTTTTTGTTCACTTATTATTTACTTATGCCTTCTAAACTAATACCTAGTTTAAAGAGAGGGCGACCATTATCAGTGATAATCTTTAGAACACATTAAATTTAAAGTTGTTTCTTTCTACAGCTCTAATTTCTCTATAAGTACTGTTTTTTGTTTTTCTTATGCTATGATATAAAAATATTTGCTAGGTATAAATTTCTAAATATATTTTCATTTCCATTTACAATATATCACACACGAAAATAAACTAAAATGTTAAAAATGTAACTCACCGTTAGCAAAGAGAATCTACCAAAAAGCCACCAAACTCTCCAAACTGGCAACACCACGCGCGCTAAAAACGGTCGCTTCGTTTTCAAAAATCGAATCACGAACTCGCCGCTTTTCTGGCAACCTCTAAAGAGTGTTCATAGGTTGCAACAGGCGCGTGCGCCTCGGTCGAAGGCACGGCGGCGACTAGCTGGTGGTAAGCTCCTCAGTAGCTTGTTGGCTTTTCCACCCCGCTTCAATAAGTAGTCTTATTATTAGCTACAGAGACTTCAGTAGTAGAAGGATCATTGTCAAGGTTGCGTGTAGATGCAACGGTTTTAAGTTACCAATTTTCGATGAGATTGCCAACGTTAGGGTGTGGTGCCATTTTTGCTAAAGTAATGGCGTTGGTCCTGAAAAGATCTGAAAATATGAATAAAAATTATATTTAGTACCTACGAGTGAGTATTAAGTTACGTAAGTTTACATAAGTTTTGATGTTATTAAATTACTAATAATAAAAAAAATGAATGCAATTACCAAAAAACAATGAACGTTTTAAGCCTCATTTAACTGCTCTTTTTCTTAGTTTCGCTTTTAATATAGAAATATCATTGTACATGATGTTTATCCACCATAATTTATGAAAACTCGTTTAGTCGTTAGACCGTGTTATAGCAACAAATACCAATAATTATAATAATATAATTATAATAATAATAATATTTTTTAATTATAATAATAATTTATTCAGTAGATAAGTTTACAATATTTCATAAAATTACAATAGGCGTTTATGATATCTTAATTCACTAACAAAGGTATAAATAATCTAAATGCGGCGAAAACATTACCTACTTCTATATACAATAGACAAGGTTTCACGATAAAATTTTGTAAGCGCCATCTCACTGAAAACCAGCGCTGCGGAGCTCTTTGCTCGTAACACATGATGAAGTGAATCTGTTCTGGAGACATTAGTAGAAAATGTGTTTAGTTTTACTTTATTTATTTTTATAATGAAAAAACATAACCACTGTTTTGAGGGTTCCGAACCCCAAGACGTAAAAACGGAACCCTTATTTACTTTTTTCCTTCTCTTACTCTTCTTACCTTTATTTTTGTCTTACTCTCTATCCTGCCGCTAAATAGCAGTACTCGCACAGGGCGGCTATCATAGATATCTAATTTTAACTGCTGGTTAAATTATTTTAGTCATCATCATCATCATCATTTCAGCCGATAGACGTCCACTGCTGGACAGAGGCCTCCCCCAAGGCGCGCCACTCAGCCCGGTCCTGTGCCACTCGCATCCACCACGTTCCCGCGACCTTTACAAGGTCGTCACTCCATCTTGTTGGAGGCCTACCGACAGCTCGTCTACCGGTTCGCGGACGCCACTCCAGAACTCACGCGGCGTTGCAACAAGATTTAAAGTTCAACTTGAACGCCGTGACGCGTGAACGATCCTATAGGGAACAGGGAGCTCGCTATTTAAGACTTCGAATATAGCCCCTGTTGTGTTCCGGCATTCCATATTAGACCTCAGGGTTGTGCATTCGACATCTGAGGACTGAACAGACGGACGAAACGGAAATTTTAAGGGTTCTGTTTCTGCCATTTGGATACGGAACTCACAAAAGCTTTCTTTCTTTCTTCTAAAATGATTGAAATGACTTCTTGTCGGGCACTACGTATGTGGTCGTGTGAGTAGTCGGACGTAATAGGCCGTCGTGGTGGATTGTCTATATATATATATAGCATCGCTCATGCCAACAATCAATGTATCTTGCTGTTATATTGCAAACATTTTGTGCCTAGTCGCAATATTTAATATTACTCATGCTTGTTTTCAATAAAACTTTAAGCAGCTACATTTCGCAGCGTTTTTCGATGTATAAGTAGGTACTTAAGATGTTATCACGTCAAAATCTTAAACCTCATGGTAAACTGAAAGTAATCAAGTGATTACTGTTAAATTCATTTAAAAGTGACGTGCCCAGATGTGGCCTATTTACTGTTTTTTTTTTTTTTTTTTTTGATTTGCTTTTTTGACTGCAAGTCTCACAATGACTCACCGGAGAACTATGGATTATTTATAAAAGCAATATATATGTAATTAAGTCTTAATGGAACATTTCCACTGTAGCCTTAATGCGCTCAGGTTGTCATTAAGCAGGGAATCCCCTGTGCGTAGACGCAGCGTAAAGACCTATGCAAATTGAACACATTTCCTACTATTAAGACTTTTACTACGTCAAAGGTAAACATATCGCTAAATTTGTCTTATGTCGTTTTGACGTGAAGGGAGGACAAACAAACACACTATAACATTTATAATATTAATACCCAAGTATGGATTTCGCTTTCAACACGAGGAAAAGTATTTATTCTTTGATTTCCAGTAAATCATTAAATTCCGTTGACCTCGTTAACTCAGTATCGTTTTTATTGGATTTTCAGTGAAATATTTTTATAATTTGCGCAGACCATAATTATCCTATAAAAATCATTAGCAATCAGGTTTAATACGTCATAAAATCATAGTCAGTAAAAATTCCATGTCTGATATCATCCCAACAAACTCCTAACGACTCCGACACCGGCGATCCCTTTCCTTGAATAGGTTTCTGAAAGTGATATAAAATATCGCCAAATTGGGAATTATGTTATAATGTATCCTTACAGGATTTCCCGAGACCAAAGCCGAACCAATTAGACCGCTGTCGCGTATCATTGACTGTGCTGAAGAGAAGGCTCGTTGTAAATGCTATTTGATTTGGGGTTGAAATCAAAATGTAGGTAATTAAAGTTTCAAGCTTTCCTAAAATGAGGTCTACAGCTCACGGCCACTAGTAATTATTTACATTATATAAGGATTCACAGTCAGCCGGAGAAAAACGGCCCCGTCAAAACGGGTGCCCGAATAGCTCGGGCACCCGTTTGGCCTTCGTATAAGGAGGCGTTATTAGCATATTGGAACGTATTTTCTAATGTCAGTTTGCTCCATCTATTTTGACATATTCTGTTAGGCACTGTTCGTTCATATGTTATTACTTATAATAGGTCAATGCATTATATTAATTGAAGTGACACATGTCGTGTCAGCTCGCCTGAGCGACGTGAGGCGACGTTAATGGAGCACAACATAGCACAAATGCCATGCGCACGCGCTTGTATACTTTGTAGGAGCCAATGCCAAGCCTATGGGCGAAGTGGAGTCGCTATTGCGTGCAATCCATACTTAATATTATAAATGTGAAAGTGTGTGTGTTTGTTTGTCCTTCCTTCACGTCGAAACGACTGGACAGATTTGAATTAAATTTGGTATGGAAATAGTTTGAGCCCATGGTCTCAAACTATTTCCATACCAAATTTACCACATAGTTCCCGCGGGAACGCGATAACCGAATTCCACGCGGGCGAAGTCGCGGTCAGAAGCTAGTATACTAATATTTAATCATAGCTACATATACATGTCAATTTGTGAGTAAATATAACTTAACTAGCTACTGGCCGCGACTGCACCCGCGTGGAATTCCGCGGGAACTATGCGGTTTTTTCAGAATAAAAGTAGCCAACTAGCCCAATAACAAATTTTATTCAAATCTGTCCAGTGGTTGGGGCTTAAACAGGTAACAGACAAACGGACAGAATTACTTACGTATTTATAATATTAGTAGGATTACTGATTTAGATTAAGACGTGTATGTACCTAAATATTACTTATGTAAGTAAGTAGACTCTGTTTGCTACGTAACAATAGTAGATACTTAGTATCTAATTTCAATAATGAATAGAAGTGACATCAAAGATGGAATAGGGCACTGAAAAACGAAACAATTTCACGTGACGTCATAAAGGAAAGACCTTCGTTTTTAGGGTTCCGAAGTCCACAAGGAACCCTTATAGTTTCGCCATGTCCGTCCGTCTGTCCGCACTATTTCTCGGAGATGCTTAGGTCTAGAGAGCTGTAATTTGGCATGAATATGCATATTAGTTACGCTGACAAAGTGGTACAATAAAATTACGAAATATATTTTTTTATAGGGTACCTCCCCTACTCGTAAAGTGGGGATGTATTTTTTTTTTCTTGCGTACCCCATAGTGCGGCATATCGTTGAATAGGTCTTAAAAAAATATCGTGGGTTTGTTAAAACCATTTTTTGATTAAGTGATGCGTTTGTGAAATATTAAGCTTTAAAGTGCTATTTTTTGTTAGAGTCACGTGTCCCCCCCCCCCCCTGCCAGCTAAACGGTGGTATTTGGATGGCTGAAAAAAATCACGGTTGTGGCATATATAACGTAGTTGAAAGGAAAACTATCAGAGCTAAGTAGGCTGTACAAACTTACGAGTAATAGTCGACCAACTTATAATGATGATTTTTCTCGAGCGGCAGGGGCGTCGGGCGGGCACGTCATATCACAGGCTAGCTAGATGCTAATAAGTCTTAGAAAGGTACTGTGGGCATCCTCAACTTCGGAACCCTATAATTTGCGCGTGGCCCGACACGCACTTGGCCGGTTTTTTGGTTTGAATTGGCTATTGGTGAAAAATGACAATGTGCTCGATTTTTTTTATGGATAGGAATAACCTTCCGTATCAATAGAAAAAATCTCAGAATTTTCCGTGCCGCAGATTTCGCGTAAAAAAAAGAAATTGATTTTGTGTTATGACGATTTAAATAAAGGTGTTCCCTTGGTCCAAGTATGCAGCACTATTGACGGTGACAGTTCTTGCTTCATTCGTAATAACGTGTTTAAAGCATACGTCGTCGTTCGGACCAAGCAGAATCGAAAGTCCAGTAAGCAAAATCAATCATCAATAAGCTATTTTTCCAATAAAATTGTTAAAACACGTAAAGTTATGTTCGTACGAAGGAAGCGAGAACTGTCACCGTCAAATGTCAACATTTTTTTTTTTCAGAAACATGTGCTGTGCTTACTTGGACCAAGGAAAACCTGAATCTTTAAATCGTTATAACGCAAAACCAATTTTATTTTTTACGAAAAATCTACGCCACGGAAAATTCTCAGATTTTTTTCTCTTATAACTGAAGGTTATTCCTATCCATAAAAAAAGAATCAAACACATTGTAATTTTTCACTCATAGCCAATTAGGTAGTTGTTGTCATGTTTTATGACAACAACTACAATAAAAAATACTTCTAAGCAAATCGACTCAATGATTTTCTTGTTCCGACCACTCCCACCACTCATATCGTCGACATATCTCAGTTATTGATATTAATTGGTATATGAAGAAAAACCTTACGACAGCAAATATAGCGTGGAATGACTATTATTCTCCACGAGCGATAAAATATGAAGGAAACAGTCTCTTCCGATACAATAATTGCCGACCTAAATAACATATCGGATATAGTTTAGCCAAGTAAGGATTGATTGCGGTCGTTTTGCGTATCTTACTTATAGATAACTAGCTCTTTAGTTGGATATAAAGAAGAATAACCTACATCTAATAATGCGTGACATGATTTTACAATGGACTGACTTGATTTGGTATTTTATATACCTAAAATAAAATGGTAAAGAGCGACTTCGGGTAACTCATGGGCGTATCGAGGGGGGAACCCACCCTGGAACTTGGTCTTCCCATATAAAATGTCTCGAAAATAATTATATGTATATATGTAAATGGTAAATTATTTTTCTGACGTGTAAAAGTGCCCCTATGTGGCCAATTTGCTGAATAAATGATTGAATTTGAATTTGAATCTCCTTCCTCGGAACTCCAATTATCTCCATACCAGATTGCATCTAAAGCAGTCAGCGGTAAAAATAATGTAGATATGTATTTGCTTTATCCAGGGAGGAAACAGGGGACAACGTGTGTATGGAAAAACGGCCGTTGTGTTTCCTTTTAAGCGGACATCTTAGTGACAAAGTTACTGTTGCATTTTTTATTCAAACTTAATCATTTATTGAGCAAATTGGCCATTTAGTTGCACTCTTACAAGTCGGAAATAAGAACAGATTTAATAAAATAAAATCAACAAATGATATTCTAAAATAACCAAATTAGGTGACCGCAAGCGCAACACATGCAAGCACGTCAATTAATTGATCATGTTAATTAATATACAAGGACTTTATTGAGACACTAGATTCTGCCCACGAATTCGTCTGCGGGGTATAAGGGGCACTATAAGTATTTCCAAAGCCCTTTTTCCAGGATACTTTTAAAACCTTTTCCGGGATTCCGGGGATTTGCGGGATTTCCGGGATTTCTATCCAAAGTCCTCTTCCAGGGTCCCTCTATTAAGTTTCCGGGATTTCTGGAATATATAATAAGTAAGTAGCCTATGTGTTAATCCAGGTTACAAACTATCTGTATGCCAAATTTCATGCAAATTGATCCTAAGTAAAAAAATCCAAACAAACTTTCAGATTTATTATATTAGGAAGATTAGTATAATTTAGTAAGATTACCTATACAGTTAATGCTAATATCGACCTTGTGCTGGACCTCATTGGTTTGAAATTAATATTTCCGCATCGATCTTCTCTTCAGAACTCAATAACGTGGTCAAAGTTTCATGCTAGGCTATTCTTTTGTCTTCATTTCTTGTCATAAGGTTAGATAGAGAGGTACAGGTTTACACATCTTAAAAGGCACGTGGTTTAAGCAATAATAGATCCTGCGCCAACGGTTTAAGTGTTTCTCCGCGCGCCTTCTAAGTTGTATCGTGCTATACAAGCCTTTACGCCCCTTACCCCGCCGCACCTGGCACCAATTTGGGTCACATTGGTACAGTTTCCATGGTTATGTCATATATATCCAAAAGAAACGTGAAAACGGCAAAGGCTGTCATTCGACGTGATGTATAATAAATCGGAGTGACACGTCTGTCAGATTGGACGAGGGTCTTCGGGATTCATTATGGCCCTCGCCCACGGGCCCCACGGCGACTTCTTGTAGCGATGCGGTCGCTAGCTGTATGGCCCGGTACTGGGACACCCCGAAATTCAGTAATATGCCGCAAATGTGGTGTTAATAGTACATTACAGACCTAGGGCAGTGAATTCGTTAATGTTCCAGGGCGCAGGTGTTTGTGACCCGAACCGAAGGTGAGGGCCATAAATATGCGATCTGGGGCTTTACGAATTACCACTCGTGGTTTGTCAAAAGTTTTACGTCTTGCCTTGGCCAGAAAGTGAGATTTTCTCTCCGCGTAGCGGTCAGAAAATCACACTTTACGGCCATGGGTGACGTAAAAGCATCAGTGGCGGACTAACCCTGTCGGGGGCCCGGGGCGGAAAATCGAAATGGGGCCCCCCTCCTTGCCTGTGTAGATGTGTTGATGGTATATGTTAGGCTCCCGTGCACTGACTACCTAACACATTTAGTTGAAATTTGTTCGCTTACCATCAGGTGGTAAAGTTGTGTCGTCACGCTCAAATCGCTTCACTAATTTAGATGAAATTTGGTATGGATGGAGATAATTCTAGTCCCGATGAAGGACATAGGCATAGCCTAATTTTTACCCCGAAAAACGTATCTAGTTTCCGCGGGAACGCGAGTGCTACAAGCGAATCCTATGCAGACAAAGTCGTGAACAGAAACTAGTCTATTTTCTAATATTATAAATGCGAAAGTAACTCTGTCTGTTACCTCTTCACACTTCAACCGCTGGATCGATTTAGATGAAATCCGGTATGGAGATAGTTCTAGTCTCGGGGAATGATCCAGAAACCTTGTCGTTTGAAAGTATGTAGTAGTAAGCGCGAAATCCGGTAGTTCCGATTTTTTGCAGGCTTGTTTATGTTGTTGGTATCACTACATAGTATAAAACAAAGTCGCGTTCTCTGTCCCTATATCCCTATGTATGCTTAAATCTTTAAAACTACGCAACGGATTTTGATGCGGTTTTTTTAATAGATAGAGTGTTTCAAGAGGAATGTTTTCGTATATAATTTGTTATAGTTTAACGCTCAATTCCCGCGGGAACGCTATAACCGAATTCCACGCGGACGAAGTCGCGGGCAGAAGCTAGTAATCTATAATCCAAGTTTGTGACCTCGAGCGCTTAACGCAACTTTATCAGAAATAAAAAACAAGAGAATATTTCGGCTGCTTTTCAGATTTTGGCGATTTTGACCCCAAATGACTTCTTTTTGATACTACCTTCTCAGAACGTTTTTAAATAAGACTAAATTTGCTATGATATGAGACTAGAACCGTCTCTGTGTACCCAATATTTTCTGAGATAAAGCTTTTCAGAATTCATGATTTTTCAGAACTTTGTAATATGTATTTTAGAAGTCACTCGAATAGCTGTATCAGGATGTGTTTCCAATTACCTCCGTCGGAGTGTGCTAGTGTTGAGCACGAGCGTGTGGGGTCATGAATCGGAGTCACCTGTAGCATTTTTATATCCTACTAGCTTTTGAAGGCGATTTCGTATGCGCATAATCATCAACATTCAAACTCCCGTTCTCCCGTTCCCTTAGGAATTTTGGACGATCCTCTCTTAATACACCTCTACCTCTTAAGAAACCTAGATGCCAAATTTCAGCTTCCTACGACCAACAGTTTCAGCTGTGCGTCACACACACCAAAAGAACTTTGGGGTAACCATTGAACTACTGCCACGTTTCACGTATAGTTAGCAGACAACGCTCAGCCAAACCAAAACTGGTGGTCGTAGGAAGCTGAAATTTGGCATGTAGGTTTCTTAGGAGGTGTAAAGGCGCACTAAGAGAGGATTTTCTAAAATTCTTACGGGAACGGGAAAACTGGGAGTGCATACGAAATTGCCTTCAAAAGCTAGTAGGATATAAAAATGCTACAGGTGGCTCCAATTCGTGACTCCACACGAGCAACACTAGCACAGTCCGTCCTATCTCGATAGCTATGTTCGATGACTTCTAAAATATTGCGAAGTTCTGAAAAATTATGAATTCTGAAAAGCTTTATCTCAGAACATATTGGGTACACAGAGACGGTTCTAGTATCATATTATAGCAAATTTAGTCTCCTTTAAAAACTTGCTGAAAAGGTAGTATCAAAAACTAGTCCTTTAGGGTCAAAATCTGAAAAGCATCAGAAATTTTCTCGGTTTATTTTTTATTTTTGATAAAGTTGCGTTCGGCGCTCGAGGTCATAAACTTGAATGATACATTAGGCCAACATCATAAAGTTACTGGATTAGAAGGACATAGGCTACTGTTTAACCCGGAAAAATACATAGTTCCCGCAGGAGCGCTATAACCGAATTCCACGCGGGCTAAGTAGTGGGCTGAAGTTTAAAAGTCTTCTTTAAAAACGTCCTGAAAAGGTAGTATTAAAAACTAGTTCATTAGGGTTAAAATTTTCGATGTTTTAAATTTTTTTTACTAAGTTACGTTCGGCACTCAAGGTCACAAACTTGGATTATACATTAGGCCAACATCATAAACAAGTCTGCAAAAAATCAGAACTACCGGATTTGACCCACATGCTGATGACTGTTACTGGAATAATTTAGGTATAATCATTATATTCCCACGGAGTCCATATTATGCGCTTAACACGGTACCGCGAGCGTTGGACTTATTATTAATAGCCTTATATTATGACGATTTGTTTCCTTTTGTTTCCTAAAAAATCAAATGCTTGGACCTTAGAATTGGAAATGTTGGGATGTTTTACCAATAACTAAGAATATATGAAATTGACTGTGGGGGCCCTCTCGTCAACTAGGTCGAAAGCAAAACATTGGCGTAACAATAGGGTGGTAGTGGCGCGTGGCAGAACGGGCAAAATTCCCTACCTCACTACCTGAGCTGAGGGGGCCCCGGCCCAAGAGGCCACGAGGAAAGAATGGAAAGTCCAAAAATTTCAGTTGTGCAATTTTGAAAATTAACGGGGCCCTATAGGAACCAAAGATTTGTCTCGGGGCCTCGAGCGTGAGGTGGTACAGTTATGCCGCTGCCTAGTCGAAACTATTTTTTCAAGTTTTTTTTTTTTGCCTTAAGTACTATATTATTTGGTGATTTGGGGGCCCCCTAGGATCGGGGGCCCGGGGCGGACCGCCCCCGCCGCCCCCCCCTTAGTCCGCCACTGAAAAGCATGAACATCCGTACCGAACATTAGTCCATATGAATCAATGTGACCCATGTGTGAGGTTGGTGCTAACACCAAAAAAAAAAAAACGAGGGAGGTTACGTCGTAATTTTTTTTTGTATGGGAACGATATATTATTTTATCTGAAACCTATCGTGTGTGGTATCAACGAAAGGGCTTTCCAAGCCAGTTCTAAAAATACACATCATTACATAATGGGGGCTATCGCGTGTGAATTTGCCACTAGAGGCGCTAGTGTCGCGAGAGGTCCAATAACATTCACTTTTCACTGGTTTTGGTGAGCTTCGTGACATAAATAAAATAAATAAATAAAAATCCATTTATTGCCACACACCACGATAGAGAAAAAAAAATACAAAAAATACAACATGCATTTAGGTTTAGGAAAACTTTACAGGTTTCTTAAATTAAACAAAATTACTTAAATTTATAAAAGGTTACATAATATATAGGTAAAGTGTGGCAAAAGGCTTAGGCTCAGCGTGTGCTGCAGTCACGTGACCCAGCGCTGGTTTACAGCCCGCGCCTGCTCACTGCTGACGTGCAAGTCCGGTAGGTGTAAATGATAGTTTCTTTAATTTACCTGTTGAAAAGTGATATCCTTCGTGAAATTATCACAAATATGGATTATTTGGTGATGAATGTTAACACTTTGAAAAAAAAACCTTTTTTTCCGAACAAAACGGAACTGCAGAACATTGCGGCATAGCTACTCGATATGATGATAGTTATTTATAATTTATAAAATCAATGAGATTCAAGATTTAAGACTTTGTTTCGGCGCCGATCTTATAAAGTCGCCTTTGACAGCTATACCTCTGGACCTCAGTCAACAGTGGCGCCAACTGGTGAGCAAAGAAACGATAGTCCCCATTATCACTCACTTGTATAAAATTAAACGAAAAATCATTTTCAGAATATACCAAGTTTGGGTTCCTCCAGATCCTATTATACCGCTGAATATTTTTTTGTAAGATATAAAGTACTTATCCTCAATTTTTACATAATAAGGCAAAGTGTGCGAATGTTATCATTATCATAATCATTTCAGCCGAAAGATGTCTACTGGTGGACACGAGCCTCCCCCAAGGGTCACCTCAGAATGGTCGTACTCGCTTCCACCGGATTCGCGACCTTCACAAGGTCGTCGCTTCATCTTGTTGGAGGCCTATCGACAGCTAGTCTCGCAGTTCGCGGTCACCACTCGAGAATTTTTCTATCCTTAGCGGCTATCAGTCCTGTGCTGTGAGCAATGTACTCGCCAACTGCAGTGTTGCCAGATAGCTCCGTCGCATTACCCCCAAGTCCTATGTAAAAAACCTCCAAGTTGTTTCAAAACCCCCCTCAAGAAATTTACTTCGATATTGTTTTGTTATACAACAAACACCGAACGTAAGCATCATATTAAGAATTTATGTAGTTTTAATGAAATTACTTACATCAACCTTTCTTGGTGGCCTCTAATTACGTACTTACAACAATTTTTTTCCTCCGTCGCTCCCCCCAAAAATTTCGTCCCCCTCCAGGGTCCATAAAAACCTCCAAATTTGGTCGGTTTTCCCCCAATCTGGCATCAGTGGCCAACTGCCACTTAAGCACACGGCGGGCACGGCCTATAAACACACTCGCTCAAACACAATTCGAATGAAGTGTAAATGTTTGGTTCAAGGACGCCTGTGTGCGTGCGAGGACACTTGTAATTATGTGTGTACCACTACGCGGTCCAACGATTCGCTCATCACCATCGGATGACGGTAAGACGAGTTGGACGCGGGTTGCGCGCCGCCAGATTCAGGCGGGCGATTCCGTGGCCATTCTGTACGTAATACTATTAAATATTCTGTGACTTTAGAACTTAAGATTCACGACGTTATACTTACATAAAACAATGAGATATGTGTAATAGGACGGCTAGACGTTCGGACTTAGGGCCCTCGCCCAGGACGACTTTTTGTAGCGATGCTGCCTCGCTACTCATTATTATTTTATTCTTCGGTGCAAAAGAAGGATATGAGTACCGCGGCAGCATCGCTACAAAAAGTCACTGTGGGCGGAGGGCCTTAGCCGGAATCGGAACTATCAGGTTTGTAATGTCATGGATTGATTGTGTGATAAGAGCTCGGCTTCCGGTGTCACGACCGGTCGTGACTGGTCCAGGTTTACCGTACAAGCTTAGTTTATGGTTAACAATATCGTAGAGTTTCAATGTAGTAATTTATACAGTGGAATTCGGTTATCCCGTTCCAGCGGGAACTATGTGTTATTCCGGGATAAACAGTGCAAAAGCCTACTTGTAAAAGTAAAAGCGTGTTTGCGCTTTTTGATTTTTAAAGTGTAAATTTATTATTACGAATTTGACGACCGGATTGGTCTAGATGGTAGTGACCCTGCCCTGCCATCTGTTCCGACGGTCGCGGGTTCGAGTCCCGCTCGGGGCAAACTTTGTGTGATGAGCGCGAATGTTTGTACTCGATGTTTAGTATTTATATATGTATTTATTTCCGTATACCTGCTTACGAGTATAACTATTACGTCTTGCCTTGGCCAAGAAGTGAGATTTTCTCTCCGCGTAGCGGGCAGAAAATGCCACTTTACGGCCAAGGGTAACGTAATAACTATTTATATCGTTGTCTAGCACCCATTACAAGCATTGCTTAGTTTGGGGCTAGGTCAATATGTCGTGTGTGAAATGTCCAAAGATTGAAGCGTTTTGAAATGTGAAGGCGCGGGACTTTAGATAGTAGAAGATCTCTACGATGAAAGCATTTTTTCCCAAGTTGAAACAGAGAAAGTTGAGTCAATCACAAAATCAAACAAGTACCTAGTTAACTTAATGTTGTCATTTATAAACAAACAGATTTTATATCACCCAGATTAAGAATAAATAGTGAATGAATAATACCTATGTCAAGGTCAGATTATAACTTAACATACAAATCACCAAACCAATGTAACTTTTGAGTAGTTTACTTAATTAAGTTATTTTTTTAATGGTTCTCTCCCTTTTTAACCGACTTCAAAAAAGGGGAAGGTTACTAGTGGATAAGAGAGAAATAAGGATAGGTCCGAAAAAGGTTGATTTTCAAAAATGTTTTTTTTTCCTCTCGGTCTTTGTCAACATTCCTCTAAGTATAGGTTATCTCTGTAGGTAGATCTAGATAGATCATCTGACAAAAAAACTCGAAAATTTTGTAGGCAGTTTATTTATTTAATAATATGTATGTACCTATGTAAAGGTACTTACACTAACTTTAACCCGCGAATGTGTAAGCGTGTTTTTTAAAATGACAATAGGATCACAAGGTTTTTTTTTTATTCCAAATTTTGTGGCAATCCATCGAGTATAGTTCTTGAGTAGTTAATAAATGGATATTTTGTACATCTTATACTTTAAACGCGGTAAAGATTACTATCTTTATTTACTATCTTTATTTATTTATTGTACCAGCGATTTCAGAAACGGCGAAACGATTTGGACGAAATTTGGAATATAACTTACACGGGGACGACAAATCGATCTGGGCAGGTCTCATACTCGGTTTTATCTCTTTTCACCCGAGCAAAACTCGGTCGACAAGGTACTTCACATTTATAGACGTCACTTTCTACATTATACTATGCCTCTGTGATCTATGGAATGTGTACTGTTTTGAAGACCCGCTACTGCAGTTCTTCACGAGGACTTTAATACAGCCAAAATACAACTGACATACAAAACAAACATCTCTATCAAACATCAATTATAAAATAATAATAATAATAAAACGGCGTAGGGATGTGACGACCCCATCGCCCACCTGTTGTTGTACCACCGGTGCAGTCAGTCAGTGCAGGGCGGCCTGTGGCGGGCCGATGGTGAGCGGCGACACCTCGCACCCGAGACTCCTGGGGCAACACACACATGCGCCATACACACACATACACACAGCTACACACCTCCCCCGCCTCTGGATTGCCTTAGTTGGCCGCCCAGAGTGGAGCGCAGGAGCTATTGCTTGAAAGGGTGGAAGTGCTCAATCTGCGTAATAACGGGGAAACCCGCTCCGGGTGCGCCACGGCGATGGCGAAACCGGTCTCCACACCCTTAGCTGCTTACATCAGTGTTGCTCCCTCGCCACCCGTGCGGTGGCCTGTGTAGGGGGCCCACGAAAGCTAGCCTTTAGGTTAGTGCGTAAGCGGCGAGTCACCGTCTGCCTTGCCTTCAATTTGTGAGATATTGATCAGGCAGATGTCCGTAATCTCACTCCATAGCCCGATTTTCCAGTCCACACCTCCCATCCACATAGCCCACTCCAAGTCTCTTCCTTCCTCGGCAATAGTTTGGCAACTGGGGAGGGCTGTCCGCCAGTACAGCCTCATGTTGTATTGGGAGGACAGATCTCCACAGTTGCGGCCATCTCACATTTATAGTAAAAGGTACCAAAAGCCTCTTCATGTTGGCTTCGGCCCCATGAATGCGAATGACCGGGTCCCCATGGGCCCGTGACATGAAAATGTATCAACAAATAATAATAATAATAAAAACACAGAAACAAAAGAGAGGAAGCGAATCGGACCCGACTCAGCAATCAAAATATATTTAATAAAAAAACCTATCCTATGGCCAGCATTGCCGACAAGTGTGAATTGGATTTATTAAGAGGGATGACGACAGGATGAAGAAATCGAAATTCTAATTAGTCCGTCAGTCAGGTAATAAAAAAATATTAGACATGTATTTTTTGTTTTATCAAATTAACAAAGAATGACTAAGTTAAAACGCATTAAAGTTGGAGAGTGGGGGCTAACTACGTCACCGTTAGGTATAAGTCGTACCTAACCGTGACGTCACGCGACATTTCAACTCAATATATCTCCGTATAAGTTTGATTACGTGAAAAAATAAAAAATACGTGTCTAATACTTTTCAATAATCATCCTGATAGACAAGGAAAAAAAGTTATCCCTATTAGGAGACATTTCTACCAATTGACCTGACAACTATATTTACCTGTGTTATATTGCCTGATTAAAACAATGCCTAAACCGCAGCCGAAGGCCGCAATAGATTGCACTTTCACGTTCAACTTCCCGGTGTTTTTGTGGCGGCCATTCGACGTGTCATTATTTTAAAGAAAATTAGCAATTAGCCACTTGAAAAAATGTTCACACAGATTCGTTCAGACATTTCCTTTTAGACAGATTCGGTAGGTTAGGTATCTCACTAGTGTCATAGAAGAAGTAAGGTAAACCTAGAATGCCAACCTTCATACGAATCAGCGTACGCCCAAAATAAGTGTTAAGTGCGATAATAGATGTCGCTGCCTAGCTATCTATCTAGGCCTTAGATTAAGTAATGATAATAATAATAAATCATCTATTCGCAAAATTATAAAAAAAAAAACACAGAAACAAAAGAGAGGAAGCGAATCGGACCCGACTCAGCATGTGTCAGCCGTGAAGCCAAAGTACGTCCTAGATGCGCTATACCTATACAGCGTACCCCGGTAAGGGATAGGCATATAAAATTTGTATGTGTGCGTCAAGTACATGGGGTGGCAAGGTGGGTAAAAAATTACCCCACTCCAATAACTAGCTATCACACGCGACTTTGACTGACGGTTAAAATTTAGAGGAACAATAGTGGTAAACTAGCTGTTGCCCGCGACTTCGTAAGCGCGTAAACATTGAAATGTAAAAATTCCATTTTTTCCTGTTCCCGTGGGAATTTTGGGAAGTCCTCTTAGTGCTTAATACACTCTAAAAGGAACCTACATGCCAAATTTCAGCTATCTACTTGCCTTTTATATATACAGAATATATTAACTAGAGTGCCTTCTAACAGGTTTTTCCGTGTTTTGAGAGATTCCCAGATTGGTCCATCAAGATGGACTCCCTGCATTTCTAGTTAGGTAGATACTAGGTACCCATTACAGAAGAAATGAAAATGCAAGTATATGTTTACTCATTTATTTTCGGTGTACATAAAAGATCCAAAAAATGTCCAAAAAAGATCCCGTCGGTCGTATGTTGACGTTTCTCCTTAGTGAAGTCGGTTAATAATGTCACAGTTGATCAATCACTAGTTACTACTTCGTGTGAAAGCGTTACTAACAAAGTGACGTACACATTCATATTATTATCTTGAGTTTATTTATTTTATTTTTGCAGCATAGCTTTTCCCCAGTTATTGGGTATCTTGTGGGCACTCTTATTTTTCATAGCTGGTATCCCGAACCGTGGCTAAATTGAAAATACAGCTTGACTCATGGTGTCATAGATATTAAGCAACATCGTAATTTGGGCGGATAATATTAAAAACGTCGATATTTTGAAAATTATTCATTCATGTTATTATTCAAAGATAGTTGGTCAATTTAATAGAACATGATCCAAATATAACTTACGTAACGCTATCATACCGAACAAGATGAGTTTAAATGGCCAAAATGAAATATTTACGCACGGAAGGTTATGTTTTCATAATTTTGCTGGGTACGTCTTTTATACCTGATGGTCGAGCGAATTATAATCGCTATCTTATAGGGGCAAACGTATATTAGTAAGAACAGTGCCCTATCATAAAATATCTGTAATATTTTCTTGTATATCAAATAATTTTGTTGATTACACAAAGTCATAGTAACTACTCTGCTGTGGCAAACACGAAAAAGCTGTTACGCCGATAAGGACAAAAAATCTATTACTTCTCTCATCTTTCACATTAAGAAATGTATAAATGCATCCCGCTCGCACGCTGTCAGATTCGACATGCCATCCCCTTGATCTAGGCTTTACAGCCGCGAGTGCGCCTTTAGCTTACTTACGCCCGGTTCCTATATCCAAACAACGCCTCGTTTTGCCTACGGACGGTTAAAATTTGACAGATTCTCTATGGAACAAATGTCAAAAATCAACCGTCCGTAGGCAAAACGAGGCGTTTCGTGGATATAGGATATAGGCCTTAGCTTGTTTAAGTACAGTTTTCAAGACCGATCTGTCTTTGGCTTTTTGTCTTCAATCCGTGATACCAACAATTTTAAGGTCGTGTTCGACGCCATCCAACCATCATATCTTGGGTCTTCCTGTGCCTCTACGGCCTGCAGGTTTTCCATCCAGTAGTCGTTTGGGTACTCTAACCTCATCCATACTCATGACGTGTCCTGTCCATCTTAGGCGACCATTCTTACTTAATGGTTTTAGACCAAGTCGTACTCGCTAAAGTATATGAAGGGTTCCGTAGTACTTTTCGGTGATGGAAAACATCGTAAGGAAACCTTCACTTATTTGCGAAGTAATTCAAAGATGTGTTTGAACTCTCCAATCCGCACTGGGCCCGCGTGGGGACTATGGCCCATACCTTCTCGCAACGAGAGGAGGCTTGAGCCCAGCAGTGGGACGTAAATAGGCTGTTGTGTTGGTGGTGGAGATATTTTAGCTACCTTTACTAGTGTAGGTATTTTAACAATAAAGTGAAATGAATCAACGCCTACTTCATTTCATATTGTAGAAGTTTTAAATGGTGTCATTTGCATTAGCGTCATGTCAGGCGTCTTACCTTCCTCAGATTTGCATGCCTTGCCTACAATAGGCGCATCAAATTAGCAAAACATGGGCATAATAAATCCTATAGTCACTGCAATTTACGTGGAACTGTATGATAGGTAACCCACCCATTTGTAGAATCCGACCTTGCAGCAGAACTGATAAATATACAAGTATTGTAGTCACAAATCTGCAAAGTCTCATAAAATTCATTTTCAACAGTACTTGTAGGTATGTAGAACGTGTCAAAATCCCCAATCAGCACTGGGCCCGCGTGGGGACTATAGCCCAAACCCTCTCGTGATGAGAGGAGGCCTGTGCCAGCAGTGCATGCAGTGGGACGCAAATAGGCTGTAGTAGTAGAACGTGTCAAAATAGCATTTTGCAGTAGAAGAACAAAAATAAAAACCCGTAAATCGCCAAAACTAAGTTACGTTACGTTATTAGATGTTTTACGTTATCAGATAAGTCTAAATTTAACTTTATGTTCGTAATTTCACACTCGAGCATAAAATTACAAAGTACTAGCTTTCTGCCCGCAACTTCGTCCACGTAGAATTCGTTAATAGCATTCCCGCGGGAACCATGCAGTTTTCCGGGATAAAAAGTATGTGGACTAGTGTTATAAACTACCCCCATACCAAATTTTGTTGCAATCCGTCCAGTAGTTTTCGAGTTAAATCCGAACATACATACATTCATACATACTGTTTTTTTTCTGAAAATCGTTATTTTGTGTTCAAATTGAATTTCGCACGTAAGTAAACTTAGAGGCGCGAGCCAGAATCGAACCCCCGACCCTCGGCATGAGAGGCGGTAGATCGAACCACTAGGCCACCACAGCTTTTTTAATAATTTTTGAATGGCTGTTTGCCGTGAATGTCTAAGATTCTGTTAGATGATGGATAGGTAAGAGGGAGCCCAGTTTTATTTACTAATGTATTTTTCATGTTATAGTTTCATTCACTTCTAATTTACCTACTCTGGTATTAGTAGGTATTGGTGTTCACTGTAATTTATTTATTATTTATTTATTTATTACAAAACACGAAAATATCTATCAGTGACCAAACTAGGCTGAGCCTGTATCTTGGCCATCTGCGAGTGCGGTTAACAAGAGGAATATAGTATAATAGTTACACTGTGATTTAAAATATGTACTAAACAATATGGATTAAAGATATTTATAAAATATTTGTGTGTGTGTATTAACTCTGTAAATACCGGATGTGGCCTGTAATAGGAGCAAATTTTTTTAACGATGGTTCCACAGAGTATCTGCAGTTACCTCGACCTGATAATGCTGATAAAGTGTTTAAAATCAGAGCTAAACTAATTTAAAGTTAAAACCCACGGTCAATGTACTTCAGATTATTGTAAACAATCATGAATGACAAATGTCAAATAGGTATTACGATTGTGCGCACAATATGTTTGCAAACATTACATTGCGGGCTCGATTAATTTTGTTAGAAAATAACGGAAAATTACATTTTTTTATTTAAATTAACTGAAACCATTTGGACTTAATTACTGAAGAGTTAAAGGGTAAATTTTTTTTTGCTCCTATTACAGGCCACACCTTGTATATTATCTCAATCAATAATTCTTGTATATGCTCTATAAATAATTTATAACTTACGTAGTAACTATTTATCTGTGGTATAACAGAATTTACAAAATATTTGAACCTACAGGAGAACGGTAAGCAGCAAGAGTAGCAAGACCGGGTGATTCGTTATAATAAGTATCTATCTCGGTTTAAGCTATTTTCACCAGAGCAAAACTCGTTCGCCCTCCTATCAAATAATGTTATAGCACGACAAAACTTAGAAGGCTCACGATTAAGCAATAACAGGCTCTGCGTCAACGGCTTAAGTACTTCGCCGCGCGCCTTCTAAGTTGCTATACGCGATCAGCATGCAGCTTTCTCGCGCAAAGACTGGCTATTGCCATAAAGCGAGGGAATGCTGCCTGCGTGATGGGAACCCTTCCGAAAGGCCCTAATTTAGGTTTTTAGGTTATTGTTTAGTTATTTTTTTATTTCTGTGAATTTAAATGATATTTGTAGTTTATTTTAAATTTTTTAACGTATTCTTTTCTGAATAAACTTTTCATTTCTGAATGTATGTTATAACAGCTAAAATTATTTCTATTGATCGTTATAAAGAATGTTTTTATTTATATACAGCATTCTGTTGTTTAATTAATATGACCAACAACAAAATGAGTTTCAATATTAAGTAGTTAAAATAAATTATGCTAAAGGTTTCTATAAAAAATTAACAGCACCCCTTGGTCAGAGCTCATTCGACTGCTAAAGACTGTTAATGTTGATGACGGCGGCGTTGTGTTATGCTGGAACCCAGCTCCTGTTTCGGCTTCACCCCTGATTCGTGACGTGGCGTATATTCCTCGGAATGAAGTTCAGGTGGACCTTCGTTTTGGTCTGCGTGGTGATGGCGAGAGGCTCCAGTTCGAGGGTCCGCGGGATGTGGGCGGGCAGCTCCACAGTGTAGGCCTTTAACAGCGTCACCAGTCCCGCCAGCATCTGCATCTTAGCGAACCGCATGCCTGGAGACAAATTTAGACAAATGAAAACTGTTGGAATTCTTATCAAGACGTAATTATTAATTACACGACTGTGCCAGAAGGAGGGTTATGTTCTAGCCTTTGTTCTAGCCGGATGTATGTATGAACTAGCCGATGCCCGCGAACTTCGTCCCGCGTAGACTTGTAATTTGCGTACCTACCCGATGATACTATACATATAGACAGTTAAAGTTATAGAAGTATTGAAAAATTGGTTTGACCCGTGGAAAAGCCGTTCCCGTGGAAATATCGAGATAAAAAGTATCCTATGTTATTGCCCGGGTCTCATACTATCTCCATACCAAATTTCATCAGTTTAAGCATTGACCATCTGTTTTCTTCTGTACCTTAACTCAAACACAATAAATCTTCATTCATTCATTCATTCATTCATTCATTCATCCAAATCGGTCTACTCGTTGCGACGTGAAGGAAGGACAAACAAACAAACACACTTTCACATTTATAATGTACTAGCTTTTGCCCGCGACTCCTCCCGCGTGGAATTCGATTATCGCGCTCCCGCGGGAACCATGCGTTTCTTCGGGATAAAAAGTAGCCTATGTCCTTTCCCGGGACCCCAACTATCTCCACGCCAAAGTTCATCTCAATCGGTCCAGCGAGCGAAGCGTGAAGAGGTAACAGACAGACAAACAGAGTTACTTTCGCATTTATAATATTAGTATGGATATGGATGTATATATATTTCTTTGGCACGCCCTGTAGCCTAAACGGCTTTATGGATTTTAGCTTGTGAGGTGTCTTTAGATTCGACTTGATTGTGAGAGGCACTATATAAAAGTCACAGAGACATGTTTATGAAGAAACGAAAAGGAATGTTAATTTATCAGAGTGTACCTAAGTCATATTACCGTAAATTTATTAAAATTAGGACTTGGTTAATTGGTCGAAATGTCTCATAATTAAGAACTCCAATTCTCACCAGTCTACTGTAAGGTTATACCCCAAGCAGAGGCGGCTCTAGCAATGCCTAGGTAGTTAGGTAGCAGTGCCGGATTAACCCATAAGCAAATTAAGCAATTGCTTAGGGCATCACGTCTTAGGGGGCACCACACACGGCAAAAAAAAAGATAACTTATGTTTAATTTCTTTTTTTTACAGGAAACCGCTTAAGAAAACCCACTAAAATTCACAAAATAGTTTTGATATACCCCACCCCTATCCTTATCCAGTCCCTATCCTGTCTCTATTCCTACCCCTAAAAAAATGTGGTCAAAAAGTAATCCTAATAATACGAAATTTAATAAGGGCTTAAGCTTTGATGTCGGTGCCAAAACAATTATATTTCGACAATTATTGGTTTGGTATTAGTTAGTTTGATACATTCGTCGTATTATTTTCTGTATTTGGCAGCACTATATTTATTTTCATTGGTGTTGTACCGAACTTCAAAAACCGGCCAAGTGCGTGTCAGGCCACGCGCAAAGTATAGGCTTCCGAAGTTGAAGATGCCCACAGTACCTTTCTAAGACTTATTATATTAGCATCTAGCTAGCCTGTGGTATGCGTCATACCGTATGACGTGCCCGCCCGACGCCCCTGCCGCTCAAGAAAAATCATTGGTTTTTTTAATCATTTCATAAGTTGGTCGACTATGACTCGTAAGTTTGTACAGCCTACTTAGCTGTGATAGTTTTCCTTTCAACTACGTTATTTATGCCACAACCGTGATTTTTTTCAGCCATCCAAATACCACCATTTAGCTGGCAGGGGGGGGGGGGGGGCTGACTCTAACAAAAAATAGCACTTTAAAGCTTAATATTTCACAAACGCATCACTTAATCAAAAGATGGTTTTAACAAACCCACAATATTTTTTTAAGACCTATTCAACGATATGCCACACCATGGGGTACGCAAGAAAAAAAAATACATCTCCACTCTACGAGTAGGGGAAATAAAAAATATATTTTAAAATTTTATTGTACCACTTTGTCAGCGTAACTAATATGTATACTCATGCCAAATTACAGCTTTCTAGAACTAAGCATCTCCGAGCAATAGTGCGGACAGACGGACGGACGGACATGGCGAAACTATAAGGGTTCCTTGTGGACTTCGGAACCCTAAAAACCAAGGCGCATAGTAAGGGGAAATACATTTTGGTCGCGTTTAAAGGCCTAAAACTAAAAAGTGGGCCAAATATAAGTTTCGAAATAATATATTTGAAGGTTTGATATGTCCTCTTCAATCTGAGCTGTGGAAATTGCGTTACATCCAGATTGTCCTTACAAAAAAAAAACAAGTAAAGCTTATAAAGGTTTTATTAACCTTTGAATCGCTACGCTCGATATCTAGACCATGATTTTACACGGGTGTCCAGAAAATAAAACTTTATTCGGTTTTTCATAATCTGAGCGGTGGATATTGTAAAATAATCATTACTTTTGTCAAAACCGTAAATGACAACCATTCCGTTATGAAAGTTGCGGTTGGTACGTGCGCGGACGATGCTTGTGCATGTTACCCACCGCAACTTTTGAAGAGGACATACATACATACGTATCAATTCCTGAAATATGTCTTTTCAATTTTAATATTGAGCCTTTAAACGTTCCCAAATTGGGTTTTCTCACCTATTACGCGCCCTAAGCCCAGCTAATTATTAATTTTCGTTATATTAGGAGTTACTTACTTTTTGGCCATTATTTGCTTTACAGGGTAGGAATAGAGACGGGTGGGGACTGGATAAGGATAAGCGTGGGGTATATCAAAATTAATTTGTGATTTTCAGTAGGTTATTTTTTTGAAGGCGGTTCCCTTTTTTAAATAAATTAAACTTGAGTTATCATTATCATTATTTTTTTCATACTTTTTAGTGATGGAACAATCACTAAAAAGTTTCATCTTCATTTATTGTCACTGAACTAAACAAGGCTTGTACTTTAGAACTTAGAATGGATATAGTAAGCTATCCTTAGGAGATAAACATACGCAAATCACGGACTTTTTTGTAAAGCTATATATAATATAACATTATTGTGTCACAACTCAAACGGTAATATTAGCCAGTGTCTTGAATGCAATGCAAGCTCCCAGTCGGCTTGATTTCCTCCGCCATCCTGAGCTATTCTCATGATCAATTTACAGAAGACCATTATAAATTATACTAAAACCTTCCTCGAGAACTACTCTATCTATTTGTGAAAACCGCTTCCAAATTGGTTGCGCCAAACGCGAGATAAACGTGGACAAACATATGGGTCAAGCTTGGAATCTCCTTTTTTCTGAAGTCGGTTAAAACAGCACCGAAAAAAATTGTTTGCAAAGAAAATTACTTGAGCACGGGGGGGGGGGGCACACAGGCGTGGATTGCTTAGGGCATCAAGTGGTCTTAATCCGGCACTGGGTAGGGGTTTTACAAACCGTACCCGTCCCACAGATCACAGAGGCTATGATATAGAAAAGTGATGTCGTCTATAAATACCTACCTACCTCGGCGACGAGCTTGCTCGGGTGAAAACAGCTAAAACCGAGTACGAGATCTACCTAGATCGATTTGTCGTCCCCGTAAACCCCTATATTCCAAATTACGTCCAAATCGTTAGTCTTTTCTGAGATCGCTTGTAAAATAAATAAATAAAGATGGTAAATATACATGATTACCGCGTTTAAAGTATAAGATGTACAACATATCCATTTATCACTCAAGAACTACTCGATGTTGCCTGCGTCACAATATTTGGAATGCAAAAAAACATTCTCTTGTGATCCTATTTCATTTAAAAAAAGTTGCAGGTAAATGTTAATGTAGCTATACATAGGTTCTTACCTATACATATTCTGGGCCCATCTCCGAACGGAAAGTATGTGTACGGCTTGATATCGCGTTTGTTATCACCCAAGAACCTCTCGGGGCGGAACTGTTGCGGCTCCGGGAAGTAATCCGGGTGAGTCTGGATGTAGTGAACCGGCAGATGCACCCGCATACCCTTCTCCAGCACGACTCCCGAAGGCATCTTGTAGTCCTCGACCACTTCACGCGTGATCACGCCCAGGACCGGATACAGGCGCAGCGCTTCGTCTAGGCAAGCGTCCAGATACGGCAACTCTGACACACAGTCGTACGTGATCTTCCCGCCAGTCTTCACCAGGTGCTGGTCCACCTCTTCCAAAACCCGCTTCAATACGTCGGGGTATTTCGAGAGCTCGAACAGGACGAAGCTCATAGTAGCTGCCGAGGTCTCGAACCCAGCCGTAAATAACACGATGCATTGCGCTACTAGCATTTGATCGTCGATTTCCAGTTTTATCTTTTCTCTCCCTTCACTGTTGTGTTTGAGCGACTTTAGTTCATCACCGATTATATAACTGTTCTTCTTAAAGCCGAGGATTAAGTCTATAAAGTCGTTCCTAGAGCCGGGAGTGTAGTCGCGGTCTTTGAATACTCCAACGATGAGTTTATTGAAAAACTCGGTGACCTCCACGGGGAAAGCTGTTAGACCAACGCCGTAGAAAATATTCGGATACATAGTTCTGAAAATCATCTTCAACACTTTGTAAGAGGTGAAGTCAAAGAATTTCTCGCTCACAGCTGAGAATGGGTTGTTCTTTCCTTCTTTCATCACTTTGGTTTCTAAACCGAATACGCAAGAGCCTATGCAGTCCATTGTATACTTTCCCATAAATCCCCGGACCTCGTGTTGTTTCTTCGAACCAATTTCTTTCGCTAAGAACGCTTCCAAGTCCTGAGTGCGGCTTTCTATCAAGTGGAACATCTTTTTCATTTTTGAGGAGGAGAAGAGGGGAGTGAGGTTTTGCCTCATGACGCGCCAGGTGTCTCCGCCTTCGCTGAAGAGATTTTTGGTGGTTAATTCTTTGTGCTGGTGCCCAGAGATCTCGCGGCTGCTGAAGTAGTAGAAGTCTTTGGTCATAACGAGTTTGATTAGTTCGGGGTCTTTGATGATGACGGCGGGTTCCGTGCCGTAGTAGGCGCCTACCAGCGGCTCGTCCGGGCACTGTTTGCAGATATCTGTGACTGTGTCTCCGAGGTTCTTCCTCAGGAGGATGTAGTCGGCGTAATTGCCGAGCAAGGGCAAAGGTTTTGGGGCGTAGAGACCCCTCCTCTTCCAGTACTCATTTTTTTTGGTTAAAAACAAGTACAGGACGCCTAACGCCGATCCAAGTATGACGAGCGTCGTAGCGATCATGTTTGCGAATGCCGTTGTCTCTCCGCCGGCCGCTTTATATACTTACGATGTTTACGATCACCGATAACCGCCACGGTAGCGGTGATCTGTGCTTACGAATGCTCAAGCTCAAGATATAGAAGTCCGGTTTGAGTTCGATTATTCATTATGTTATCTCATTTAGTAGCTTTACTTTGTATTTATTTTGAGACTCACGAGTAGAGATCTTCTACTATCTGAAGTCCCGCGCCTTCACATTTCAAAACGCTTCAATGTATTTCAAAAGCACCACCAACACTCTCAACACATGTGTGCGTACTGAGACAGCCATCAACTATGCGTTGAGAGTGTTGGTGGTGCTTTTTAAATAATAATGAAAAAATTGAAGCGTTTTGAAATGTGAAGGCGCGGGACTTTAGATAGTAGAAGATCATTTAGATCACTTCGATATGTTTTAGGAGACATCTGGGGCCTCACCCACGGCGTTGAAACTAAACTTTAAGTGGATTTAAAGTTCAATTTGAGCGTCGTGAAGTTCTGAAGTTCCCTATGAAATCCCTTTAGCGCCTCAAATGAGGCCTCTGATAAATAAATAAAAAATCTGAGATAGCTTTACCTCCCGACCGCGGCCCTCTGATTTTATACTAGCGTTCCGCGACTTTTTCGTACCTTTTTTTTACTTTTTCGTACCTAAAATAATTGCCAAGTAAATGATTTATTATCTAAAGTAGCTTCTGCCCGCGACTTCGTCCGCGTGGAATTTGAAAATAGCATTCCCGCGGAAAGTCTGCATTTTCCGGGATAAAAAGTAGCATAACTTTGTATGGGAATCGCCTTCGGGTGATACGAAGTTCACCGGGCCAACTCGTCGATGACAACAAATACTGGGCTATAATCTTTATCGAAGACTATAATCCGCATATAATGATACATAAAGATAAATAGCAAGACAAGAATTATTAAAGTAAGACTTTACAATCACTTTTGCATCGTCATCATGTACATTGCGTTTGATAAATCATTTTAAAACGTACTATTATCCGCCACAGGTACGTCTGTAGCGGATAAGAGTGCATTTAAAAATATGGAATTTCCTACATCTGCGGCCTCATTCAGGGAGAAAAGGGACTTCATAGGGATTCTATCATTTCAGCCGATAGACGTCCACTGCTGGACATAGGCCTCCCCCAAGGCGCGCCATCACTCAGCCCGGTCCTGTGCCACTCGCATCCACCGCGTTCCCGCGACCTTTACAAGGTCGTCACTCCATCTTGTCGGAGGCCTACCGACAGCTCGTCTACCGGTTCGCGGACGCCACTCCAGAACTTTCTGGCCTATATTCAGCCTGGCTGGCCAGCTGGCCAGGGTTTCTATAGGGAATGCCAAAACGTCACGGCCCCAAATTGGAATTTAATTCTAGCTTTTTAAAGTTCAGATTTAACGCCATTTGTTTTGACGTTCCCTATAGAATTCATGTCCCTAATAATTCGTTGTCCTTTGCATCACATATTTAACCGACTTCAAAAAAGGAGGTTCTCAGTTTGACCCGTATGTTTGTATGTATGTTTGTCCGCGAATATCTCGCGTTTGGCTGAACAGATTTTGATGCAGTTTTTTTATTCAAGTAAGTATGATCGCGCGAAAAAATAGTATAATGATATGCAGTGCCACTTCCTCAAAAGTTGGTCCATTTAATACAGATTCGAACGTGGTGTATTAATACTGTCTACTTTGAGGAATAAGAAAATGTTGAGAATATTAACCGGCTCCCTACTCTGAATTTTCCTAATTGTCATGGTCGATTTAAATTGCCAATTTCAAGAAATTTTAAGTAAGTAAGTAAATACCTAACACTTTATTGTACACCACAAAATTAATACACACACAAATAATAAGCATATATAAACATGCAAAGTTTGTGAAATGTAACAATGAACTACCTATTTATTAAACCGACCTACAATCCTAGTCTGCGGAATAGGGACATGTTTCTTATTAGAGCGCCTATTTCCAAGTCCAATATTTACAATAAAGGCTGTTTCAAAATGTCAGAAAAAGTTTATAACAAGATCCCAGTAGAGATAAGATCAGTCAACGGAAAACTGTTTTATATAAAACTAGCTGACCCCGCGGACTTCGTACCGCCTTAAACCTCACGGAGCCCGAGACCTTTCCAACGAATGCAAAACCGTGGAAATCGGTTCGTGCGTTCTGGAGTTATAGCGTCAGGGAGGAAAACCCGACTTATTTTTATATAAGTAGTAGATTACGTAAGTGGCTGCTCGAAAATTGTCTTTATACACTTAATGAATTTTTTGACATGGAATTTTAATTTATGAATATTTGTATTTATCTTTATAGACTAATTGATTTTTATTTTTGACATGAAATTGTAAGTTATATTTTTTATTTTTATAGGTACACTAAATTAATTGAAATTGTGATTTGATAAAATATGTTTTTTTTTATTATTTTACTTTTACATATTTTATTATGACATTATTTGTAGGCATGAAGTAAAATTGTAGTAAATAATTCATTTAAAATATAAATTTTTATTTAGGTGATCAATAATCATTAAATATTTGCATGCCGCTTGCGGTAGAATGTGTGAGACTACTGTATATATTATATAAGTATACATAAGAAAATCTAAATATGTAACCATGTTCTTCGCAAATAAACGTTAAATAAAAAAATAAATAAAAAAAATAACAATGTACAAAGGCGAATTTTAATTATAATTGGAACCAGATCACATCTAAAGAAAAAAAAGGTTGAATTAGTCCACTTGATAAAAAAAACTGTTTGAGGTAAGATACCTTGTGCCCAAACCGGGTTCAGTGCCCAAACCGGGTTCATGTTCCTGACTACAACTAAACTTAAGATCTCAATGTAATGAACATGTTATACATACATACATAATATCACGCCTTTTTCCCATAGGGGTAGGCAGAGACCACTTCTTTCCATTTGCTACGACTCTTGCATACTTCTCTCGCTTCTTCAACTTTCATCCCGTTCCGCATACATGCTCGTCGGTTTAAAGTACTTTTGACCTGGCCTTTAATCAGATTGTCCTGAATTTGATCCAAGAACATTCGCCTCGGTCTTCCTCTTCCAGCACCTCCATTCACACTAGCCATATAAATACTTTTTGTCAGTCTTCTCTCATTCATCCTTTCCATATGCCCAAACCAATATAGCATACCTTTTTCTATTTTTGTCACTACATCCTCTTTCACACCACACCGCTCCCTTATCACGCTATTCCTTACCCTATCACTCAATTTAACATTTGCAATATTCCGCAATGCTCTCATTTCTACAGCATTAATTTTACTTTCGTGCTTCTTCTGCCATACCCAACTTTCACTACCATACATAAGTGTCGGCACTAGCACACCTCTATGTACAGCCACTCGAGCCTTTGCCGAGACTTTGTGGCTAGTCATAAAAGCATGCAATGCCCCATTTATTGAATTTCCAGCATTCACTCTTCGTTCTATGTCACCATCACACTTTCCATCCCTAGTAAATTTTGAACCCAAATATATGAATTCATCCACTTGTTCCACTTTCTTACCCCCTATCATAATTTCACACAACGTCCTAAATTCATCTCTTTCAAAAACCAGAACTTTCGTCTTGCATACGTTGATTTTCATACCCTTTCTTTCTAATGACACATGCAGACTTGTTACCATCTCTTGTAACTCCTCAGCTGATGACGCAAGTATTACTTGATCATCCGCATAAAGGAGACATTTGACGAGTAACTCATTCATTCTTAAGCCACACTCTTTCTATTTCAATTCCTTTAGGCAGTCATCAATGAACACGTTGAACAGCCACGGCGACGCTACACATCCCTGTCTAAGACCTTTATCAATCCTAAACCAATCAGTGTACGCGCCGTTCACCCTGACACAAGCACTAGAATTCTCATATAGAGATTTTAATGCTCGAATCAGGTTGTCGTCCACGCCCTTCATAGACAAGGCCTTCCATAATTCATCCCTCTCCACTCGGTTATGACCGATATGAACATGTTATGCAATAAAGATTTATGATTTATGATATATTTTTTATTTATGGTAGTCACTTAGGAGTCACATTAAGAGGTTCAACAGCGACAAATCTAGTCGTTGATTGAGATCATGTCCTAGGAAATCATGATGTCCATATGACCTCAACTATTGGCATTTCGGTCGAATGTTTAGACTCAAAATTTGATAGGAAAATATTTATAATCCTTGAACTCGGATTCCGGTTATGTATTAGAGTAAAAAAAGTAAAAAAATTGAATGCCATTTTTATCTAAAATCGGCGACATAGTTCCTAATATTAAAAAAATAAAAAAATATTATTACGCCTACAAAAAAGGTTATAGTTCGTGCAGTGTCCAGATCCTGGCCTTTTTTAGTCCTCTGCATTCCGTTCACCAATTCTCCTTCTCCTTTATACTTATTTTTATATTTATTTATGTACCATTGCAAATAATTATGTATTATACTATAAGTAGTTAATTATTATGTATTATTAGTTGTCGTTTGCTGTCGCTCTCCACTCACTAAGGCCTCCCTGAAAACCAGCGTCGCGGCGCTCCGTGCCACGGCACATGCTGAGAGGAGGACCTTTTTGTGTCACATTTCGGCACCATTGTATAGTCTTAAGATTTATCATTATTGTACCTAGTATAAGTTGGTGGTGGTGTCTTTTGTGATATAATAAATGATTTCTATTCTATTCTATTCTTAATAACAGATTTCGCTATCTCTCATAATTTCCGACTTGTCCATACTGTCCCTAGATTGATCACCTTGTATATTGTGAGGCCACGAGAGCCTATTTTACGGCCCACTGCTGGGCACTGGCCTCCTCTCATCACGAGAGGGTTTGGGCTATAGTCCCCACGCGGGCCCGTGCAGATTGGGGACGTCACACATATCCTCGAATTACTTCGCAGATGCGTGCAGGTTTCCTCGCGATGTTTTCCTTCTCCGAAAAGCTCAGTGGTAAATTCAAATCGCACATAAATAATTTCAGAGGTGCGAGACAGATTCGAACCCCCGACACTCTGCATGGGAGGCGGTAAGTCGAACCACTAGGCTTCCACGGCTTGTCTTCGTTCCTACTTCCACAAAACGCCTCATTGGAAGCGACCGATTTGTTTTTTTTCTGTTTTATTGTGTCATGTCATGCTGACCTGCAAGTCACTTGGTTATCTTTAGTTCCACTTTTATTACTCTAAAAGATAAAAGTCATCAAACAGCCAAGTCCGTCAGAACGTCGATCGGAATTTAGTCAGTAAATGGGTTACTCGTCACATGTCATTATTATTAAGGGGTTTCTAGGTTCATTTATGTGTCGCCTCGACCATTGCTGATATATTGTGACATTTTGTGTTTTGTCACAATTAGTTCACAAGAAGTGAAGAATGAATGTTGAGTCCAAGAAGTTCCAGGGGTATTTTGTATCATTTCCGGGTGTTACATAGTCATTCCATCAGTTATTAGTCTACCCAATAATTCATATAGGGTACATTTAGCTTGGCAAAAAAAAACCCAAAATATTTTTTCTGGTATCTCACTATCTCGAAATGGTTTTTGATTTAGACCAATCGAAAAAAAAAAATGTTGTCAATTAAGAGTTGTATTCAGCACGTCGTGGTGGCCGGAAAAATATTTCTTGGGTAGTTGTTTCGTGTGACAGATACATGTTAGGTATACCATTTTTATTATCCTGAACATTGAAGAAGCGAGAGAAGTATGCAAGAGTCGTAGCAAATGGAAAGAAGTGGTCTCTGCCTACCCCTATGGGAAAAAGGCGTGATATTATGTATGTATGTATGTATGTATGTATGAACATTCACATCGTCAATATTTAGAAACTTAGTTCTGCCATGGGTCAGGAACCTCATTGCGGCTGTTGACTATGGTTTTGTAACATAAATTATCGTCCATTCGAACTCCGCTAGCGAACAACAACACATGATCTTGGCGGTCACACTCCACTAATAATTAAGTACTTATATCAACAAGTCTCGTTAATATTGTTATTAATTAAAACTGTCACCTACTCAATCTTGCTTTTCATTATCTAAAATAGGTATATATGTATAAAAGGCAAATAAGAAATAAATATTTTCGTCAATAAATACAATAAATAACAGTCATGATGAGTTGGACTAGATACAAACATAATAATAGCAGCTATGGTAATTGGTAATGTCATGCTTACTTTAATTAAAACCGGCCAAGAAGCGAGTTAAACTCGCGTGGAGAGGGTTCCGATCCTTGATTATTTTCAATGACGTCATTTTCAAACTGTTTCACAGGGTAAGCTCTTTTATATGATAGATTTCAAATACTTTGGACCTAGATATAGGGGATATAGATCAATAACTATCCTCAGTATTTTTTCCAAAATTTTAGGTCCAGTAGTTTCGGTGATAAGGGGGGGGGGATGGTAAATTTTCGCCTATTTTCTCAAATAACTCGAAAAGTATTGACCAAAAAAGAAATAAAAAATATATATTTGAGATCCTCATAAGAAGTACTTTCATTTGATATGTCACACGATATAGTTTGAAAAACTTCATTAAGATTTTTTCAAATTTAGTCCCCAAAAATAGGGTCTGTTTAAAATTCATTTATTTTTGTTACACGTCCGTCTTTGGGTCACAAATTTACATATACGTACCAAATTTCAACTTAATCGGTCCAGTAGTTTCGGATAAAATCGAGTGTGACAGACGGACGGACAGACACACGGGTGATCCTATAAGGGTTCCGTTTTTACCTCTTGAGGTTCGGAACCCTAAAAAAAGCGGTCAAGAGCGAGTCGGAGCCGCTTATATGAAGGGGAAAATATTCCAAAATGCGACCGACTTTATTCAAACTAATTTGAAGTTTTTGTTGAATTCGATATTTCATTTTTTTACGATTTTTCACTCCATAAACCTAGTTCAAAGCGAGCGGCACACTTTTACCACTTTAGGAGAAATATCGCACAAAATATTGGCGTAAATAAAAAACTTAATTAGCAACCTACATATCATTTTCAAAGACTTAATTATCTAATCATACCCCACATGCCTATATTCTCTAAATTATTTTGTTCATCCCTTACATGTTACCTATGAAGTGCCACCCTTAATATATCTTGTTCTCAAAATAGCATTCTTTACTTATTCTTTATTTTATAGCGGTTCGTAGAACTAACCTCTTCAAATTACAACTAAATAGTCCCCTTAGTCTTCGGGAAAAATGGCTGTAATATACGGACGCGGACGGAAGGACAGACTGACGGACATGACGAAATTACAAGGGTTCCGTTTTTTGCCATTTGCAATCCCCCCATTTGATTCCCCGCGTCAACTGCAGCCAATAACAGCCTAGATCGAAACGTTACATTTTATCTAAATATGACGCAATGTACAATGATAGTTTATGCTTAGATAAGACGCGATGCAAACCATAGATGAAAATGTATTGTTTGTCCATACTCGAATTGGCTATGGGTGAAAAATGACAATGTGCTCATAAATCATAAAAATCATAAATCATTTATTGTGAGGTAATTTAGGTCAAGTACAGAGCTGTATAAAATGCACAAAATTAAGTATGGAAACACTAAACACTTCCTTCTCAGGTGTACACACATTTTGGTTATTAATACCACATTTTTACCTCGATTTTTTTTTAAGGATAGGAATAACCTTCCGTATCAAGAGAAAAAAATCTCAGAATTTTCCATTTTTCAGAAAAAAAGTGTTGACACTATTGACATTATTGATTTTTTCAAGAAGTAGTGCATACTTGGACCAAGGAAACACCTTTATTTCAATAGTCATAACACAAAATCAATTTCTTTTTTCTACGCGAAATCTACGGCACGGAAAATTCTGAGATTTTTTTCTCTTGATACCGAAGGTTATTCCTATCCATAAAAAAATAAACGAGCACATTGTCATTTTTCACCCATAGCCAATTCTTATGGAATAATGACGTCACTATTGCCACTATCCAAAGTTTAACGTTTCGTGTCACGTGAATTTTACAGAATAAAAAATTGCTTGGAAACAAGAGGGAAATACTATGACGGAAACTAACGTTACATACTATGGTATCATAACGCTTTAATTCAGATAGAGGCAACACGCCTATTTCCTAGCTGACCCCATGTATCCAATCCACAATAGCGTTTATACGCAGGTGTACATAGTTGCTTAGTTTTCACTACTTATAGCCCAGCGGAACGAAGAGGTTTTGCGGAGAATGAATAAGAGCTTGGAGTTGCTTAAGACTATAAAGAAAAGAAAGTTACAATATCTGAGGCATATAATGCGCAATGAGAAATATAATTTACTGCAGCTCATCATGCAAGGCAAAATACAGGGCCGAAGACCGCCCGGACGAAGACGAACCTCCTGGCTCCGTAACCTCAGAGACTGGTTTGGGATGAGCACCAGATCCCTGTTTCAAGCGGCAGTCTCGAAAATAAAAATAGCCATAATGATCGCCGACCTCCGATAGGAGATGGTACCGGAAGAAGAGAAGAAGAAGATAGCCCAGCCTTATTTTCTTTTTCTTAGACTGTTGGCGTGTCATACTGCTGGGCCTCTGCCTCCCCTTTTTTCCGCCAGGCATCCCTGTACACTGCCAGCCCAACCTTATACAAATATAATATTGAACTCTTCCCTCCCTTTGTCCTCGAAAAGAAAATAATCTCGTTTTTCCCAAGAAAGTTCTATGATAAAAAATAAAGCTAAGAGGTCGTTCGTGCTCAACAATACCAATATGCGAAAGTAACTCCGTCTATCTGTCTGCTACCACTTCACGCTTCAACAGCTGGACCGATTGAGATGAAATTTGGCAAGGAGATATTTGGGAGTCCAGTGAAAGAAATGCGTTTTTCCGATATAAAAAGTAGCCTATAAAAAAACGCATAGTTCCCGCGGGAACGCGATAACAGAATTCCACGCGGGCGAAGTCGCGGGCAGAAGCCAGTACACAATATACTTTATTGAACACCACACATTCAAGGAACAGTACAGACATAATGTAATCACACAAAAAGTATGGCATACAGCAGGCAACAATGTTTTGGTTGATTGTTGAACTTAACGAGATTATCACGCGAAGTCAGAAAGAGTCTAAATTAATCCGAGCCTAATAGTTCCCCAGGTTAAATGGCTATATTAACTCCCATTACAGATAAAACTAATCAATCAAACTGTCTAATACTGGCCAGTGATCTCGAGCAATTTAAATTGAGCTTTAATTCTATGTGGATAAAGGCTCCCACTGACATCCACCTGTCGCTAAATATGTGGATACATTATAATAAGGTTGTATTGGTACGCTCTGACACACGCGTCCTTGCTAGTTCAAAATGGCGTAAGTGTTAAGAACTGTATGCGGACATAAGCCCTTTTGTTGGGTGGAGTTTTCGAGATGAATGGCGCAAGCGCGAGGCCCCGCGACTCCCCTTCGTAGTCTCCCTGATCTCGTAGGGTGTGTATCAAGTGTGGAAACACGTGGATTTTCAATTTAAAAGCAAGAAAAAAACAACCACCAATAATCCATAATATCCATATTTTATTTTAATACATATTAATATTATAAATGCGAAAGTAACTCTGTCTGCCTGTTACCTCTTCACGCTTCAACCGCTGGACCGATTGAGATTAAATTTGGCATGGAGATAGTTGAGGTCCTGGGAAAGGACATAGGCTACTTTTTATCCCGGAAAAAATGTATAGTTTCCGCGTGAACGCGATAACCGAATTCCACACGGGTTAAGTCGCGGGCAGAAGCTTGTTTTTAAGAACCACCAGTTGGCCAGGTGAACTTCGTATCACCCGAAGGCGATTCCCGATTTGTGAGCTGTTCTTAGACTTTTCTCGTTATTTTCTTTCTAAACCTTCCCTGAATCACAGGGAATAAAACAAAATAAGAATCAGCCAAATCTGTCCAGCAGTTCTCGAGGTTTAGCCAGACTAATACACGGCGATTCATTTTTATATATAAGAAGAAGAAGATGTAGATATTAAGTATACCTCTCTATCTGAAAGATTAGCCGAAACGAATCGTACCTACCTACTGCTTAGCGTAGAAATTTCACATTAAAAGGTAGTGAGATATAAAACAACCAATGTAACCGTCAACTGCTTAGTGAGGGTTTTTTTAACACGCTTTTATTAGGTCGACCTGTATGTACGAGGGGTGATCCAAAAGTAATGATAACTGAATACTTATTGAATCGGATTAAAATAAATAGGTATGCCGTTTACTATCCAATAAAGACTCCTTAGTAAAAAAAAAATGTATTTGTCAGAGAGTTGCAGCTGTTTTTTCAGGAGCAGTCGGAACAATAACGCAAAAATGGAGAAAAGATGGCGAGGTAATGGCCGCTGTGGATGCATTTTTGGAGGGTCAAGAAAAATATTTTTTTTTTTTAAAGGAATGCGTGGTCTGGAGAAACGATGGTCTAAGTGTGTAGACTTGGAAGGAGATTACGTAGAAAAATAAATTATTTTATTAAACATTTTATGTGTCTTTCATACTGATTATCATTACTTTTGGATCACCCCTCGTAACTATGTAATGGAATCTTGCAAGTTAAATTTGACCCACTTTTCGATTTCCGATTGAGCTCAAATTTTGCACGAATATGTAAATCGCGTGACAATGCAATATTATGATGACGTGGAGCTGATCTGATGATGGAACTGGAAGGTGGCCATAGGAACTCCGTAATAAAACTACATAAACCCATCGAATTTGGGCTCGTTTGATTCGTCTTGAACGGTAGATGAAGGATTTACAAAGAAAAGTACTACTACTACTACTACTACAGCCTATTTGCGTCCCACTGCTGGGCACAGGCCTCCTCTCATCACGAGAGGGTTTGGGCTATAGTCCCCACGCGGGCCCAGTGCGGATTGGGGACTTCACACACAGCTCAATTCAAATTGAATTTACCACTGAGCTTTACGGTGAAGGAAAACATCGTGAGGAAACCTGCACGCATCTGCGAAGTAATTCAAAGAAAAGTACAGTCAGCAATAAAAGCGTGTCCCAAAAATTTCACTTTTGTAAAAGCTTATTTATGTCGATTATCTTAAAGATTAGCCGAAACGAATCGTACCTACCTACTCCTTAACGTAGAAAGATTTTCACATTAAAAGGTACTCAGTGAGAGATAAAACAACCAATATAACCGTCAACTGGTTTGTGAAGGTTTTTTTTTATTGAGTAAAGACGTCACGTCATCACAGCATGGCCACCCTCGCGCCACCCCGGCACGCAGAATCCCAGTACCGCGTAGCCTTCCCCGGACGGCGCCGGACGAGCGCGATAAACAAACGTTTATAAATTGAACAATAACATATCACACCATATCGTATCACTAGTGTACCTACTATGACTAGAGTTTAGTGTCGTGTCAGTGTCGGATTGTCATATTTTCAACGGTAAGACAAATATTACGTAGTGCGTAGACAAAGTTGCAAGTGTTGCAACCTTTATTAGGGAGTTATTATTTGATTATGTGGTAATTTTACCCTTTAGGACAGGAATTTTGGTCCCCTGCGTTTTTACAGATAGGTACGTGAAACGACCGACGTATTTATCATGCCAATTCGTTCGAGACGACTCTTGTTGCTGTAACAATGTAATATTTGAAACAAAAAAGATATAAGTTGTATTTTACAATATCGATGAATCCACTTTTGAATTTAGGTATTCAATGATTTTATCTTAAACTAAGTTTAAAGTTTCACATTTTTAGCTCTACCACGCTCTACATTTGTCCGTCGCACAGATAATTACTTAAAGCAGGTAGGCTGTTTTCATTTCTTACCAAACACTGTCAGTATTATAAGTTTAGTAAAATGAGTACCTACAAACTGCGTCAGTTGCTAATCACGAAGAAAAATAACGTAGCTGTCCATAGATCACGGGTACCTAGCTTATTTATGTCTGCATCCCGCCCTTGATATATCTCCTCTACCTCTCCCTGAAGCATAGACGTAAATAATATAGACCCGGTCTAACGTACACGTAATATGTCCCCACTTCCACGGTGTCCAATCCAAAGTTCTGTCACCGAGCGTGCGTTTTAAAAAAAACTTATTTCGAAACTGTTTCTCAGTATCTAAAAACTCGTCTCGTTGTTGAAAAAATGTGACCCAGCTTTAGTGTCACGATATAAGTTTAACTTTATATTGGACACCAATGAAGTTAGGCCGGGTCCATACGAAGTATTATTTATGTCTATGCTCTGAAGCCAGTTCACTAACATATCAGATAATAATATAATAGAAGTCGTCACTACATAAAGATAAAAATAATTATAATAATTTTTTTCCATCTACATATATTGATTTGTTTAGGGCACCGACACTTTCTCTGTTTTACCCTATGGTTGACTGGTAGAGAATACCATTGGGCATTAAGTTCGCCATTTGTACATATTTGTTTTCTTGTGCAAAAAAGTTCAAATAAATAAATAAAAATCAACTCGCAAATACTTGTCCGTGTCGTCACCACTTCAGAGTGGCTTCAACTATTTGACTGCATGATTCATAAAATGAACTGAAATATTGTACTGAAACTGAAAAAAGTTGGGTAATATTTTCTTGGTAGGTACTTACATGGTAAATACGAACAAAGAAAAGTGAAAAGGCTTTCTATTCGGTTCTAGAGTATTTAAGAAGTGCATGATTGTTTTTTTTTTATGACAGTTTTATTATTTTTAGGTAGGCTGTAAATATTTGTATGCCGAATGGCTAGACATAGCGCTTTTCCATGTATCAGCATGTTTTTTTAACCTATGTTTCACAAATAAAGTATTTGACTTTGAAAAGATGGGCAGCTACTTTGTAAAACCGATTTAGATGTAATTTCCTATATTGAGATAGTTTGGGACCGTGGGAAGACTAGTGTAGTTCCTATTATATACCGAAGTAAGGAAACTTCATCGGTCAGGCGAATTCACACTCAGTGGCTAAAATTTCGTGTTTCCACCCTCTAAGCACAGAATATTGAATAGTACTATTCAACGCGGTGCTAGGGCAGTAGACGGCTCAAAGGGTATATTACAGGTGATGTAGTATAGTCTCAGAATATTTAATAGTACTACAGAATGGCCACGGAATCACCCGCCTGAATCTAGCCGGCGCGCAACTCGCGCCCAACTCGCCCTTACCGTCATTTGTTTCAACCGGAGATGGAGAGTGAATCATTGGCCCGCGTAGTGGTACACACAAACATTTAAGTGTACAGACGTCCTCGCACGCATGCATTGACGTTTCATTCGAATTGTGTTCAAAATCGTGCTTTTATAGGCCGTGTCCGCCGTGTGCCCTAAGAAAGTAAGTTTGACATCTGTGTGTTTGTCTGTGGCCCATGGCTCCTTATCATTTTTTTATTGTTTTTTTGTCGCTGTCGAGATTGTCTGAGCTATGTTTAAAGAAAATCGTTACAGCAGTTTGACAATTATTATCAACACTTTTCTATTATCATATATCGTGTTCAATTTTGTATTAACATTTGTAAGAAGTCCAGGCAATAATTTGAGTACCCAAGCGAAACTATACCCTGTTCGCGTTAAGAAAATAGTGACTCATCACCGACTGCCGGCCAAGCCACGCCCCCTAGCCAATTAGAACGCTAGAAATTAGTAAGGCGAGTTCACAGTGCTCAGTTGCAGTCAGACCTTCGAAGAGATCGGTTGTGTATTTTGCGTATTACTTGTTTAAAATTTTTGGAAAATGGATATCTCACCCATTAAAAAAAATAAAAGTGGATCAATTATACATAGCGGAGAGAGACGCGTAATTTACAATGTTTTTAAGTATTTCAAAAAGACTGATTTAAATGAGACTGTGGAGAGCATAGTAATTAAAACTGCAAGTGCATGCGGTGTGTCCGAAAATACTGTTTATAAAATTATCAAAGAGCAAAAAGAAACTAATATATTGAAATCACCAGTGAAAAAAAGAGCTCGACTATCCACGGTCGATAAATTAGATGAACTCGACAAATGTGCCATAAGGAGAAAAGTACACTCTTTATATTTCAATAACGAGTATCCAACATTGGACAAAATAATGACACTTTGCGAAGCTGATGAAGAAATTCCTGTTTTCAAATTCAAAATGTGGAATTTGGATGACGTCATGGAATACGCAGAACAAAATTCATTTGTAATAAATGTAAGGGACGAATCTAGCGATAGTGATTAGCGATTTAAGTATTTAGTTTTAAGACAATTTTGTATTTTTATTTATTTTAGTATTTATTTTTTTACCATTTGTTGAAATGTGTTACTCTACTAATATAGCGTTTAAGTTGACATTAAAAAATACTAATATTAGTTTAAATTGACATTTTTAATTATAAATTATAATGAATATTTTATAACATGTGTAAAATCACTGATATTTTATTATTTTTCTATTACACTTATTTAAGGATTTGAAAAAAATGTTTAATTTCTCTCCATTATGAATACGCCCTTACCCTGCAGTTGCACTGATGAGTCACTATTTTCTTAACGCGAACGGGGTATAGCACATTAATAAAGTGTTTGTGGTGACGTCATGACGTCAGCGTATGCAGACAATATGCTGCGGACCAAGCCTTTACCTATTTTCACATTTATTTGTAAGACAATAGGGTGCTAAAGCAGAAACGGAAATTCCTATGTAGACGGCAAATACGAGCTGATACGAGTAGTGACACCAAAGTTCAAGGGTATGATAATACGTGATTATTAAGGTTCTGGGAGAAGATTTATCGTGGATGGGTGGTGGCGTGGTAGCAAGGGGTTTGATGTACCGGCAAAATACGCTGAAACATAAATATACTTATGTAATTGGCTCACGCTACGTTGGCGTCATATAATCAATCATATTAATATGAAACATGTATTATTGAATATCCTTTTAGTTACGGCTACGGACGGATTTGATTTAATACTTTCATTGCCGTTAGCCCGCCCCGTTTGGTTATTTTTGTAACATTGCTCGGTGGTAGCGATAGTCGATTTTGCTAATACTATTCCTTCGGGGTTTTTTAAGTCGTCCGGTTGCCCCCCCTCTCTTCAGGTCTTAAAATGTTGGTACCGTAAGCTGAAAAATTTAATCAGTCCGTCAAATGACCAAAAAATATTTGACCCGTATTTTGTCTTTTGTTACGTAAACCAAAACACGAAGATGCGACGCTTTTAAAAATCACGTTTGAATATAACTATCCTTGTCAATGTTGATTGATTAAAAAAAAGTTTCCGCTATTTTTCAACACTGTAACGGACGGATTAAAATATTTGCAATTAAGAATTAATGCTGTCATCATGCCTTTGTAATATAGCTGCTGTATCTAATTTATTACACGCGTTGCTAAAATGATTCTTAATTTCGACTATAGAAAACTATACACCATAGCGGATCAAATCAAGCTACCTACTTATACGGTGGGAAGTCAACTTCGCTATCAAACTGAATCGTAGCATGAAGTGGCTGGCAATTCTTCTGGCGTTGGCGGCGGCGGCGGCCGCGGAACGGCACAACCCCAATGGCACGCCGATCTACGACCTCAACAAGGTCTACGACTACTACCTGAAGTTCATGCGAGACAACGGCCGCGTATACGACTTCAGGACCACAGCTGACTTCATGAGACGCTACGAAATCTTCACGCAAAACCTCGTGGACATCAACAGGAAGAACGCTATGGCCGGTCCTGGCGGTGCCCAATTTGGTATAGACAAGTTCGCTGATCTCACTTACAATGAAGTGCTGACGGGATCTACAGAATATCCAATATAACATTTTTTATTATCAATTTAAAGTAAAGGTCAGCCGGGGCAAGAGCGCCACTAGAGTAGTGCACTAAATTGATTTTGGATCCAATACCTTGTGAACAGAGCCATCTTCTTGCAGTGGTACTGCATTTTATTTTGTTGCATTATGTTGTTAGTTGAGTAATATTTTATAGATATCGATGTAAATAATCATGTAAGTATTTTTGCACTTACTAAACCCTGGCACTTGCATTGACTGAGCTAACTTGTAGTGGCTTATTATTTAACAAACTGTTCCGCCCCGGTTTTGCAGGGATGTAGATTCTAATAAATAAAAGACAATGGGTTTGGCAGAACCGCTTTTCGATTTAGAGATCAGTTTGTAAAATATTAATCACTAGCTTCTGCCCGCGACTTCGCCCGCGTGGAATTCGGTATTTCCGGGATAAAAAGTAGCCTATGTCCTTTCCCGGGACTTCAACTATCTCCATGCCAAATTTTATCTCAATCCGTTCAGCGGTTGAAGCGTGAAGAGGTAACAGACAGACAGAGTTACTTTCGCATTTATAATATTAGCATGGAAATGGATTCTAGAACAAACTCACCACCGTCTGTCCCCGCTAACCTGCAGCCAATTAGCAGTGCTCGCACGGTAGAGGGTTAAGGCAGCCGGTGAAATTACTGGCACAGAGGCGTTCCATCTTAGACCTCAGGGTAGGCAACGCATACGAGATCTTATGGCTTCTTAATGGGGGATCATAGGATTTCGATGTCCATCAGGTGGGTTGTGCGCTCGTTTGCCTATTCCATTGGTATAAAAATAATTATAAAAAAACTTTTATTATTAGAGTCAAGATTCCCCCGCCCCTGACAGATAAATGTATTGTTTTCTACATTGGTGAAAAAATCATGGTAATACATAGTTAATATTAACAAAGTTAAAAGGAAAAATACCCTAGCTAAGTAGGCTGTACAAGTTAGAGAAATGGTCGTACGACTAAACTAAAAAAATTGTCTCGGAGAAGTCAACCGTTCAAAATCATTGAGATGGCAACTACCTACGGTACGGAATCCTATACGGAATCCATTGCGTGTGGCCCGACATGCACTTGGCCGGTTTTCTTGATCGTTCAGACTCCTCAAAAGCATAATTCATCATCATCATTTCAGCCGAAAGACGTCCACTGCTGGACATAGGCCTCCCCCAAGGCTCGCCACTCAGACCGGTCCTGTGCTACTTGCTTCCACCGGTTTCCCGCAACCTTCACGAGGTCGTCGCTCCATCTTGTTGGAGGCCTACCGACAGCTCGTCTCCCGGTTCGCGGACGCCACTCGAGAACTTTCCGGCCCCATCGGCCATCAGTCCTGCGAGCAATGTGCCCCGCCCACTGCCACTTAAGGCTCGCAATTCTTCGGGCTATGTCGGTGACCCTAGTTCTATTGCGGATATCCTCATTTCTGATTCTATCACGCAGAGAAACCCCGAGCATAGCCCTCTCCATTGCCCTCTGAGTGACTTTGAGCCTTCTTATGAGGCCCATCGTAAGCGCCCACGTCTCGGAACCATAAGTCATCACTGGCAACACACACTGGTCGAAGACTTTCGACTTGAGACACTGCGGTAATTTGGACGAAAAGACACTGCGAAGCTTCCCGAACGCTGCCCAGCCGAGCAAAAGCATAATTGGGGTTTATATACCTACCTACTTAAGAGGATTTACTTCGAAAGTTGACAACGTCGCAAATAGCTGTCAAATATTTTGCCGTTTTCATTCATTTCTGAATGTTACTGAATGAACACATGAATTATCGCTCTATGGTTGAATAAAACATTAAGTATGGATTGCAACAGTTATCATAGGAACACGAAATTTTCAGTATTATGAAAGTAACATCTTTTGAAAACTTTCCATCGCAGATTCCATGCATTTTAATCTTATCATTTTGAATGCCTAACCAACAAATATAAAACGAGACGCGTCATTCAATCATAGAATGATATCTTCCTTTTTAATTCAGCAATATTGAGAAATTAATAAAAACAGCGAAACATTTGACAGCTATATGCGACGTTGCCAACTTTGGGGATAAACCCTCTAAAACAAAACAAAAACAGAGAAAGGCATTCGTTACACCTACAGATTACCTACCTAACAATTAATTGATTGGCATTTAATAGCAAAACATGTATTAGCTTACGCTACGTTAGCATCTAATCATAATTTACGTCACACCAGGCCGAAAAGCGGGATTTACCGCCCTTGGGCGCTACGAAAAATCCCTCTTCACGGCCAGGTGGTGACGTAAAATCGTATACTAACCACGGGCGGTCGTAAAGAAATCCTCAGACCGCTAGATTATAGCCCTCGCCTCCGGCTCGGGCCTCCGGCTCGGGCCTCAATTACCCGCGATCTGAGACTTTCTTTACTTGACCGCCCTAGGTGTGTAATGTACTATAATCATATTGTCCCAACCCGAAGCCGTGGCCAACGTGAAGCCGTGGTGGCCTAGTGGTTCGACCTACCGCCTCTCATGCAGAGGGTCGCAGGTTCAAATCCGGCTCGCACCTCTAAGTTTACTTAATGTACGAAATTCAATTTGGATTTACCACTGAGCTTTTCGGTGAAGGAAAACATCGTGAGGAAACCTGCACGCATCTGCGAAGTAATTCAAAGATGTGTGTGAAGTCCCCAATCCGCACTGGGCCCGCGTGGGGACTATAGCCCAAACCCTCTCGTGATGAGTGGAGGCCTGTGCCCAGCAGTGGGACGCAAATAGGCTGTAGTAGTAGTAGCTTAGTAGTAGATATTGTCCCAACACCATAGACATACCTAAATAATACTTCGTATAGACCCGGCCTAACGTAGATACATGTCATGTGTCCCCACTTCCTTGGTGTCCAATCCAAAGGTAAACTTGTATCGTGACACTAAAGCTGGGTCACATTTTTCCAACAACGAGACGAGTTTTTAGATACTGAGAAACAGTTTCGAAAAAAGTTTTTAAAAAAATGCTCATTGTAACGCACGCTCGGTAACAGAACTTCGGATTGGACACCGAGGAAGTGGGGACATATTACGTGTACGTTAGACCGGGTCTATATTATTTACGTCTATGCCCAACACGGATTATTTATTATAGTCTTGGTAACGGCTACGGACGGATTTGATTTTAATACTTTCACTGCCGTTAGCTCGCTTTGGCACCGTAGTTTTCATGTAGGAAGACGCTTTCCTCCTCTACAAAGCGGGAAAATACTGCGTAGCGTAGCATTGGCTACGAGCGTGGACTTTGTACAGTACAAACCAGCTACAGGTAAATTGTGAATGCCACTTGGTTTGCATATCGACTCGTCATTTTTGTTCTTTATTTTGTACTTTTTGCACTGAATCGAATCAAACCATACCTAAACTTATAGGAACACTATTTTGCGAGATATGAAGGCCCGCCCCCCCCCCCTCCCTTAAGGGGGTAGGACCCCTACATTTAGGTAGGACTCGGCAGATTCTCATTTCTATAAAATATCTATATATCTATATATAAAACAAGAAACTGACTGACTGATCCATCCATCCAAGGCAGAGCCGAAACTACTGGTCGTAGATAACTGAAATTTGGCATGCAGGTTACTTAGGTAACGTAGGGGAGCATCAAGAGAGGATTTTCCGAAATTCCCACGAAAACGGCAAAAAACAGGATATTACATTTTAATATTTCTGCGCATTACGAAGTTGCGGGGAAAAGCTATTACTTTTATACTTAAACAAAGTTTTAAACATAATTATTATTCCGCCAGATGGTCATAATTTAGTCTTACTTTACCTGTACTAAAATTACACTGAATCGACATGCAAACCAAGCGGCATTCACAATTTACCTGTCGTACGAGTAGAGATCTTCTACTATCTAAAGTCCCGCGCCTTCACATTTCAAAGCGCTTCATTTTTTTCATTATTATTTTAAAAGCACCACCAACACTCTCAACGCATAGTTTATGGCTGTCTCAGCTCGCACACATGTGTTGAGAGTGTTGGTGGTGTTTTTTAAATACATTGAAGCGTTTTGAAATGTGAAGGCGCGGGACTTTAGATAGTAGAAGATCTCTATATCTAATTGACAACATGCGTTGCTAAATGATACGTAATTGTGAACATCTAAGAAATTGTATATCGAAGCGTATCAAATCAAGCCACCTACTTATACGGTGGCGGGTCTGCTTCGCTTTCGAACCGAATTATTTGCAACATGAAGTGGATCCTCGCAGTTTTGCTGGCGGTGGCGGCGGTAGCGGCCGCGGATCGGTACAACCCTAATGGCACGCCAATCTACGACCTCAACAAGGCCTACGACTACTTCCAGCAGTTGACACGGGACTACGACCGCCATTACAAGGACACTGCGGAATTCATGAAACGCTTTGGTATCTTCAAAGAGTCCCTCGTAGAAATCAACGAGGCAAACGCTCTGGCAGGGCCCCACGGTGCCCAGTTTGGTGTAAACAACTTCGCTGATTACCTTTACACTGAAATACCGCTTGGTTTGGCTACAGTTTCTCCTTCACAATCACATTATTTTTTTTGAATTTATTTAAGCTAAAGGTCAGTCCGGACCGGATCAAGTGCACCTGAATATTTTTTTCGATGCAATAGTTTTAACAGCGCCATCTGTGTATTGCAGTGACACTCTGTTTTATTTGTTGCATTAATGTAAGATATCGTTAGTGGAACATTTGTAGCTATCGATGCAGTAGCTCTCATCCCATCACTTGCACTGACTGACCTTACTTAGTTCAGTATGTTTAACTGGATCATCAAATCAGTTCAAAGATGTATACTGTCGAACATAGGCCGTTTTCAACATCGACGACTTTGTACTTTCATGCAAGACAACCAAAGACTGGCGGGGCATTGTCTTCAAGCAGAATCTTGCAGAAACAAAGAAGTTGGGAGAGTCGTTAGGAATCAACTGTCTTGTCCTCAGTCCCATCATAGAAGTACTTATTACCTCCATGAGCCCGATAAAGTATTTAGGCTGGTCACCCACTACTCCACCAGTCTACCACTATTCTTTCACGGCCAGTTTGATTTTTATGGATTACCATGTTCTTGAATGCTTTTATAATAGCCAAAATTTTTCGAAACCCCCCAATTAAATGCTACAAGCAATTCAAACAGTATTTTCATTAAAATATAAGAACCCAAAAAGTTGGAATGTATACTTGTTACTCAATCACGCCAGTACGGCTGAACGCATCTGAATGAAAATTGGACAGAGATGGAAACATAGCCTGAATTCGAAAAGACATCCTTATGGTAAGTACTTACAGCACGACTCAACTTAAAAGGCGCGCGGTGAAGCACTTAAACCGTTGACGCAGAGTCTATGTTTGCTGAATCCACGCGCCTTCTAAGTTGTGTAAACCTGTAATTACTACTACTTTTTATTTTTCAAATGTTTTCTCGATTTTCTTGAGCATCAATGTCTGTTCGATATTAACTCAAACGGATTTTTCTTTTCATGCAATTTTCACTAATAGATAGAGAAGTTCAAGAGGTAGGTTTTGGTTTACAAATTTGTCGCTCTACTACCCGTCGCTATCGCTAACATTTTGTATTATTCAACCTTTGGTAAAAATCCTAACCAATTTCAATACAAAAACACTATTTACATATAAGAAACTAGCTCCGTTAAAAGTTTTGTTTAGGGAGCATAGAAGAAGAATAGGGTGAAAAATTAGTTTAAAAACGTTTATTCATTTCGTGAAATATTATAAATGCGAAAGTAACTCTGTCTGTCTGTCTGTTACCTCTTCACGCTAAAACGGCTGGACCGATTGAGATGAAATTTGGCATGGAAATAGTTGGGGTCACTGGAAAGGACATAGGCTTTTTATCCCGGAAAAGCGCATAGTTCCCGCGGGAGTGCGATAGCCGAATTCCACGCGGGCGAAGTCGCGGGCAGAAGCTAGTACTAAATATGAATAAGTCACTAATAATCGTCAGAAACCACTTGTTTTAAAAGCATATTTTATCCGGGCTGGGTCAACCTCTTTGTACCACTAGACACGTATGATTTGATTAAACGTAGTAAATCACCAGTTTTAGTACTTCATGCTGATCAGTAAAGTTGATTAGAATCCACGCACCTACTTTATTTTTCACGGATTGTAATACAGGACGTGTAATATGGAAACCGTCGTAGCCTAGTTGACCTACCGCCTCTCATGCAGAATCTTTCGAACTCTGAGTTTAATCATTGCGAAATTCACTTTGAATTTGCCACTGAGCTTTCCGGTGAAGGAAAACATCGCGAGGAAACCTGTACGCATCTGCAAAGTAATTCAAGGATGTGTGTGAAATCCCCAAACCGCACATGGGCCTTATAGCCCAAGCCCAACTGATGAGAGCAGGCCTGCACCCGGTAGTGGGACTTAAAATAGTTTTTAAGGTATAATGTACTACGGGCCTAAAGACCTGAAATGAAATTTATTATTATTATTAAATAAGCCGAGCCGATGTATGACACATATCGATATATATATAGCATGAAGAATTGCCAGACTTAAGTGGATGAGGAAAATGCGTTGTGGTCGCAGAACTATGGCAAACTGTTGTGTTCCGGTAGGGCGTTACGGCAGCCGGTGTAATTTCTGGCCCAGGGGCATTTCATCTTAGGCCTTAGGGTAGGCAACACATTTGAGATCGAGAGATGGTTTGTTAAAAATGTTTTTCGGTGAATATTTTTCATTATAAAGTACTTAGCTTAAAATGTCTGAGGTGAAAGTATCGCTTCAGGTCAATTTGAAAATTTCCTTCATAAATTTATTAGATACTGCTGATACCTCTAGATATTAGACAAGCTTAAACCAAGCTCTCCTTCAAGCGAATGCTGCGTAAGCATTTGTTTGAGCAGGTCGCGTAGATTGTTGGAATCCTTCATATTTTTCTTTGCTTCGTGCGGCTGGTTTATGTATGTATTAGTTTATGTATGTATGTTTACCTTTTATATTTTTTTTTATGTACGTTTAAGTAAATTTATCCTCTTTTGAAATTATTTGTTATCTTCCTTGTATTTCTGTAGTCTGATATTGATGCACCTACTCATTTTTCTTTCTGTTTGGCCTTATGGTTGACTGGTAGAGAATGCCTTTAGGCATTAAGTCCGCCAACTGTATACAATTTGTATGTGCAATGAAGTTTAAATAAATAAATAAGACTGCATTACGAAATATTAAAATCTATTAATTCAAGTTTCAGTTACCCTAATCCATACCTTTGTCTGTTACCTCTTCACGCTCAAACCACTGGACGATAAGCTACAATAAGGACATAGGATACCACTTATCGCGGCGTTATTCTAGGTACAATGGTTCTATGTACGTATGTATGTCTTTCTATTATACATCTAGTAAATAAAAGCGAGCACGAATTACGCGCTCACCTGCCTGAGTGTGAAACGCCACGATAAGACACTGAAGTTCTATTCTAAGTATATTGCAAGTGATGATGAGAGAGGAAACTATACTATCTACTGGTTGCGTCGGACATCGCCCGACCAACCAACTTCTGTTCTATAATTTCTAGTCGGAGATTCTGTTCTCCTTACGAGCCTCCACAACACCCCTTATAGCTCGCCCATGCCTCGCACTGCTACACTTTCTATTCTTGGTAGCTTCTTACTTAGGTAATTCTCATCTAAGTTCTACATCTCGTCTCTCATCTCACATGCTTCTAAACATGTATATAATGCACAAACGACTCACCTGATTCCTCACATGTACAGCGATCGTCTTGCGCTTGTTCTTACCATTACACTATACCTTCTGCTGGTTGCATCGGACATCGCCCGACCAACCGATTTCTGTTACCGGTTATCCTTTGATGAGGGAGTAAACTATACTTCTACTGGTTGCATCGGACATCGCCCGACCAACCGATTTCTATTACCAATTATCCTCTCCCGACCGGTTCATTTCACTGCGTCTAGTACTTAATTTTTCTTTCCTTTCTTCGTCCCTCTAAGAACCGTGAATAACAGCTGTCATATTTTTACTTACCCTCCTATGATATTCTTTCTAGTATTGCCAGATAATCAAAGCTATTCCAGTTACAAGAATACACGCTTACCGGTTTTATTGAAGATTCGCGCTTGTCGCGACACCACTTTCTTTCCCGCGGGAACGCGATAACCGAATTACACGCGGACGGGCGGGTCAGGAGCTAGTGATTGTACCAACATTTGTACATATTTGTCGAGAAATTTCTGCCTGCATAACCCAGTTAACATATTTAAAAATATTTTGTAAACTTGAAATTTTATTTCCAGCCAAAAAACATTACATTACACTTTTAACTGTTAATTTCTAACAAGAAAGTCACTACTCCAAAGTTACACGATGTATTAAAAAATAGTTATCCCACCTTGGAAACGGCCTGTGTTGTGGTTAAAATGATGACATCACCATAGATAAATAAACTGAGTACAATACATTCTTTCAATAATTTCAAAAATTAATATATGGGTGATTCCATAAAAGTTGGTTAAATTTTGGCTTTAACTTGAATTTTTTTTTAGAAGATATTAGTTAAGTTTATGTATTCTATACTTTGGGTATAACATCTTCTTTGTTGTATCCAGAAGGGCCAGTCACTCTACTTGGTATTTTTTGAGAAATTTAGGTTTTTTTAAATTAGCCCTAGGGACTGACGCAAAACACGGTTTTTATGTATAATTACATATTTTTTCCAAAATAAACTATAACAAAATCTAATACCTCTTATATTATTACTTATTATTATCAGAAACAGTGTAATTATAATTAACCAGCTTCTGCCCGCGACTTTGCCTGCGTAGAATGCGGTTAGAGTGTTAAGTCATTTTTTTGCGATTTTTCTCTTTGGATAATACTGTTTTATTTGTATGCGTCACATTCTGCAACGAATACATGAGTTTTAAGTTTAAAATCATAGATCACACAGTTTTATCGTCAGTCCCTATCTGAAAGTCAGGCCGTAGTCACCTTTGCGGTGAGGAGCCTGACGGTCTAGGGACTGATTAGACAGAGCAAAATCAAACGTTACTTTTTATTTAAAATAAACATGAAAACTAACAGGTGGTCAAAACAACAAGGCAGATAAAGCTCCAATGTACAATAAATATTTAGAACAAATTCTAATTAATAATCTTTAAAACGACTTATCTAGGGACTGAGAATTTGACTGGCACAGCACTTGTTTTCGGGACTAACGCCCGGTTCCTATATCCAAACAACGCCTCGTTTTGCCTACGGACGGTTAAAATTTGACAGATTCTCTATGGAACAAATGTCAAAAATCAACCGTCCGTAGGCAAAACGAGGCGTTTCGTGGATATAGGAACCGGGCCTGTCGGCCATCGCACTAACAAAAACATGTCCGACGCCGTAAAGTTCGTGTTTACGGCTACCTTCACAACGTTGCTTTCATACGAGTAACTTATGAAAAAAGTCTCATGTTCCAATACCGCGTATTTTTGAATTTTTCAAGTGACAAGGGCCTGATGTTTTTTATCGGTTACACTTTTTGAATTGAAATAATGTAGTCAAAAATATAGTTATTTTTAATTAAATCGCAATGATAAGGTTAGCAATGTAAGTAAATGGGTTTAAATTGAATTGAATCGTATTATTAATATAGGATGAGATTTACAGCGAAACGTTACCTAAATTTGGGAGATGTTACACGGCTAGGGACTGATATTTGGGGTACGAAAGTGCGATTTTTGGCAATTAAATATATTGCGATGAATACCAAAGTTAGTGACCAAATTAAATGGACTTTATAGTATCGATTAGTAATTACAGACATATTAGAAGAGTAATATAAATATGTGAAAATCGCTGCAAACACCAAGTTAAACAACTTTTATCGAGTCACCCATACAACTGGCTGATCAGTAAAGTCGTCTATTCCTAAAGTAGCACCTCCGGGTCCACTCTTAGCGTTCTTCTCATTGATTTTCGCGAGATTCTGTTTGAATATTCGGAGGCGGTAGACGAATTCCGCAGTGTCCTTGTAATGGCGGCCGTAGTCCCGTATGAACTGCTGGAAGTAGTCGTAGGCCTTGTTGAGGTCGTAGATTGGCGTGCCATTAGGATTGTACCAATCCGCGGCCGCTACCGCCGCCACCGCCAGCAAAACTGCGAGGATCCACTTCATGCTGCTTCGCTCCTAGGTGTACACAACGCGCCGCCTCCACGGTCTATTTATAGGCGGCCCGATTTGATCCGCTTTTTATACAGTTTGATAGTAAGTGTGAACTGAACGTTAATAAGTAGGGGTCGAAATAAATTGCGGGCTGAGTTCGTCAGTTTATCTTCGTTTTGAGGTTTCAAGCTTAGTATTATAGGTAATACAAGTAGTGTATTAATGGGGCTTTCAGATCTAGGATCTTCGATCTACGATCTGACGCCCATTAATACCAGTGTTTCGTTGCCTGTATTTGAAAGCCCCAATCAGGTATTTTTAGCTACGATCTGAAGCCCATTATTCCCAGTGTTTCGTTGCCTGTATTTGAAAGCCCCAATCAGGTATTTTTAGCTACGATCTGAAGCCCATTATTCCCAGTGTTTCGTGGCCTGTATTTGAAAGCCCCAATCGGGTATTAGTTTCGTCTATTTAAGGGAAAAAAAAACAATAACTGACTCATTTCTATGCGCATTCGAGCCAGGATGGGACGGTCCTCTTATAATATATGCAACTAAGTAAGTACTTATTTTATTATTTAGGGCGTTCCTGTTAGCAACACGTTTTATTTTCAGAAATGAAATTTCGAAAACAATCCCAGAGCATGAAATTGGATGTAGTTTGTACGGTGGATAAGAAACGCAACTTTCGTCACGGTAAACTTTTACCTGACACTATCCGTTGTGTAATTTGTGGACCCTCTAACTGTGGAAAAACGAATTTAATAATTGGACTTCTTCTTCACGAGCACGGACTGCGCTTTGAACACGTTTATGTTTATTCTAAAACTCTTTTCCAACCCATGTACAAATATTTAGAAAAAGTATTGGCATTCGTTCCATCAGTCACTTATCAAAAGTACTGTGAAAATGATCAAGTAATTAGCCCTCATGAAGCTAATATTAATTCAATTATAATATTTGATGATGTAGCGTGTGAGAATCAAAACAACATACGAGATTATTTTGCTATGGGAAGGCACAAATGTATTGATAGCTTCTACCTAAATCAAACATACAGTAAAATACCGAAACAGTTAATTAGAGACAACGCAAATCTAATAATTCTCTTCAAACAAGATGATGTCAATTTACGTCATGTTTATGACGAACATGTGGGATGCGACATGACGTGGTTACAGTTTCGAGAAATGTGTTCAAAAGTATGGAGCAGACCTTACAATTATTTGGTTATTAATAAAGATTGTCCTAAGAATTCAGGATGTTATAGGATGGGTTTTGATACCTTTGTTTTAGTGGATTAATACACAATTTATAAGGAAGGAATTTTAATAAAATATTTATTGTTATTAAAGGAACCATTGAGATAGGACATGACTCACAATATGAGTGAAGAGAAAAAATTTAAAGAAAAAATACTAAAGTCTACCGAGGCTGTCAAAAGAAAAGTTAAACTTATTCGAGACATACAAAATAACAATAATATGATATTGGAATCTGTTCTCAAACCAATTACAGACCCGCTCAATAATATCACAAAAAGTACAGTGAACAATAATGTAAATACCGTTGACACCAAATCTGATGATGAATTTAAATGGAGTAAAAATACAGTAAAAAAATTAAAATTCAGCCCAGATAGGGAAATCAGCGATGACAGCATAGACGATAAAACGGTTTTCCAAAAATCACTCAAATCGACTCCAAATCATGAATATCTACAATCAGACATTTCTGATGAAAACATATCAAATGTAAGTAATGATGCTAATGATGATGATGATGATGATTACGATGATGATGGTGATGATGAAAACTTATCAATTGAAAGTCAAGACATCGACGATTATAATAAGACAACTGAAAGCGTTAATAATAATGCAATGGATAACTCTAACAATACGTCGTTTAAAACAGTAGATTCATTTCATACTCCACGCAATGATCTGGCTTGGGCTAAAAAATCAAGTACCTACGAAAACGTTCCTTTTGGTGTTCGAATGGAACGTGGCAAGCTTATGATAGGATCTTCTTCAGTTCACGTCGCTAAAAAGAAACTCAAAGTCAACGGGCGTATACTAACTCTGACACCAGGATTAAAAGAATTATTATTTAAGAAAGTGCCTGATTTGAATGTCATAACAGAAGAAGATAAACGTAATTACAAAATAATTTTATTAGAAACTAATGCCCACAGGCGCGATTTTAATCCAAACAAACCAATAAAAAGTAACAAAGGTAAAAAGTATTTACACATTATTAAACCGCTTTTTAAGTTGACAAAACAGCGAACGACTAGCACTGAAAGCTGTAGTACGAGTATTAAGGGTCAAGGATTACCTACATTAAAAAGCGTTAAAAAGGATACTAACTATGTTTATTGGGACAATCCTAATGAGCTTGTAGATAGGTTGAAACTGTTGATAGCTTCTCGCGATGCTGGCAATACTGGTTTGGATAACGAAATTATAGCCATTATTGAAGAATTACGAGAAGGCGGGTACGTCAATAATATATAACTTTGAAATTCGTACTTCACCATCCAGTTAATGAGAGGCTTTCAGTAAGTAACAATCAACTATTCAAAATTAAAATGAATATTGACAAATTTGGTCATCATGTACATAAGCGTTTACGTTTAGCGCTAGTTTCTGATAATGCGCTTTTAAGGTCAGAGAATGGAGATTATGATTTACAATTTTCAAGACTAAAAGGTGTTACAAAACCACTAACAGCAGACGATGTAGTTAACAAGCAATATGTTGATCAATTTTTCAAGAATGTTTACGACAAAAAAGAACTTGATGAAATATTAAATAGTATAAAGAGTCAGATTCTGCTTCTTAATTCACAGTTAAGGATGAACTTTTATACTAAACAGGAAGTAGATATCATTGTCAAACACATTAATAATGACAAAGGAACAAATCGTGAATGAAATTCATCGTTCCGCTCGTAAAAATTTTAAACGCAGAGCAGTTATTTTAAAAGGGATTGATGATTTGTGGCAAGCAGATTTATTGGATTTACAAAAATTTCATACTTTTAACAAAGGATATAAATATATTCTGGTTGTAATTGACACCTTTTCTAAGTACGCGTGGTGTATTCCAACTAAATCTAAAACTAAAACCGAGATCAAAAACGCATTTGAAAAAATTATAGTATCAGACCAAAGAACTCCAATAAATTTACAAACAGACTTTGGTACAGAATTTTATAATAACGAGTTTGAACATTATCTAAAATCCTTGAAAATCAACCATTATTCTACGTATTCGGTCAAAAAGGCATCTATTGTTGAACGGTTGATAAAGACGCTCAAAGGTAAACTTTACAAATATTTCAGTTTTATTGGAAATTATAAATGGGTTGGAAGACCTATAGATGATATTGTCCACTCCTATAATCAAACTATGCATCGTACAACAAAATTTAAGCCTTATGATGTACATTATGGGAATGAAAGCGAAGTTAAGAAAAACATACTTAAATCGCAAAATTGTTTACAACAAAAATCAAATAAATTCAAGGTTGGAGATCGGGTTCGCATTAGCAAATATAAAAGCGCCTTCCGTAAAGGTTATACACCTAATTGGTCAACTGAGCTCTTTACTATTAAAAAAGTTAATTACACGCACCCTGTTACTTACCATATAGAAGACCAACGGAAAAACCCTATACTTGGTACATTTTATGAACAAGAACTTCAGAAAACTACGTGTCCAGATATTTATCTCATAGAAAAAGTAATCAAAAAAAGGGGAAGAAAAATGTATGTTAAATGGTTAGGACTTGCTGATAGTGAAAACAGTTGGATTAATAGAGATGATATTGTTTAATCATATTTAAACACTTCGTCGTATGCAAATGAATCATTAACTTTTCGGTGATGAGAGGAGGCGGACTTTTAAACAGTGTTATTAATCATTTACCGTTCGAACTCCACTTGCCGGGATATAATTATTGTGGACCAGGCACAAAATTACACAAGCGGTTGCAAAGAGGCGACAAAGGTGTCAATCCATTGGATAATGCGTGCATGCAGCACGACATAGCTTATGACAATCATTCTAATTTAAGTGATCGTCACCGTGCTGATTTAGAACTTTATAAAATGGCTAAACAAAGATTAAAGTCAAAAACTGCTGGAAAAGGAGAAAAACTGGCTTCGTGGTTAGTTAGCAAGGTGATGAAGTCCAAATTAAAAGCTGGTGCAGGAATCAAATCATTCAAACATTTTGTTAATAAAATACGTACCGAATTGAAAAAAAAAAAATCGAGAAGTAAGAATGCATCAATCAGTCAAGCATGGGATGCAGCGAAAAAAATCATCTCTGTTTACAATACGAGTAAGCTGCGAGTTCCTCGCTTAATACCGATTCCAAAGTCGGGGGGAATACTACCACTCATTCCTATATTTGCCGGTCTCTCTGCATTAGGATCATTGGCTGGCGGAGCTGCTGGAATCGCAAAAGCTGTTAACGATTACAAAGCTGCTAGAAACAACTTAGCTGAATCTGAACGTCATAACAAGATGATGGAATCTATAGCGTTGGGAAAAGGGTTGCATATTAAGCCATATAAAAGTGGAAAAGGATTGTGTATTAAGGCTTCAAAAAACTGAATGATCGGTTACCCAGACGAGCACTTACTAATTATGATATTTTAAAACACTCAATTGACATACCTTATTTTAGAGGTGTTTTTATGAGAGATACTTTACCAAAGCGACCGAAAAGAGTAGAATGTGCAATCATAAATTTAGATAGCTCAGAAAACCAAGGGACTCACTGGGTAGCCTATGTCAAAATAAATAAATATTGTGAATATTTTAATAGTTATGGCGATCTCCAACCTCCGCTTGAATTAATAAATTATTTAAAAAACTGTAACATTTCATACAATTATACCACTTACCAAAAGTTTAATACTGTGAATTGTGGACATTTATGTTTAAAATTCTTGAAAATATTTTGGTGTAAACATTTAAATGCGACTGATCAATAAAAAACTTTACATTCGCACAATGTCTTTCACTTTATCCATAACTGGATGTTCCTCCTCTCTTTTAACAAATTACTCGCCAGCTCTTCAACTAGATGGTGACTATGAATGCGGTCTGCTATATATGTCGACTTTTAATTCAATACCAAATATAGACAACAGAAATAATAAGTTTTATTATGGAAGAAATGAAGTAGTACAAATACCTGAAGGCTCATATGAATTGCAAGATATTGGTGATTACCTCAAAAGTCGTCTTCGAGATTGTTCTTTTACATTATCATGTAACAATAACACATTAAAAACTTCTATATTGTGTTCTAAGAATGTTTACTTTAATAAAGAAGACTCTATTGGTAAGCTTCTTGGTTTCGGGAATGAAACTGTTCCGGCTAATATATTTACTGAGTCCGCGTTGCCTGTATCCATTCTGTCTACAACCATAGTCCGAGTGGAATGTGACATCGTGAGCGGATCTTTTGTAAACGGGAAACCTAGTCATATAATTCATGAGTTTGTACCTAATGTGCCACCTGGTTACCGGATTATAGAAACACCAAAAAACGTTATCTATTTTCCTGTTACTCAAAAAAGTTTGAGCTCCCTTAATATAAGAATTTTAGATGCAAACGATCATTTAGTAAATTTACGTGGTGAAGAAATTCAAATATATTTGCATGTTCGTAAAAATGATAGACTTTAATAAAAGCACGAACCCATGCAAAAAAACTAGTATTAACCATCGTGCTATCAAGAAAAGAACACCTAAAGGGCAGCTTACTAAGGAAAATAAACAGTTTCTGAAAATAATAGGTCTATTAAAATGAGTATATTATCAGTAACAGATAATTTTAGTTTCGACAACTCAATAGAAAGTTTCGAATATCATTCGTATAAGCCCTACGTTACAAGTTTTAATTTAAATGATGAAATTCGTATACCTATTAATCAACAAGATCTATATGTCCTGCCGTCAGAAAGTACTTTATACATAGAGGGTTCCATTGCAGTATTCAACAGAGAAACGAAAGAGCAAATGAAAAGTATTCTTTTTACAAACAATCCCATACTTCATTTGTTTCAAGATATTAGATACGAACTGAATGGGATTGAAATCGATAAAATTAAGAATGCTGGCGTTACAACAACAATTAAATCTCTCATATCCATGAATGAACTTGAGTCGTCAATGTCAAAGCAGTGGGGTTGGGATATTAAAGGCACTAAAAATTCACATGGAACTTTTGCTGTGTCTATTCCGTTAAAAAAGATTCTTGGTTTTGCGGAAGATTACAACAAAATTATTATTAATTGCAAGCATGAACTTATTCTCTTACGATCCAACACTAATTTCAATAGTGTACAACTAAATACAAATGAATATATAGATAACATGATTATATCTAAGATAGTCTGGCGTATGCCTCATATTAAGGTTTCCGATAGAGAAAGATTGAGATTACTCAAACATTTGGAAAAAGATCATGCTATTCAAATGGCCTTTAGGAACTGGGACTTATACGAGTATCCTCTTTTACCACAATCATCAAAACATTCGTGGGCCATCAAAACCTCATCTCAAATTGAAAAACCACGATACGTTATAATCGGATTTAAAACGAACAGAAAGAATGATGTTTTCAAAGATGCATCTTGCTTTGATCACTGTAATTTGAAAGACGTAAAAGTGTTTTTAAATTGCAACTATTTTCCTTATGAAAACTTGAATGTTAGTTTTTCAACAGAAAAATTTGCTTTATTATACGAACAATATGCCAAATTCCAACAGTCTTATTACAACCGCATTCAAGCACCGTTGTTGTCACCACAAGAATTTAAAGATATTGCACCGCTATTCGTTATAGACTGTTCACGTCAAAACGAAACCTTAAAAACAGGGTCAGTAGATGTTAGAGTTGAATTTGAATGTGAAACAGATTTACCTGACCTTACTTCGGCTTATTGTCTTATTTTAAATGACAGTATTGTAGAATATAAGCCGTTAAGCAATATTACCCGTAAAATTTCATAAAATGGTGGACTGTCTGTTTGTTGACCTCCAGGGTTTTAAATCTTCGGAAAATGACTTTATTGTTAAAGAATTTGCATATAGTACAAATTACTATACACAATCATTTTTAATAAAACCTCCATACCCATTCTTTACTCTATCGGAAAAAGAAAAAAGACAAGTGAGATGGGTAGAAAAGAATCTTGGTATTTTGTGGAGTGAGGGTTATGTTGACTTTAGAGAGTTCAAACGAATTATTGTAACTCATTTAGAGCACAAGAAAATATTTGTTAAAGGTAACGAAAAGATTAAATGGGTTAAAGATTTGTGTGATGACTGTATTGTAATTGATATAGGAGAGTTGCATGCTCCCTCGCTTTGTGACATACATAAAAAGTATTCTTTAAATGGAAATTTGAATTGTGTAAATCATAAAAAGAAATGTGCGTTAAAAAACATTATATGTATTAAAACATGGTATTTTGATAATGTGTGCAAAAATAATTTTACGATTGAATAAATGGTATTTTAATAATATCTTTGAATTTTCATTTTACTAACAAAACCTTAATACCCAGGATAACAAAAGAAATTAAATAAAACACCTTAGCTAGGAAATATAGATTTATTCAAATTTTACACATCAAACATTTTTACACCTTTCTTCATAATATTTATACCTACTTATACATTCTAGCACTATAGTACTTACATAATTAAATAACACAATAGCTACAATCTCTAATTTTACTACAGGAAATTTTATAGACGTTACAAATACATAGCGGATTTGATTCAAACTAGAATTAAGACAATATCAAAACATAGACTTATGACCCCAAGATAAGGTTGATATTCGGTTACTAAGCAAGATACGTTTGTCATCATTTGACGACAGTGCAACTTTTTTCACAGATTGCGTGAAAATTACATGCTTTAATGATTTAAATACAATGTTAGTCTTTCTCAACCTTTCATTATTTAACAAAACGTTCTTATAGTTCTCAAAATCTAAATGGCGCAAGACATATTTCTTTGTACCCTTAGCTTTTTTCAGTTGTTTTTTTTCTGTTTTGATACAGTATAATTTGGACCTCAGACCTACAAACTGGTGGATAATTTCGCCTGCAAGTTCGTCCTTGAACAGGCCAGGTACTTTATTATGTTGCCGAGTAATGCCATACAGATTATTAGTAGGATAATTACTGGTATCAAAATAATCCTGAAAGTTCAATTTGATGTCTGCGTATAAATCTTCGGTGCTTATGGAGTACAAGAACGAATCAGTATCTGTATAACATAAATTTATACTAGACCCGTAAAAAGGTTTCATTTTCGAATAATGAAAATCATACATATGAGATTTTGATGTTTCTAGAACAGTAAAACCAATGTAAATGGGTCGATCAAGTTTAACAGACTCGGGCTTCATCTGTACAGCCACGAAATTTTCAGAAAAAATAGTTGAGCTATGATAATTCGGTCTAGATATCAGGCATTCGGCTCCATATTTCTTTTTTGTTTTATTCTTGGTATCATTCCAAATGTTAACGAGCATAACTTTCAACCTTTTCTCGGGGTCTTCTAACGTCTTTCCAAAAATAGCATTGTTAAATAATTTAAACAAGTTTTGTTCAAAAACAGACGTAGCTTTTTGTCGTAACTGTGTGTTTAAATCTATGTACTGTTTTAAAAATTTACTCTGCTTAAATTTTATTACTCTATGAATTTTTTTTAGTACTAAGCCATGTTTCAAGCATGTTTTTAAATGTACATAATGAATAACATACTCATATTTATCATATAAATTCGGGATCAGTTTAGGTTGCTTTGAACCAGGAGGTACGAACTTTTGAGGACAGAACGGAATATCGTTGTGCAAGTCATGTAAGTATTCTGGATACTGTAAATCCACTTCCAAAATATAACCAAAATCGGAATCATCCGGTACTAGACGAATATCAAGGTCTTTAATTTCACTTTGAGGCAATAATTTGAAGTCGCCATATGGCAAGCTGGTACACATCGCATGTCCGTACAGATTATTACAGTCTATGTAAAGTAAAAAAATATTCGGTATACTAGGATCGTAATCAGACATGTATTTGTTATTTGCCCTGACATATCGTGTTGAACATAAGCACACTCCCCCTCGAATACCTTTCTGTATAATTCTAATTATTTCTAGGTCGTTAATAAGCTGTAATTTTACGTTGGTTATTCGTAACATAGCATCAAAACTTAAACTTGGTGCGGTTAAATAAAAAGCAGGATCTAGTCCATAATTAACTTTACAAGTTTGACGAAATTTTTCAAATATGTCAGCCAATAACAACACATCAGATTTAAGGTAAAGATCAGTGTATTCCCCTAAATTCTCCAGTTCAAATGATTTCCAAACAAGATTGGCGTGCTCGTAATCATATTTTGATATCATTTCATTAGTTAATGAGCTATAAAAATAATGTTGCTGAGGTAAGCATTGCTCTTCGTAGCGAGTCCAATTATTCATATACTCATAAGGGTAAATACCTTTACGTTTCAAAAGGTCAAAATGCACCTTTGATGGATAGAAATGTGCAAGGTGAACGAAATCTTTGTCGTCTAAAGTACTTACAAGTTCTCCTAAACTAGCTCCTAAAAATTTAAATGAATCCACAAACCGAACCGGCATCACTTGATTTCGATTTTTAATAAAATACTTTGTGAAGGATATATAATTTTCTTTATTTTTAGCAATAACTTTAAGTTGACCAGGCATTTCCCCTAATTCACGTAAAAATAAATGGGAATCATAACCGGACAAATTGTGGAAAAACACGGGCACGAAATCTGGTATACGAAAACGTAAGTTGCAAAAACTGTGGCAGGCCCCACGAAACTGGCCACTAAAATGCGAATAGTGTCGAACTGAGTCCCCAAGCAATAAATTGCCACAAAGAAAGCAATGTTCAGCATTTGAGAAATCTTTTTCTTCCGTCTCAGTAATGACCATCGGTTTGGGGTTCGAATAAATATTATTAATTGTAGATATATCCCTTTGCAAATATTTGAGAAATTTAGCAACGCAATCTTCTCCACGGTATGTAACGAATTTGTTGAGAGAACTATCGTACGAACATACAACATAGTACGCAAAGGCAGCTGGCACATGCTCCTGAAGTTGAATAGTGTTTTCTGATCCTGATTTTCCGTTTGTGTTAGGTACTAATAAGGATTCAAAGTCTGCATATATTACGAAAGGCATATCTTGCATTCGTTCAAAATTTTTAAACTTTATTTCCTCATTTTGATTTGGTAATAATGTTTTTACACCGCCACATACGTGAGCATCCCTTTTTGTTTCACTATTGAAAAATATCATACATTCTTCACAAAGAAAAAGTTTACCCTTGTGTTTTGTTAATTGATGTTTAAGCAGACGGCCTAAATCTTTAATCAGACAGTAATGAGTTTGCCAACCGGTTTCTAACATTAACAAATTAACATGATGTTGCTTGCGGCATGCGGTTTTGTACAGTGGACCTACAACTTCAGATTTATTATTTATCGCATATACGTTAACACTTATATGTTGATTATTTTTCTCAAATATTTTTATGTCGTTTAAACCCACGGGAAAGGTCATATTTTCGATATTGAGAACGTCCTCGTAATGAGGGTACGAAGATACTTTTTGAACATTATTTTTAGCAGGAAACAAATAAGCCATCACACACCACAGAAAGCAAAACGCATCATTATTTTTTATATTAACGCACGCACGTTTTAGTTTTATAGTTTTAGGCAAATCTATAAATCCAGACGCTCTCAGAGGATTGTACTTGCAAATATTAATTTCTAGGTATAAATTTTTCATGAAAGACCACCCGCTGTCTTTTGTTTGAAATTCATCAATTTTTCGGCAAATCGTCTGCAAAGCATTTAAAAATACTTCATTGAAATCGAAATTTGGATGTATTACAATATTCTGCGTTGCAAACGACTTTATGTCACATGTATCATTTTTTAGCAAAGAAAACTTCGCAAACAATTCGAAACTCACTTTGACACTACCGAAAACTGATTGCCTCGCTTCCAAAATACGACGAACCCGAGCGCGAATGTTAGTCATAAACTCAAAAGGAGGAACCGCACAGTCAAGGTCATTTTCGCTCGCCCGCACCCGGTATGATGCTATCCTACTACGAAAAGCGCTAGCAATTTTTTCAATGCCATCAATATTGTATATAGAGTTGTTATTTTTGTGCGCGGTGCTACGTAAATGAGCAGAAAATGAGCGACTTGGTACAGATATTTCGCAAACGGAACAGAAAACCGACCGGCTACTCATTTTCAATAGGTAATTGACTAACACCAAGGTTAATAAATGTATCGTATAATAAAAAATATATAAAAAAAATCCCGGTAAAATAATCCTACGTCAATAAAATGCACCTTACATATTTTTAACACTTTTTTTTTCATATGCAAAACCTCTGACAAATTAGAGTGTACCTGAATTTTGAAATTAACAAGTGATGTTATGCTATGCTACGCGTTTGATGTTACATCAGCAACATTATAGGTATAAGATAACTAAATTATCTAGGGAAACACACTATTGCAATTAATTAAAATTAAGGTCAAATATTACGAATAAAGGTATAGTAAGAATAATTAAGAACTATTCGCGGTAAAATGTTCCTTCTTGAGGAAAATGCTCTTTAGAAATTTTTAACACTTTTTTTATATACGAAACCTCTGGTGAATTAGAGTCCACCTGAATTTTGAGGTTAACTAGTGCTTTCTCCCATCTGTCTTTCAACGCGATCGATGCTATATCAGCAACGTTATACAATCTCAACTCTATGAAAAGGTTACCGGACAACTGACTATAGCGACACACCTTTCCACCGGGGACTTGTCGAATTAGCGCAGACCGCAGCCGTGTAGCACGTTTTTCAGCGCAGACGTCAGCATCACTATCATCGTCAAGAGCCCAGCCCGAAGAAGCGGCACTTTGTTGATCCAGCAATGATAAATCTTTCAACCTGTAAATCACAAAATATGTTTGTTAAAATTAAATTAAAAATAAGACAAAAGTAATGGAATCTTTGTAGGGTAATAACCGGATTTTCACAAAATAAGAAAAAACCCAACTGAATATAAATTAGTGATATACTCAGTGTCACTCTCACAATAAAGACGAATCCAACGATACATCACAAGATAAAATCCATCGAGCCGTTTCGGTTGCAGAGAGACATACATATACCCGAAAAACATAACCCTCATTCTGGCGCAGTCGGGGTAAAATATAACCTGGATACTTAGGTAATGTTTAATTAATGTGACACGTTTGTAATGTAACACGGAGTATTATAATGCTTATCGCGCACATATTCTTATAGGAATCGAACCCATGCCAACCATCTTTGTTGTTTTAGACAATACTTAAAATTTACTTACCGCTGAGACGTAACTTTCTCTGCTAACGATTTGGACTTCGGTTTATTAGATCTATAAAGAAAAGAAACACATTAATAAGGTACTGGTTACAAAAAAAAACAATATTACTTTAATTTGCTACAAGAACTACATAAACAAAATTAAAAGTTGCTTACCGTTGTATCGGTGTTTCGTCATCAGATTCATATAGTTCGATAGTCTTTTTAGATACCTTTTGCTTCTTAGATCTGAAACAAAATAATGCGATATTTATTTTTTAGGTCGCAAAATATTTAAAACAAAATAAATTTTAGTAAATAGTTATTGCCACTAACCGTGCTGACTCCAGCGCTTCAACAGCAGGTTCACGAAGCGTCCTCTTCTTACTCGATATTTTTTTCGACCTACAAAAGAAACAGAACGAAAATGAAACACATACTTTTTTTTAATTAAATCGCTAACAAAATATCATAGCAAATTAGTACAAAGAGATATATATGCCTCTTACCTCGAATGTGAAGTCTGAGAGACCTCTAAATTTGGTTTTCTGACTGCAATTTCGGTAAAGGACTCTGAATCAGACCTGCAATAAAAATGTGTATTTTTACATAGCTGCTGTTGGTTTAATGTATAACTTACACAAAATGAATACAACAATAAAATTTGTAAAAACTTACGCACATGATTTCAATGTAGTGTTGCTTTGCTGGTGATCAGTGAGAAAGTAATAAAATTAGCAATCAAAGTCAGGTCGCCGCAAATATCACTTCACAGTTGTTCTCAACCTTCGTTATGTAAATAAATCAATACAACCTAATAAGCGTAATGGTAGAAAATACACGAAAGGCATGTTTTTACAGGTTTAATACCTGTGATACATATTTCAAAATCAGCAATTATTCAACAAACAAAAGCGTCATATTAATTTTAAGTAATATGCGGTTATATCAAAGCATCCGCTCTAATTTCAAACAATGCCGATATTTCGTTCCTTTGAAACAATAGAATACGACTTTCGTCTCTTTCCAATACGTTATACTACAATGATTGCAAGTGAGAAGAAACGTGTACAGGGTCACATGAACGGAAAGAATTGCTCCACTGAATGCGATAATTCACAAAGATGTAGGTAACTTTTAAAATTTCCATTACATTATAAAAAAACCTGTCAGAACCTGTAATAAAAACATTCCTATATGATCTGACTTTATAATACCTTACACATGTTGTAACTTGTACTGATTGTATCCACGTTTCACGATATAAGCAATTTACATACCTAACAATTAGAAATTTCTACATTCTGATTGGAAACCTTACCATAAACGCACGTCGTTCGCGCTATCGATAAATCCTATACTTCAGTGAAAATGGTGAGTTGACGCTTGTATTGAAATTTCTAATTACATGCTTATAATCATTTATTTTATTAATATTTCAGTTACACCATCTTAAATGTTTTGTGATTATTTTCAGAGCAAATCCAGTTCGCAACCATTGACCGCCTCCAAAGGTGTTAGTGAGCCGAATATTTCCACTTTTTATTCGCAAGCTGCATTCGATGACGATTTACCGTGTTCGCAAGATTTAGATGGTTACTTAGAGTACCAACAGGAATGTGTAAATAGACTGAACAAAGTTCAAGAGGTACAAAAGCATTCGAAACTATCAAAGAAATCCTTGAAGAAGAAGGCGAGCAGCGGGAAAAACAAAGCCCGCGACAGTGGATTAAATTCCTACGTCATTAAACAATGTAAAAAAGGCCGACGTATTATTCAAATAAGCATATCAAATCTTGAACTGGATAACGAGTCTGAAGACGTTGCCGTCCAGTATATAGTGGAAACTGAATATGATGACGTATTGAATTCCACCGAAGGACTTGTCGATAAAATAGTAAAAAGATTAAGTAATGTAAATTATTAGATTTAATTTGGATTTAATTTAGTTGATGTATGTTTCTTTATTACTCATTAGACAATATTTTGATATATAAGTAGAATAATAATGTACAAACTTATTTTAGCATAACGATTGTAGTTGATGTGTTACTATATCTACTTAAAAAATAAAAGTAAATGTTTCTTTATTGTTAAATATTTTTGAAAATATTGATTTTAAAGTACCTATTTAGAAAATAGCATATTGAAACATGTTTTGAATGTTGAATTATTAACATAAAAATGGTTAGTGTAAAATCTAAGTTCCCTATTGTATAAGTTATATTGTACCGAATAAATATTAAAACATTAAAATATTCGTTTCATTGATGTTTTGCATACGGATCCCTAAATAGCAAGCTTGCAATATGTAGCTTGAATGAGTGACGTCTTGAAGGTTTCGTGTTTCTACTCAGTCGCAAGTCAAAGTTATAGGTACAATGCGCATTATACACAGCTTTTGTTAATTTAGATTATAATGCGATATGATTACGATTCAAATTACCCAAACTACTTTCGTGAGTTATATTCTTTAAGAATGTACTAAATAATACTCGGTATAATAAAGTCGTAAAGTACGTCATAGCCACGTCAAATGAATCCGCCAATCAGAAAATCGGGTCTACATCGCGCTTGCGAAGTTTTTAAAACGATTTGCATAAATACAAGATCTGTTTTATAGACCGTCGGGTTGTAGCGACCGGGCAACTCGAGTATTCTGTACCTATGCGGTCGGTAGCGTATAGATGCTCATACCCGATGCACGTAAAACCGTAGCCTTATGCGAGAAATACACTTTCTCGGGGTTGCGATTCACGTCTGTGGAATTTGATCAACTTCACAGGTGTGTTGTGCCGCGATGCCATAGTGAACACTATGAAGGTGACGGCTGGGGTCAGTGGCGGGCCCCGGGGACCTTCGCTGTGAACGCTATGAAGGGTGACGGCTAGGGTCAGTGGAGGACCCTGGGGACCCTTGCACGCAACCAAGAGTTGATCGCCTTGGATGTGTGATTGTATCGTAGTGGTTTTTGACAATTTCCAATGCACCTCGTGGAGTGCCGAAGTGGAATATGTACATGAAAAGCACGGCACTCCGCGAGGGTTTTGCTGTTTTGCACAATGAAGTTTACAACACTGAGCAAAGCAGTCTGCCTGTCTGCTTAGCATTTCAAAGTAAAAACCAAAGAGTGTTTGAAATCAATATGATAGCGAACTTAAAATATGACTTAAAACAGTGAATTTCACAGACAGTTTCAATAATATATTAAGAGTCTGGAAAAATGTACTGAAAGCATTTCCCCTCGAAACAAATACCTGATTGGGGGTTTCAAATACAGAACAGCATTAACGTTTCCAACAAAAATCCGATTGGGGCTTTCAAATACAGGCCACGAAACACTGGGAATAATGGGCTTCAGATCGTAGCTAAAAATACCTGATTGGGGCTTTCAAATACAGGCAACGAAACACTGGTATTAATGGGCGTCAGATCGTAGATCGAAGATCCTAGATCTGAAAGCCCCATTAATACACTACTAATACAGTATGTAAGTCTAGTCTTCTTTAAAACGTTTACAAAATTTTACACGTGCCAAAGTAATGACAATGATTAGTCCATTTTTTACGTATTTTTTATTTTATTTTAATTAAAAGTGTTTACAAAAAATCAACAATGTTTTAGTAGGCCTCTTTTCTCACAGAAGAAGTGAAAAAACAGAGTACTCGTATAATAAAAAAAAAAATTAGTAGAAACTATTTAGAAGATTTTATTAGTAAAAAAAATATTTACCACCGGGTGCTACACCTTTAATTCCTTGCTATGCTAAGATTAATAATCCATAGTAATATTATAAATGCGAAAGTAACTTTGTCTGTCTATCTGTCCGTCTGTTTTCTTGTCACGCTTCAACCGCTAGACCGATTTATATGAAATTTGGAATGGAGATATTTGGAGACCCGGGAAAGCTACATTGATCCCGGAAAACGCATATTCAAGCTAGTTGTAAATAAATTGCATTAGACTCCCGAGCGTAGGTATATCGAATTTGGGGAATCATTCGTTGTGCTCTGGATTTAATCCCCCGCTAAAGTTATGCATTTTGCTCCCTCAAATAGCTCAGTCTAGCATTCAGTGGAAATTTTATCTAAACACACTGTAGATTTAATCAGTAATTTAATTTAGCGTTCCATAACGCTGGTGAATATCGATTCTTAACGGGTCGAAACGGGTCTAGGTTTTTCCATACAACAAAGTGACCAGTTTTCATTGCTGTTGAGTGTATTTATTTTGGGGACTTCAAACACATCTTTGAATTACTTCGCCGATGCGTGCAGGTTCCCTCACGATGTTTTTCTTCACCGAAAAGCTCAGTGGTAAATTCAAATTGAATTTCGCACATGAGTAAACTTAGAGGTGCGAGCGTGGGGACTATATAGCCCAAACCCTCTTGTGATGAGAGGAGGCCTGTGCCCAGCCGTGGGACGCAATAGGCTGTAGTAGTAGTAGTATTTATTTTATTGTACAGTTATATAATGCATAAAAAGTGGTAAGATCCCACCAACAGCACCAACGTAAAATAAAACGTCTCAACAACTTAGGTAATTAATAATTACATATAATCTCTTCTGTATGAATCAACTATGTTTTACAAATTAAAGGAGAACATTTTATTAATGTGGATAAATCAGCAGAAAACTTTAGAAGTAAAAAAAGAGTCATTTTAAAATTCAAATCTTATCTGTTCATATAAAAGGCAATGTCGCGACTGACTGACTGACCGACTGATCAACGCCCAGCCCAAACCGCTGATGATAGAAGTTTGAAATTTGGAGACGACATTGATTGTATGTTATGTTGTAGGCGTCGTTTAAGAAAGTATTTTTCGAAATTCGTACAGTAAGGGTCAAAAATAGGAGTACATCCGTTATTTGCAAGTCAGTTGTCTTTTAAGTTAGAAATAAAAAGCATAATGATTTAGGTGCCTAATTAGAATCAAATGAAACATGTTTCAGTATTTTTAGAAGTTTCGTCTTTAAGGGAGTGAAATAGGGGATGAAAGTTTGTATGGATGAACCTTCATCTTTGAAGTTAACCGACCGAAATATTATGATTTAGATATTTGACTAAAAAAAATTAAACACTCATTTCAACATTATTATAAATTTCATATTTAAAGGGGTGAAATAGGGGATGAAGGTTTATATAGGTGAATCATCATTTTTGAAGTTAAACGCCCGTAATGTTATGATTTAGATGATCATGATGACAAATAATAAAATACCTACATATTTCAGCATTTTTAGGAATTTCACCTTTACTGGAGGTAAAATTAGGGGATGAAATTTTGTATGAATAAACTATCATATTTGAAGTAAAACGGCCTGAATATTATGATTTAGATATCCGATTCGATCCGATCATTGAAACATGTGTTTTAGTCTTTTTAGAAATTTGATATTTAAGGAGTTGCAATAGGGGATGAAAGTTTGTATGGTTGAACTGTCATTTTTTAAGTTAAACGTCCGAAATGTTCTGATTTAGATATTCGTTTACTTAATTTCGAAGACTATAGTGGTAGGTACTCCTGCTATATCCACCCATGTTTGTATATAATTCAGACGAATTATTAAAAAACCGCCTTTATTAACTAAAATAAAAAAGCACCCTCAAACTCTGACAGCCTGCAACTTAAAGTCGGTGTCCAATGAACCGATCCCAAGCTAACGGATATCGCAGTTTTTCGGAGCTTGTAGGAGGTTTTCTTTTCTCTATATTTTGATGGAATAACTTTGCTGTTTACTCGCTTTTCACAGTATCATTCCAGTACAGTCGACAATAGTCGCCATCACATAGATATGGATCAAACAAGCAAGGGTATTACACATTTGTATATTGTGTATTACACATTGTGTATTACACATTTATATAGAAACAAAATAATGTTGAGTTATAGCCATTCAAATTCTGAATTATTTTTGTAGATCTTTAATTTGACTTTAATAAAATTTAAAGTAACATGTTATTATTTCAAATCCAAAAAATACAGTTCACTTTTAAACACTTATATTAATTACAAAATCACATTTCAAAAGTAATGGCATTTGTAATTTAAAGAAAGAAACAGCTGAATAAATGACCTTGGAAACGGCCTATGTTCAGGACGCAGTTCTGCAAACCAGATCCAACCCACAGCATGACAGTTTTGAGAAAAAGCCGTTTTTGTTAAAAATGTGTGTACAAAATTTTCTATAAATATTTTTAATAAAGTTTGAATGCACAATTATAGAAAATGGCTAGCTCTATTAATTGTTATGTTAATCTGTTGCAAAAAGCATTTATTATCTGATTTAGAACCAATAAATGGGGATGGATCTTTTTAATAAAAATGCGAATGTGGGTTGGATCTTTGTTTATTAAATAAAAAAATAAGGGATAATTATATTTACACGTTTTTTTTAAAGAATTTTAATCAATAAGGGCACAAATAATTTGGCAAACTTATAGCGTGAAAAGATTTTAGCAAAAACAAAATATTTCATACAAAATTTTCAACAGTGACGAAAACTGCAATACTTTAGTCATAAAGAGAATTCGAACAAAACGTATGAATTAATCTGTAACTTGTTTTATATAATTTCCAGTCTTCGTGTTAGTAAATATCTTCTACTTCAAAGTCAGGTTGTCCTGAAAACCCTTCCAGGTCATCATCCTTCAACCGTTGGTCTGGAATAAGTTCTGTGTAAAAAAGGTGGTATTCCTGTGGAATCAGGTGAAGGAGACTTCTCAAACCCTTTAACTTGGCTTCGAGAATAGAATTCCCACAGGTCAAAGTACCTCTACTTCTTTTTTGTGAGAATAGCCCCTAAACGAACGTTTTTTTTTAATATATTTGTCCACCAACTCTTCGTCAAGGTTGCTCGCCTGTAAATTTTGAACATATCCTGTATTTTAACTATATCCCTAATCTGCAACCGTGGCAGCTTATTCCCGTCTATAGTTTTCTTCCTAGTTGTTCTCTAATTGTATTGAAAATAAAAAGTAGGTATGAAAACGTGCAAGAAGACTTCAGTTTAAGATGAATGTTACCGTTTTAGCAAAAACTACTTTATATCATCAAAAAAAATAGAGAAAGTATAACTAACAGGGAGAAACTACTTATAGACGAGAATAAGGCTGCAGATTAAGGAAATAGAGATAAAATAACCGGATAGGTATCCTTCCAAATCATAAATCCAAATTTTGAACATAGGTATCTATGTTCAAAACTTACATGACGACCAACCTCGACGAAGTTTGTGGTCGTAGATATATTAAAAAAAGTTCGTTCGGGGGCTACTCTCACAATATGAAATAATGGAAGTACTTGGCCTATGAGAAAACCTATTCCCGAGGCCAAGAGCTCTTTCACCTAATTCCACAGGCATACCACCTTTTTTTACACTAAACTTATTCCAGAAGAACGCTTGGAGGATGATGACCTGGAAAGATTTGCAGGACAACCAGACCTTGAAGTAGAAGACATTTTCAACAATGAAAACTGAAAAATCTAGAAAATAATTTACAGATTAATATATAGGTTTTTTCGGATTCCTTTTTTGGTCTGATTTTTGTACAAAATAAGTAAATACTTTATTTTTGCTGGAATTTTTTAATTCCACATTTTTTGCTATTGTTGCCTTTGTATTCTTGCTATTTTTCTCCATAAAAAAACCGTTGAAATGTTTTTTTCCCTTATTTTTATTAAGAGTATTAAGACCCTGTAAATCAACGAGGATTCAACCCACATTCAACATTCTTACTTTTTTATTGAAAAGATCAATCCCCTTTTATTTACCGTAAATCGGTCATTCTCCAGAACGATGTTATAATTCTAATTAACGCGTCGCTTTTTTTCCTCTTACTTTTCAATGAGTTTTATCTCAAATATAGTATCTTTTTGATCATTAAAACTTAAATCCTTATTGGGCACATTAAATATATTGACGGTTAATTAGTTAAAAATAATTTAAAATTTCTGTGGCGTGTGAATTATAAAAACGACGTTTTAATTAGAATATGTTATTTTTGCTGAATGCAAAACATACAAAACGGACCCGGAAAAATAATTAGGTATAAATAAAAATCTTTTTTAAATTAAAACAAAAACGTTAGTGAGCAGTCTTTTTAGTCAATTCTTACGGTAAGTAATTATTATTCTGAATTTAAACTATAATATAACTATACATATGACGATATTTTTCCACAAATTCTAATTAACGCGTTGATTTTCGACGCGTTAATTAGACGCGTGAATTAGGGATTCTTGAAAAACACAAAATAACTTTTTAAAGGTACATGTAATAAATCACAGAATCTAGTATCAATTAAATATTGCGACCTTTAACGTATTCTGTAACTCTCATATCAATAAAGTTGCTGGTTGATTTTTAAAATGTAAGCTTGTTAATTAGAAATTTCTTAAACCAAAACGCGTGAATTAGATACTTACGTGCGTAATCTGCGGCCTGGACACAACTGACACTACCATCCCGCACGGGGCTTTGGGCGCGACTGACTGCTTGACCGAAATGCGGTAGCGAGATCCGTGCCTACATTCCGACCACTGGTGTGGTCAAAAACGATCGCGACGCGTGATTTAGGATACGTTTCGAGACAAAGTAATTATAATTGAATTTTTTGTGGTTTATGACTGTATTGACTAGATTTTTTTTGTACAGTGAAAATATATATTCTTTTGTGAAATAAACTTGTTTTCATCGGGTTTTCTTTATGTATATCATCAGGAAAAATTGGAACGTAAGTAGTTTTGGTAGTGGGACGCGACGTGTTTATTAGGAGAATGGGACTTTTAGATTTCTTTTCCACCCGAAGCCTTTTAACTATCTCTTTGAAAATTCATGTACAGCTCAATACAAATACCTTCTATGATAAAAAAATATAAACCATGATAAAATCTATGATTTTATATGGTTAAAGAGTGAAGACAAGCAAAAATTTACGTCTGGAGAATGACCGAAATCAGGTAATTAATACTTTTCGCGGAAGAATATCATAAATCCACAACTCTATGTCATAATCCACAACTCTATTTAGCGAAAAAGATTACGTAAAAATACTTCTGTGTTAAAATATTTTCAATAGGGAACCAAGTCACATGAACCCTCACAAAATTAAAAAAATTTGGCTATTTTTAATATGCAAACAAGATTCAAGATACATGGTTTCATATAACTGTGAAATCTTTATTTTGCAAACGGGATCCAACCGCGCTTGGTCTCTTATAGAGTTATAAAATTATACGTCTATGTGGTACCATGTGACATGAATCTTGTTTATAAAATATGGATTTGCTGTTTTGTGGAATGGTAACTTTGTCAACATATTGTTTTGATAGGTTAAAATGGTCAGATCTTTTTGATTTTTACAGGGAAGGTGTAAGGTGCATTTTAAAACCTATCTGCATATTTAACTCAATTTTGACAGGTGTGTGGGTTGGATCTGGTTTGCAGAACTGCGTCCATGTAAAAATCTTTCAGCTAATTATAAAAATTAATATACAATTGGAGGCCTTGTGATATGGCCCTTCGGAACTTCATCCTCAGTGCGATCAGCGAATAGGTTTATACCAACTTGGAAACCCCGTGCGCTACTGTTTATCCTGTTAAAGTCTGCGAGGTTCTGTTTGAAGATTCCAAAGCGGTAGATGAATTCTGCGGTATCCTTGTAATGGCGGTTGTAGTCTTGTTTGAACTTCATGAAGTAGTCGTAGGCCTTGTTGAGGTCGTAGATCGGCATGCCATTGGGGTAGTACTGCTCTGCAGCCGCTACCGCCACCACCGCCAGCAAAACTGCGAGGATCCACTTCATGCTGCGTCGCTCCCAGTATAGTACACCGAGCCCCCTTGACAGCCTTTTTGTAGGCGGTCCGATTTTATTCGCCTGTTACACAGGTTGCTCTAAAAGTGAGAACTGAATGTAAGAAGTAAGTTAGGGTCGGACTTTTGCGCATCACTTTTTATTTGCCTTCAAAAAGGGGGAGGTCCCTCCTTCCCAAATCATCAGCATTTTTAATTGACTGTCAAAACAGGAATAGGTTTTCAATTCGTCTGTACGTTTTTTTGTATGTAATGTACCTATGTTTCTCGATTACTCCATCAATTGTGTGTGTAGTTGCGGTTGTACTTTGTGGTTGGGGCTGTGTTGTTGAGGTTGTACGTTGTGGTTGGGGTTGTGTTGATGCGGTTGTACGTTGTGGCTGGGGTTGTGTTGTTACTGTTGTACGTTGTGGTTGGGGTTGTGTTGATGCGGTTGTATGTCCCGCTGGGGTTGTGTCGTTGCGGTTGCGCGGTGTCGTTGGGGTTGTGTCGTTGCGGTTTGTTGTTGGGGTCGTTGACTGCGGCCGCCAGCGAAGCGCTAGCTACCACCAACAGGGCTGCAAGGGTCCACTTCATGCTGCGTATCTCCTACGAGTACACACCGAGCTATTTCGACAGCGTTTTTGTAGGCTGCCCGATTTGATACATTTTTTACACTTTGACAAGTAATACTTAACGAATTGAAATTCTCTGATAACGATATTTTTATAATAAAATTACTTCAAAATAAATAATAAATCCACAACTAATAATTGACACTGCCAAATTTGAAAAAAAAGCAATGACACTACTTATTATAATTCGTAATCGTTTAATAATCCTTCGTCATAAAATGTTTTCTAGTTAGTTAACCCCCTTCTAATTAAATAGTTGAACTAGTTTCTGCGACTTATCTCTGGACACGCTGTAGACGCGTTAGCGGAATTCATTAACTATTATGGAGCTGTTTAATATCGATTATTACGGTCTGAAATAAATTGAAAAGGCATTCGTCCCTTTTGCACGCATTTGAATGAATGAACGGCATGAATCTACGGAATCGAAAAATGTGAGTGTCGTTCTGACTTTTTGATTTTTTTAAAAAAGGTTAAGCTACAGGGCAAATCCTTAACCCGATCGTCTTTATTTTAGGCTCAAATTGTAGCTGACTAAATTTTCCAAAGGAATGTTTCTCAAATTTTTGATATCATTCCTCGTTTCCAAAATATCGAGCGTTAAAATCAAAAAAAAATCTTCGCTATATCGGCCATAAATTTATCGTTTTTGACTTTCTCGAATTATTCTTTTTGCACCTTACAGCTCTTGTGAATACGCGTCTTTTGAGTCTTTTTTGAATTTTATAGCTTCACAACTATCCGAGATATAAGGGGGTCGCACTTTTTTGTGAAATCGGAGCCTATACTGGAGCGAACGAAAAGACATTTCCAATGTCAAAAAGTTAAGTACACATAATACCAGCACCCCTGCTTTGCAATCCTCAAGGTAGACGATTGTTTTCCCGTACAAAATTGAACCTCATGTGCGGCTCTTTTCATTATCGTCAAAGTGTTCAGTAACAGACAAAACTAAGCTCTTCCACCGTCTTTCCCCGCTAACCTGACGCCAAATAAGTAGCAGTGCTCGCACTGTTGTGTTCCGGTAGGGGGTTAAGGCAGCCGGTGAAATTTCTGGCACAGAGCCACTCCATCTTAGGCCTCAGGGTAGGCAGCGCATTCGAGATCTTATGGTTTCTTAATGGGGGGTCATAGGATTTCGGTGTCCAATTATCCATGGGCCGCAGTGACCACTTAACTTACCATCAGGTGGGATGTGCGCTCGTTTGCCTATACCATTGGTATAAAAAAAAATATTGTTGAGTCATTGTCAAGGTGGTAGGACTTAGTGTTAGATCCGTCCGTGGTGGTACCACCGTCTTTCCCCGCTAACCTGCCGCCGTTCCGGTAGAGGGTTAAGGCAGCCGGTGAAATTACTGGCACAGAGGAATTCCATGGTAGGCCTCAGGGTGGGCAACGCATTCGAGATCTTATGGTTTCTTAATAAGAAATCATAAGATTTCCGCTTACCATCAGGTGGCCTGTATGCTCGTTTGCCTAGTAATGACATGAAAAAAAACAATTTCATACTGGAAAACCAATCGCAAAATGATGGTCAAACAGAAACAGTCAAACACACTACCACAAACGAAACACAGTGAGGCTGTTTTGTGACCTACACCATTATCTAACACCGGGGTGGTAAAGATCAGTACCTACATATCTAAAAAGAATGCTGGAACAGGTTTGCCACTGGCTAAGGGTAATAAATAGTCTATTGGGCAATGGTAATTACCTAACGTGGCCGAAATAATTATTAATGAGCTTTTTTAATTAAAGTGTTACAAATTGAATTTCACACCTTGGTCTTACTGCTATTCCTATTTTTTTAAATCCATGAATGCATTTTCTAATTTTCTGGGGCTCTTGTCTAAACAGTTACCATACTTAGGTACGAGTAGAGATAAGATATACTCGTAGCGTCCATATCCCTGACAATCAAGGTTAGGGGACTATATATAAACGACACTAAACACGAAAAAAAACGATTTTTAGAAAAAAATACTGTACTTATGTTTGTAGTCTGGATTTAACTCGAAAACTACTGGTTGTATTGCAACAAAATTTGGTATGGGGGTAGTTTATAACACTTATCAACATATAGACTACTTTTTATCCCGAAAAAAACGCATAGTTCCCGCGGGACCGCTATTACTGAATTCCACGCGGACGAAGTCGCAGGCAGAAGCTAGTATACGAATAAGCCTGGTACCCCAACATTTTCTATTTTATCTCCTTTCGGATAAGATTTGATTTAAGGGAATATTTTTAACGAGAATGCGAATACACAAAGAATGCAAGTACCTACACGCATGGAATAATTCTCCATCGGGTTTTTTTTTTATTGAAATTGCTTTTCGGTTTATCCAATCGTGAACGAATTTCGACGTAAAAAGTAATGAAAAATACAAATAAAAAAGATTTATATTCATTTAATTATGGTACATTTGATCCACATCGAATTATTGCCATAATCATAAGCATAAAACAGTTTCCATAATAAGTTATAATCATTTATTTCTACTTTATTTATTTATTAAGTTACTCTTTTTATGACGGTTAAAAATGGCACGACTGACGTAAGTAACAATTTTATAATCCATCCATACTAATAATTGCGAAAGTAACTCTGTCTGTCTGCCACTTTTTCATGCTTAAACCGCTTGACCGATTTAGAAGAAAGAGAAAACCCGAAAAGGAAATAGGCTACTTTTTATACCGGAAAAAACGCATATTTCCCGCGCGCCGCGATAACCGAATTTCACGCAGGCGAAGTGGCGGGTAGGAAGAAGCTAGTTCTCTCTAAGTATACAGGTTTAATGAAATCTTTGGCACAAACATTTTTAAATAAAAAAAACTAAAAACCGACTTCAAACTCCGACAGCCTACAAAGTCGACGTCAAGTTCACTACTTATAAGATTGCCAACAGCTTTGGTTCACTTGACACCGACTTTGTAGGCTGCCGGAGGTTGAAGTCGGTTTTTATTTTTTTTATTTAAATTTTTTTCATCAGAACTGAACCAAATTAAAATGGGACCAAACCGGAGGTACCACCTTTCAATTAAAAATATAATCATCGAAATCAGTTCACAATTGACGGTTTAATCGCGGAACATACCTACAAAAAAAATGAAAAAAACATACAGGCGAATTGAAAACCTCCTCCTTTTTAAAAAGACATCATCATAACATCAAATATTACATCATATTCTTTTGGTAGCAAGAAATTAGAAAAGCCACACACACTCAGTCGTCGTTGTGATAGGTATATTTAGCTGGCTGTATCTGGGGCACCGTCTAGTCCCTCTCCTGCTATAAACTACGATTATGATGTTTTATGTATGAAGCCCCTTGCTTGGGTCAGAAAATAGCCTCTACGACCGCCGCCGCTAGCAGTGCCGTAGCTTGATTCATAGGCACTTAAATAATAAAATAATACCTAAAAGTTACTTCGTCACACAATCACATGAATTAGCAGTCCAAGTTTGAGCCCCTTTGAGCGAGACTTTCATTTTGTGGATGTACCTACTATTACTAATTCTGTGATATTGTGGCCCTTTAGGTGGCATACCGAAAGTACGTACAAGTGATCACAGACCTTAATAAAAGTAAAGTTCTTTGCAAGTGACCGTACCTTTTCGCGCTTAGCCGCTTAAAATTTTACCTATACATATAGAGGTGGCAGTTTCGTACTTACGAGTATGTAAGTAAATCAATCGCGGGCAAACATAGTCCTTAGGGTAGATCTTCTCAAGCAATGGGTCTAGGAAGCGCTGGTGAATTAATTTCTGACGTGTAAACGTGCCCCTATGTGGCCAATTTGCTGAATAAATGATTGATTGATTATCAATTGGATTGGCTACCATTAAAAAAGTACGATAAACCTAGAATGACAACCTTCATACAAGTCAGGGCACGCCCGAAATAAGTGTTGTGGAAATGCTTGTGTGAAAATTTCAAGCGCTCCTGGATATTACTCACATGCAGAGCTTTTCCGATGTACGCCGCAATGCAAAGATATTATATTTACCATGTCTCTGCAGGTACTAAATCTGTAAATAGAATGTCTGTTTATTTGTCTGTATATTCCACGTTTTTAAGACATTATTTAAACCTCATAACGGTAAACATACATAGTAGGCATAGCTCTGACATTCCAACTTTTGTTCGGATGCGGACGTCTGCGCCGGCAGCCGGCCGGATCTGCCCCAGTTTGCAGCTTCCGGCAGACGTTCCGGTGAACTATTATTCCGCGGCAACGTCCCACTAACACATTATAATATGAAACAGTTACAAACGAATGTACTAACTGTTATTTCGACGGGTAGTAGTTAAAAGAATGTGATAAGTAGGACCTAGTTTTAAATAACATTTAACTCTAAATTGAAAATGTAAAAAATATACGACATTAGATAAGAGTCAATAATTTTCAAACAGCATACGTACTAACCGATTTTTTTCAAATTTAGCACATTTATGTTAGCAAACACAACACAATAAATATGGCGCTCAATTAACCTTTTAGAATCTCCAATTAGGGCAGTCATTGAAGCATTATTGCTCCGATTTTTTTTACTGTGAACCGAATTGCATACAATTTTGGAATTAGGTTCATCTTACCCTTAACTTCAAAAGTGAAAATGATTTGAACTCCGCAACCACCCTGGGGGTGGTTGCCACCCCTTCTCGGCGGTGAATTTTTTTTTTTTCAAAATAACCTCGGATATCGACAGAAGGCCTAATTTTAAGCAAAAAATCATCTACAAAGTTTTTCAAAAAATCCAATACTTTTCAAGTTATTGGCAATTGAAAATTCGCTATTTTTTCACGTTTTTCATCGGTTTTTTGCAAATATCTCCAAAAATATACGTTTTATCGAAAATTCAATAAAGAACAAAATTGTAGCAGGTAAAACAATGAACAATTTGGTTTTTTATAAAGTATTCTAAGTGCAATATTAAGCTAGCTATATATTAAAGATCAAAGCCGTTTTTTATTTTGTCTGAAATTTAATCGATGTGGTCAATGCCATCTAGCGGCGAGCAGATGCATTTTATGCATTCTAATACAAAAGGGTTTTGTAGTGCTTGAAATAAGCTTTAAAATGAGCACTATTAAAAGTCTTTTGCACGTAAAATACGTGAGCTGTATTGCAAATAAGGGGACCATCTAATGTTTTTTCTTTTAAATCAATGGGTTTCATAAGTGCCATTTCCACCAAAATTAAAATTAATCATATTCCGCCTAGAATTAACTTTATTATGAAGAGTTTGATAGATAGTATCAGTTTGGCTGCTTCAGGACACATATTTTTCAAAAAAGTCACGAATAAAAGAAAAACAAAATTTCAAATTTTTAAAAAACCTACTTTTATATTCATAATATCTCAAAAATGACGACAGATACACAGATACACGTATAAAAGTGTAAGAATTAAAATTTTTGGTATTTTTCTGACAAACAATTTGGTTTATCTGTTTTTTCTTTCAAACAAAAATTGACGGAGATATGATTGTTTAAAGAGCGCGTGGCAGCGCAATCACAGCCTCTCTTAAGCCCTTTAACCCTTCACCGTAGTCGCGGGGATCATCGTAGAGAGCGTAAATTTGGTATGGGGATAGTTTATAACACTGGTCAACATATAGGCTACTTTTTATCCCGAGAAAATGCATAGTTCTCGCGGGAAGGCTATTAACAAATTCCACGCGGACGAAGTCGCGGGCAGAAGCTAGTTTTATATAATTTGTAAATATTTTATTCAATAAATGGCAATTTTTTACTCTAAATTAAATTATTTTTAAATATGTAATCATATATATTTACTGTTTTAATTTAGGGGTAGTTTTAAGGGTAGAAAAGCTTAAGAATATGATAATCATTTTCGAGAGTGTGGAATAATATTTACATCCTTTTCATTTTATCAACAAAAAAAAATCAACAATTTTTTATCAAGGGGTAGTTTTCAAGGGTTGAAAGCAGGTTAAAAATTTGATAATTATTATAGAGAATATAAAATATTACTTACTCTATACTTACATCTTTTTATGTCATACCAAAGTATTTTTTTGTGATTTTTTCAATTTAGGGGTTGTTTGCAAGGGTTGTAAGATTTTCAAGGGTTTGTATGTTATGTTAGAAAATACTTTACAATTTCACCACTTACTATTAGACATGTTTTCTAGCGATAAAATGGCTCAATATCAATATTTCCATTAAGGGGTTGTTTACACCCCTTAAAAATAATAGGCGGAGTTCAGATCATTTTCACTTTTGAAGTTAAGGGTAAGATGAGCCTAATTCCAAAATTTCATGCAAATCGGTTCACAGTAAAAAAATTCGGAGGTAAGACCGTATTTTTCGCTTCAATGACTGCACTAAATTCAAAGTTTGTTAAATGGCAAAGGAATTTAGACCGTCTGTAAAGTAGTGATGAATCTTATATTTGAATTGAATTTGCGTTCTTTTGGCTCTTCGCGTTTGCGGCTAGCTTCGATTCCATGAGATCGCATTTAAACGCATGCAGACGGCAAATGCTGGCGGCATGCGATCGAATTAGGCGGAATGCGCGCGGTCGATATGCTACCGAATTCTGTAGCGCGCGCGGCCATGCGATTCTATGCGGTCCGCTCAGTGAGAATCGTACTTACTTATTGGACGGTCGTTGTTTGTTGCAGGCATGCGCGCGCGGTGACGCATGGGCAGCCTGCCGGACCTCACGGAGCGGTCGCGGCCCGCGCCCGCGCGCCCCGCCGCGCGCACCATCTCCGACCCGCACCGGCACCACGCCGTCAAACAGGTGACAACACCTCGCCAACAGTCTCTCCCCCGACTCAACCTGACCCACTGCCGAGTGAAGGTTCCAATCAGGCCATTTTCTCCTCTCCTGTGCTGTTGTCATCCATCAACCACTTGCCGGCAATTGTATATAAAAAAGTAAAGCCTGAATTGTAGGTCGCGTGCAGCGTGTACTTAAGTAGGTAGCTGCCATGATTCTTTTCATCATAGAAAGCAAGTTACAAATACATGAAATACAAGTTCTAATATGCGTTTAATGATTTCAAACAGGTACCAGTCAGCACGATATACAAGAAGGAATGGCTGTGGAAGAAGCCGAAGTCGTCGGCGCGAGTGCCGGCGGCGGCGTCGTCACGTCGCCGGGACTCCGTGGCGTCCTCCGTTGGCGCCGCCTCAGTCCGACGACTGATCGCCCGACAGCCGCCGAAAATCCCAAAGCAAATAGTTCAGCGGTTCACCCTTCTTTGCGTTTCTAGTGGATTATGCGCGACAGCTTTACTCCCTTTCACCGCCTACACAGGCGCTGAAGGCGGCGCGATGCCGCTAGCAATCATGCACACCATAGCAGCTTTAGTCGCTCCATTCTCCCCTCTCATACTCCAAAAGACTGGAACGAGAGTCATCGTCACAGCGGCCCATCTTCTAGTATGTATATTACTGGCGGCCCACACAACAGCTACTCCTATATCGGTGCTGCTTCCGCTGTACGGTGCTTGTGGGTTCGCTTTGTCTCCCATGGCATTGGCTCTTTGCGCGTCGGCGACTACTTTCGCGCAAGCGGCTGGAGATGAATGTAGAAGAAAAATTGCTCTGAGAAGAGCGTTGCGGGGTCTGCGAGCGGCTCAAGACCTGGGGCTGGTGTGTGGGGCGCTGCTGCTGGGCGGCGCGCTCCTGATCTGGCCTGAGGACGTGGCGCCGCCGGCCAAGTTTACTCCCGCGCCTACTAACGCGACGGTGCCGGGGTGGCCTCCGCCTGACGAATATTTCCCGGATGAGGAATATGAGGTAATTCTATAATGTGATCTCATAATTTCAATCCTATAATTTCCACTTTTACAAAAACATCCTGAATAAACTTGCGAAGATATTCAAATGTCTACGCAATCGAGACTGGGTTCGCCGGGGGATAAGAAGCTGCTACGACGTAGCCCTACTATCATCAGTATATTTTTTGCTACAAACCCTATTGATTATTTGACCTGACCCGGGCCTACTCGTGCCTTAGGCAAATCCGCCGCTGAATAAATCTCAATGTCCTCAAGGAGCAGACATGCGGGGCATCAGGCTGCCCGGACGTGCAGTCCCCGGG
>OZ020292.1:2133249-2232099 GCA_963971205.1 Aethes cnicana
ATCCATTATATAGGCTGCAGAGAGTGCCAATGAAATATAAATAGATAAATACTTACATAAATACACTCGAAAAACATATCCCACCTTCTGGCGCAGTCGGTCAATTGCGTGGGGTTCCACGCAAATTTTATTGGAATGTTATCCAAGTCACCGAACAGCTCATAGTAAATGATAAACTTGCCAAATAGAAAAATAATGAATGGTCATTTATGAATATGTGAAATTCCATATCCCTATTTACGAACTTGAGTAATTAGGCCCTTGCATACCCTATCTACTGGAATACAGACATGAATACTCATATTTGCGTATTACGGTGTAAGGTCTCAGTCAGTGGACGCTTGAAGCGAAGCGTATAAAGCGTCTATTCGATCTGGGGATCATTACTCTTTACCTTTGTTTAACATAAACGCCGCACGCCCTCCCCGCTGCACGCCTAACTCAAGTATCCACTCAGGACATAGGTATCCTTACCGAGCTTTGTTTGTTCCCAAGGTCCTAGCGAAGGGCGACGGCGACTCAGCTGACCTCATTCATGACCTCCGAGGACATCGTCGAGGAGTGCCACGTCATCAGCTAGCCGCCACTTCACTGCTAGTCTGTTCTGCTGCCCTGGTACCATGGCTTTGATTCTTGGGTCAAATTCATTGGCAATTTTGAATAAATCCACCACAACCACAATAGGCACAGGCCTACTTTTATCATGTCATGAGCGGGATCAAAATATGATCATATGCGGAGGCAAACTGTGTACTTTACTTCTCTTCTTTACGCTTACACCAGTGCCATGTTATTTGTTATAATGTAACAGTTTTGAGTCCCGCCCGATGATGGTAGGTATGTCTCGTGCAACGGAGATATCCAATTTCATTAATTTATTAATTGATATTAAAACGTTTTTGTAAGAGTGGTTTACAAATATGAAACTGACTCAAGAATTAATTTCCTAATCGTACTCTAGCTTTTAAAAGTCGGAATTGTTGGAAGTTTTCACTCGTTGGATGAAAAACTGACAAACACTTTGTCCTCCGTTACAGTATAAAATTATAAATTACTAACTTTTAAAATATTTACTTTTGCACTATGAATATTAAGCCTTTACTTATAATAATACCTATTTTTACACGATTAAATCACAAAATATCAGTAAAAAATTTAAAACGGATTAAAATCTATAGGTACTTAAAAAATTAACTACACAAAACAATAAGATTATATAATACAGCCCCTTGTTTGTAAACAGAACAGAAGAATTTTATTTGTCTTTCCACACGTCTTTGTTAATTCCTCTAAGAAAAATGTGTTACTTAATTAGTAAATGTTCTGAGAAATACCTTTCGAAAAAATGGGATTTGATGTTAGCACTTGTAACAAGTTTAATAATAATAATTTATATGGCACGGGATAAACCAAAAATCCCCAATGTAGTTAGTTTCGTTGCTTAACGAATATTTTGAGGAATCTTATTATATTCTGTGCCGTGCCAATAAGTTTGTATAGACAAATTGAACGACAGTTTTTTAATGTAAAGGTCCCTCTTTCCAAACGGTACATAGAAATAGGGAGTACCTATCCATTGAGTTTGTTTAAGGGCCTTATCACACTTGCGATTTGCGAGCGAGTTGAAAGCGATTTTCAATACAAAACTCGTACGCGGCGAACTCGCGGCGTGTTCGCCTCCATACAAAACTCGCTCGCGAAGCGCAAGTGTGATAAGGCCCTAACATAACGTCTAAAAATTGTTTTCTATTGGTTCGTAACTACAAAGACTATTCGAATTCATAAAAACCTAACAAAATACTTAGCATGAAAACACCAAAACGCGACTGAAAAGGAAACATGAAATATGCTTTATGAAAAAGTATATTCCTTTTATTCAGTCCAGAAGCCAGTGTACCTACAGTGTATTGGTTAAGAAACCTCTTGTGTGTATCAAGCTAAGCACCCTCCACTGTCGTGTCGCGGCCTGCGAGTGTTTCTGAAATACTCGTAAGGCCTTTAAAGTATCCCAACTGTCTTTGGATCCTAAGTAAGTATCCTAAAACTTTTGTTTATTGTAAACAGTAACTCAATGCCATTCCTCTCCTAAGGACATCATCGTCCCAGACGATGACTTAAACCTCCTATATCCATAAAAGCCACACTATTTTCAACCGACGAAAAAAAAAGGAGGAGGTTCTTAATTCGACGCGTATATATATATATATTATGTATGACCACGCATATCTCCGTCAATTGTGAACCGATTTCGATGATTCCTTTTTTAATTGAAAGGTGTACCTCCAACTTGAACCCTTTTAATAATTTGGTTTAGTTCTGATGATAGGATCCATGTCAAAACGAGGGAACTCCTCGAAATTTGTTAGCATGTGTATGATTTTGGCATCAATTTCATAGACTACAGTGAGACTTACGTCCCATCGTACACATGTTTGGAAACTACAGCCGAAAAAATTTTTAAATAAAAAAATAGAACCTACTTCAAACTCCGACAGCCTGTGAAGTCGGTATCAAGTGAACCGCCCCAAAGCTATGACTATCTTATAGTGAACTTGACACCAACTTCACAGGCTATCGGAGTTTGAAGTCGGCTCTATTTATTTATTTATTTGTGAACTATAGGCGTTTTGTTGTAAGGGACATAGCCTAGTGCGGTTAAGTAGATCGGGGAGATACTGATAGAAAATTTCGAACCATTTGTACCAGGCTAATTTTGCACAGCTAATCATCGTCCAGCATAGCCAGCCACGAAAATCACCATGCCATACTTTTCCGACGGGGCCAAATGGCTGCCATACCGCTCCAAAGGAGTATTTTTTTATTTTGCGCTCACGCGATTAGGCCGCCGGTACTGGCGCAATGACCATGATTTTGCTTTTCGTCATTACGTAATTATACCCCTGTAGAGTCGCCAGCCTGGTACAAATGGTTCGGAATTCTCTGTCAGTATCTCCCGGTCTAGCGTAACTACTAACTACCTAATGCATGAAAGATCAAAATTGCCAATCATAGTAACTACTACTACAGCCTATTTGTGTCCCACTGCGCGGCACAGGCCTCCTCTCATCACCAGAGGGTTTGGACTACAATCCCCACGCGGGCCCAGTGCGGATTGGGGACTTCACACACATCTTTGAATTACTTCGCAGATGCGTGCAGGTTTCCTCACTTTGTTTTCCTTTACCGAAAAGCTCAGTGGTTAATTAAATTTGAAAATCAATTATTGTAAGTACCTACTCAATTGTATACCTTGGTAACAATAGTCGAATAGTCTTGAACGAAATAAAATATAAATTCAACGATGTCAAAATTAATTTTAGTTATTAGAAGTTATTAGCTCTTTTTCTCTTCATCTTTGACTTGCCTCGAATATGCCATGTACATGTTTTATATCTTAATTGTATCGTACCTATTAGGTATTAAAAAAACTTCGTATATTTCCTATCATTAATATTAATTTTCAACTTCCGTTAACGCATTCACTGCCACTTATTTTTACGAACTTTCGCCAGGTGCCACATCTGTCATTAAGGGAACATTGCAACGCACATGTGCGTTCGTGGCACTGCGGGAAAGTCAGCAAAACGCATATATGCGTCGGTGGCAGTGAATGCGTTACAGTACTTTCTAGCTACGAGTACTGTCCACGTTTGTGTAAGACTTATGGTACCTTGTCCCAATACGCTCCTTTCTCCATACAAACGTAGTTACGTTTTAATTCACAAACTATCAGATTGGCACCAAATTTTACAAGTAATAGTGGAGCAGAGATATTAGTGTCCAAAATACACTTTGATTGCAAAAAATAATAACAAAGAAACTAGGGCCATTTTAGTTACCCCCATACAAACTTCAAAATTCAGTTTTATTTTACCACGACTTTAACTAATTTCGGACACTCACAATAATGATTTTATTATGTGTACTTACCAAGTTTCGAGTCAATCTATTTAGTAATTTGGGAATAAAAGCGAAACTACGTTTGTATGAAAAGTTGAGAAACGCCGTGCTCTTAAATATCGTTTTAAAACACCTAAGAACCTACTTGTATATATTTTTTTAATTAAAATTAAGTTTTTGGGATATTACGAGTAATAGGTTAAATGTATTTAAGTAAGCACTTACCACAAAATCCATATCTGTAATAAACTAACTTGAGATTTGAGATTGTTTATACATAAATAGATAGACTTCATATATTATTGAATTTACAATGAAGTACAATAAACATTAAAAGAATATAAATATGCATTGTATGACTGCATCATGTGTCCTGAGAACTAAAAGGCGCTAATTAACTATTTTACGCTATTTCCATTCAGATTTAAGGACTGCAAATAAGATTCAAACTGCAATGATACAAGAATGTTTAATTGGAACCTTTTCATTCGCAGGTCGCGATTTATAAAGTTGTTGAACAGTTTGTAAACAAGTTAACGCAATGAATGTTCACTTAGTTAATGACAAGATTATAATGAATGTTACCTCAATATAAGGCTAAATCAAAGTATTTTGAATAAAAACGAATGCCCTTTAATATCAAACTGTTTTATTTTTAATCCCCCACCCGCCAGACGCAAAAAGAGAGGGAGCTTAATATAAATTTAACGTGTCTGTCTTTGGTATCGTAGCTCCCAAGCGGATGAACCGATTTTCATTTAGTTTTTTCGTGTCATAGATAATTTTATCCCGAGTGCTCTTAGTCTCGTTTCATGAAAATCTGTTGAGCCGTTTGAAGATCATCAGCTCTTTTTTAGTTGATGAGGGGATCCGACTAACTTCCTTATGTCCGATCGATTCGAAATTTGGTACAGTGTTACTTCAATGATATTGAAAGTATATGGTGAGGTAACCACGAGTCGGGGGGTTTTTTAACTTTTTTAATTTATAGTTATTAACACACTGTTAGGTATATAGGTACTGTAAAGGGTGAGTAGGGGCTATAGTGCGCCTGTAGGGTAAGTGCGTCTAAATTACCTTTTCTCCCCAAGACTTAAATGTCTTGTCTGCCTGGATGGCTACCTGGATGTCTGCCTGAATAGATAGATCTATTCGTAATTCAAACCGCCATGCCAAACGCATTCAAATTGAAGCGACATGAGAGTGTTCCGTAGATAACAATTCCGTAGTTCCGTAGACATGTTTCAAAGAAATAATGAGTCATGTTGGGGATTAAAATCTCAATTTTGAAAGCTAAATCTAAATCGCAGCCGATACAATGTTTTCCTATTCGAAAATGAGTATTTTGTTTGTTTGCTCATTTAGAGGGAGCGTCTCCATTTCTGCCCAGCTGACAGGGTACGATTCTTTGCTCCCTAGGCAGTAATGTAAGATTTTGCTTCCTTCTGCTCAGTGGCGGACTAAGGGGGGGGGGGGGCGGCGGGGGCGGTCCGCCCCGGGCCCCCGGTCCTAGGGGGCCCCCAAATCACCAAATAATATAGTACTTAAGGCAAAAAAAACTTGAAAAAATATTTTCGACCAGGCAGCGGCATAACTGTACAACTTCACGCTCGAGGCCCCGAGGCAAATCTTTCGTTCCTATAGGGCCCCAGCCCCGATAATTTACAAAATTGCACAACTGAATTTTTTGGATTTTCCTTTCTTTCCTCGCGGCCTCTTGGGCCGGGGCTCCCTCAGCTCAGGTAGTGAGTTAGGGAATTTTGCCCGTTCTGCCACGCGCCACTTGGCAGTGGCGCAGTAAAATTCGGGCAAAATAGGGTGGGCCGCCTATTGTTACGCCAATGTTCTGGTTTTGACCTAGTTGACTTTAGGGCCCCCACATCCCAACATTCCCAACTCTAAGGTCCAAGCACTTGTTTTTTTCGGAAATAAAGGAAACAAATCGTCATAGTCTAAGGATATTAGTAATAAGTCCAACGCTCGCGGTATCGTGTTAAGCGCATAATATGGACTCCGTGGGAACATAATGATAATACGTAAAATAATCCATACATCAGCATGTGCTTCAAATCCGGAAGTTAATTTTTTTTGCAGACTTGTTTATGATGTTGCCCTATGTATAATCCAAGTTTGTGACCTCGAGCACCGAACGCAACTTTGTCAAAAATAAAAAAACTGCGAAAATTTCGGCTGTTTTTCAGATTTTGGCGATTTTGACCCCAATGAACTAGTTTTTGATACCACCTTTTCAGGATGTTTTTAAAGAAGATTTTTAGTTAGACTTCAGCCCACTACTTCGCCCGCGTGGAATTTGGTTATCGCGCTCCTGCGGAAACTATGTGGTTTTCCGAGTTAAAAAGTAGCCTATGTCCTTCTAATCCAGTAACTTTATACATCAGCGTGTGCGCGAAATCCGGTAGTTCTGATTTTTTGCAGGCTTATTTAGGACTAGCTTTTCCCCGCAACTTCGTATGCGCAGAAATATTAAATGTAAAATCCCGTTTTTTTCCCGTTCCCGTGGGAATTTCGCAAAATCCTTTCTTAACGTATGCCTACGTCATAACATCTACCTGCATGCCAAATTTCAGCCCGATCCGTCCAGTGATTTGGGCTGTGCGTTGATAGATCACTATGTCAGTTAGTCAGTCAGTCACCTTTGAGTTTTATATATTTAGATGTTGGCCTAATGTGTCATCCGAGTTTGTGACTTTGAGCGCCGAACGCAACTTTGTCAAAAATAAAAAATAAACGACTAAATTCCGGATGCTTTCCAGATTTTGGGTTATATTGCCCCTAAAGAACTAGTTTTTATACTACTTTCTCAAGAAGTTTTTAAAAAAGACTAAATTTGCTATAATATGAGACTAAAACCGTCTCTGTGTACCCAATAGTTTCTGAGATAAAGCTTTTCAGAATAATTTTCAAAACTTCGCAATATTTTAGAAGTCATCGAACAACTCTATCGGGATGTTTTTCAATTACCTTCGAAGGATTGTGCTAGTGTTGCTCGTGTGGAGTCACGAATTGGAGCCACCTGTAGCATTTTTATATCCTACTTGTTCAGTATTGAACCTTTTTGTAATATTTATGTTATTTTTCTATTTTATTTCTTTAATATTCGATTTTGAAATCTAGAAATTATTGACATTAAAAAACAAGATATCAAGCCAACTAATGCTTTTATTTTATTTAACAAAATACATTATAATTATTATATTACTTATTTATCAAACACTACTAGTTTTTGAAGGCGATTTTGTATGCACAGAAACATCAAAATGTAAACTCCCGTTTTTCCCGTTCCCGTTAGAATTTTAGAAAATTGTCTCTTAGTGCGCCTCCACACTTTCTAAGGAACCTACATGCCAAATTTCAGCTTCGAGCGTTGCCTGCTAACTATAGGTGAAACATGGCAGTAGTTCGATGGCTACCCCAAACGAGCTAGTTCAAAATTCCACGTAAGAAACCCTCGCACCGCTCGGGAGTATATTCTAGAATCTTTCGCTTTACTCTGGAATGAATCCGTCACTCGCGGTAAAATGTGCCGTCACGCTCCCGAGTCATATAATCTACTATTAAACACTCAATATATTCGATATTAATGAGTCTGTACGTTGATGTAGAACCTTGACTCCATTCACCGGGTTGGTCTTAAATGTCATACCGAGTGACCTCCCCCGGGAGCGGGGCACACACTGACCCACTTACCTGAATAAACTCATTCTTTCGATAACTTACAGGTCGTATCCTGTACCTACCTACCATGCTAATATTATAAACGCGAAAGTAATTATGTGTTTCCGTCTGTTCCGCTTTCACGGATAAACCGCTGAACCGATTTTGATGAAATTTGGTAAGTACTAATAAAGTCCGGATGGATAGCTAACAGCTTTTGTATGTATCTAGCATTCGCATTGTTATTTTCCAGTTAGAGGGTATAAGATAAGAGCCGGTGACATTACTAGCCTATGTCGTCACCACTCCAGCTATTTCCATGCCAAATTTCATATTAAATGATCGAACAGTTTAACCTTGAGTAGGTAACAGACAGACAGTTATTAACTTTGTACAACTGTTCGGTGGTTCCTGTTGCCTTCAAAGTTCAACTGCTTATTTAAGTAGGTACCTATATTGCATGAAAAACTTTCACTAAAAGAAAACAGATGGCTTTGCCAGCGACACCGAGCAAACGAGCAGTTCACGGGAATAATAAACCTTCATATGTATTTTAACGATCTTTAGACCTTCATTACTTACAAAGTAAAGTCCTACTATAGATCCCCTACGCGAAACGGTAGTAGCGGCTCTATCCCCAAAATAAGAGTACATTTTGTATTTTTTTCATTTTCCGTGTGTTGTGTGACCTGAATAAGTAGATCGATGTCCTAAAATAAAGATTTTTGTTGAAATGAGACAGCGGACTAAAAAGTCGACCTTTAAAAAATTGACAAATGCGGAAATGCAGTTATTTTCCTATAGGTTATTGTCGGCAATGCTGGCCATAGGATAAGTTATTTATAAAATATTTTTAAAATTGATGTTTGATAGAGATGTTTGTTTTTATATGTCAGTTGTAGGTATTTTGGTTGTATTAAAGTCCTCGTGAAGAACTGGTGTTTCCTTGGTTCCCTCGGGGACAGGTACTTTTGAAAATAAGTTGAAATTTTAAATAAATGATACACGTTTGGTACTTAGTAGCTCAATCTATTACGAATAAATAGTAAAAAAGTCAACATTAGGATTCGCAAAACAACGTACCTACAAAAACAATAATCAGCAAATCGAATATAAACTTCGTATAAAAAAACAGGATGCAAAATAAATACAAAACAACATACAGAATCTATACACAGTCAACTGTAAAGAACTGCTACGAGGACATTTTACATTGCACATTATGTGCCTATCATATCATTTGTAGGCGACACAACCTTTTTGATTGGGAATGCGGTCTGATTTGGCACTGGCCTGGCCACTTACAATTTTAAATGTTTCATTTCGTTTTAGCTGTCATGTCTTGTCTTGCATATGAGTTGGTGGTTGGGTCAATTTTTCGTTTACATAGAACGGACTTACAGCAGACGTAATTCCCTCAGTATTGGCACCACGACGAACCCGCGCGGCGGCGAGTCAAACGCACCACGACTCACGAGGGGGCGCGGGCGGGCGCGCTCGAGTGGAGGAGGGCGGACCATCGTTCTCCCGCGCTACTCTAAAGGGGCCAGCGCGCTCCGCACTCACGATGTCACGTTCTTCTAAAGCGACTGACAATTTCGCCGATATGTTAAGTACCAGATGCACTGCACTTTCATTGTTTTCCTCTGGGATGCCTGCCACCATTACATCATAATTACACAGGGCAGCTTGGTCTCGATCGATTAAATCAAGTTTGAGATCAGAGATTATTTTTTCTAGCTGGGCGAGTGACGTAAGCCCGAGTGACGTGATGCGGTGCGGCGCCCCCGCGCCCGCGCCGGCCGTGCGCCCTCCCCGCGCGAACAGTGGTCATACAGTAAAATTCATTTTACAAAATCGATATCGATGCTGTAATGACGTTCAAATTCCGAACATCTTCCAACAGTAATGGCCGCCTGTATTCTTCAGTCAGACAGAATGAAAGTTGGTTCCAAATTCAAATGTCGGCTCTATTTAGTCTATGGTTTTTGAAAATCTAATGTGAGACATTGACGTATTCGAATTGCCGCCATTGTGGACAGATTTTGAAGCATCTAAGAGGATTTAAGTATAAAATGAGTGTAGATAAAGTTGTGTATGCAACTGTACATATTAGGACTTAAAACACTCGTGCGATATTATTATGAAAACTCACGGCTCGTTTCATAAAACCCCACTCGTGTTTTAAGGACCTTTATTATGTAGCAGTTACATAAACTACTATTATGAGTCTGTATCCTTCCCTTCCATCTTTTTAACACGATTTTCACTATATTATAACCCGTGTAACATTTTACTTAGTAATACAAAGTCATAAGCAGTTCACAGATTTTTAATTTTCAATAAATGTCAAAGAAAGAAGGAAAGTTTCTGATTTCTTTCAAGTTTTGAATTCATTCAAAGATCATCTACGCATAAGCATTTTTAAGTTATTTTCATGACTTTTACTATTTTTATTTTTGCCAAGATAATTAGGTAAATGAATACGTATAACTTTCAGTGTTTACGAGAGTTTTTATTAAACTATAGGTACCTACCAAAATATAAATACCTATTTTTATTCTTGGACCCCAATTGCTATCTCCATCGAGACTATATTTTTCAGTTTTTTTTTATTGAAAATAACATATCGATATCATCTCAAAGGAAAAACTAGACTTGGGATCACTGGAATCCTTTGAACGTAGGTACATGTTGAGTTGGGACCATTTCGTGACAGACCACGACACTTTTCTTTTGTGCTGTGTAAATGTTGCTCTTTTTGTCTTTTATGTGTGTGTTGTGTAATGTCATGAATATATGCTTTTCTTTCTTTTTCATTTTATTTTAGGTACCTTTCTTACTTACTACAGCCTATTTGCGTCCCACAGCTGGACACAGGCCGCCTCTCATCACGAGAGGGTTTTGGCTATAGTCCCCACGCACTTCACACACATCTTAGAATTAATTCGCAGATGCGTGCAGGTTTCCTCACGATGTTTTCCTTCACCGAAAAGCACAGTGGTTAACTCAAATTGAATTTCGCACATAAATAATTACAGAAGTACCTTCTACTTTGGATCAAAACACTGTGTACCCACTTACCCACTTAGGCCCAGTTCCTACCTATATCAACAAAACGCCGTTTTAGCTAAAGACGGTTAAATTTTGACATTTGCTCCATAGACAATCAGCCAAACTTTAAGCCAAAGCCAAAACGAAACGTTTTGTGGATATAGGAACCGGGCTGGACTGGATATTTTAGACTGGCGTGTAGTTTCCGACCGGCTTGTAGAACATTTGTCCCGCGAACACGCGGCGCACGATCTCGGTGCGCAGGAGTCGTTTCTCCTTCTTGATCTTGACGAGGAAGCCGCGGTTCTCGTTGGCGCGCCGCGACAGGTACGGCAGCACCTCCTCCACCGGCCCGTACGGCACGTACTTGTAGGCCGAGTAACCGGACTGGCCTGGAAATGGAACCTTTTGGAGAGAGAGTATACGTCTTCTCCTTCTCCTTTAGATAATGGCTTCTGTCTATATGCAAGACAATTTCGCCAATGTCAAATAAGTAATTGGCCTACAAGCCGAGCAGTGTGTACCGGTATAAACGATAAATCAAGTAAAAATGGGGAAGCTCAACAAACATCATCATCAACCATCTTGGACGACGGCCATTGCCACGTATACGCACTGAAAAAAAATGTTCATTTAATAGAACAAAAAAATAGTAAAGTTCACGATAATTTTCTAAATCCCGCGACAACAAACTTTTTGTAAGAATAACAACTCGATCTTGTTATTGTCAAGATGGATTTTGTACTTCCAAAACAAAACGTAACGTTCGTTTCCTTGACCCGGTATAGTCCCCGCGACCTGATCGTTTTATTTTACAATTTTTAAGCTACGGACGCGACTAGTTGCCAGCATTTTCCATCTTACCGAGCGGGAACGTGACGTGGTCGCACATGCCCAGTAGCTGGCCGAAGCAGAGGACCTTGCTATCGGGCTTTATGCCGATTTCGGACAGCAGCTCGATGGCGTAGCGCACCGTGCCCTCGTTGTGGGACGCGACCATCACGCTCGGCTTGCCCGCCTTGCCCGTCTTCCCCTGAAACAAAGAAGGTTTATTCAGCAACCTAAAGGAAAATTTGTCGAGTTCTGGGTTAAAACCCAGAACTCGACAAATTTTCAGACGAAGAGACTGATGGCAAAAAAAATATCGTTTCGGAAGCTCAGAGCCGCAGTCTTCTATTTCAGGTTTTTCACTCTATTGACAATAATTCAAATTTTAAGTATGTAATTCGAAAACCATTTCGGTAGCTCTGTCTAAAGGATTCAATACGAAAGTATCAGATTTTTTTGTTCATTACTTTTTAGAGAAAATCGTGATATAGTGACTTGGTAACTGGGTGCGTGACGGCCATGTGACGTCATATGGCTCTTTCGGTGAAAGTGTGTTTGTTTGTTTATTTGTTTGTTTGTCCTTCCTTCACTACGCAACGGGTGGACCGATTTGGATGAAATTTGGTATGGAGATAATTTGAGACCCGTGCAATAACATAGAATACTTTTTATCCCGATATTTCCACGGGAACGGGTTTTCCACTGGTCAAACCAATTTTTCAATACTTCCGTAACTATAACTGTCCATATGTATAGTATCATCTACGTGGGATGAAGTTCGCGGGCATCGCCTAGTAAAATATATATGCTAAATTAAAATGTCATTGTCAATTGCGATACGATACTGGCGAGGCGGCTCAGTGGTTACGTCGGTCCGCTCACCTTTACCCTGGAGAGTACTTCTTTCAGGCACTTGTGGTAGGAGGCGGTGGTGGCGTCGTAATTCACACAAATCGGGTCCTCGTAGCCCATGGCCGTAGCTCGCGCGCGCTCCTGTCATACAACAACATGTTCCTTCATCGTCATCATCAGTCAGGTATAGCACTTCACAACCTAGAAGGCGCGCAGAATAGACTCTGCGTCAGCCGCTTAAGTGCTTTGTTGCGCGCTTTCTAAGTTGCATCGTGCTTTCGTGCCATTGGCAGTGTGCACGACGACAGCACCAACTAGCGGATGCGAAGTTGGCGGCGCAATATACTCCTTGGTCGACGGACTATGGACCATCTAATAAGTGGAACTAACTACTACAGCCTATTTGCGTCCCACTGCTGGGCACAGGCCTCCCCTCATCATGATACCTGGGCCCAGTACGAATTGGGGACTTCACACACATCTTTGAATACTTCGCAGATGCGTGCAGGTTTCCTCACGCGATGTTTTCCTTCACCGAAAATCTCATGGTAAATTCAAATTGAATTTCGCACGTTAGTAAACTTAGAGGTGCGAGCCGGAATCTAACTCCCGATCCTCGACATGAGAGGCGGTAGGTCGATCCAACACTGTGACGAAAATATGTGGCGTGAAAGGCTTGTATGCCTCTTTATCTAACCTCATAACGAGAGACAAAGACAATAGAAGCCTCGGATGACATTACCCGCTCCAGCTGTACTTAATATAATGCAAATAAAAACGCAGCAGTGACAGTTCACTTCACTGGTGTCCGTCAGAAATTTCATATTGGGCCATGTGGCACGCTGCGAATTGCGATCGTTTTCATATCTCCCACCGCTGCCTTTGCACACAGCAAATACTAAGTACTGTTCATTCACTGAGACAAGTTCAATAGAGCTGTCGTCGATGTTTGTGCGGCCGAAGTTTGTTAGGAGAGGTCAGGATTCCATCTTCAAAACCAGAGGACGACCGCTACTGACATAGATCTCTCCCACAAGAGTTGCCACATAGACAGGCGGTGGAAACGCCAGTAAAGCCCGCTGTATCAACCAAACTCGAGTTAGAGGCTAACCCGAGGTTAGTGCGACAACTGACCACTCGTTATACCCTTCATTAGAGAGTTTTTCTGGCCCACCAGCCATCAGTTCTAGGAGCAACTGTCGTCTAGACTGAATCTGGTCTAACCTGTTCGACATAGGCGCCGCGCACGAGCTTGGCACCCCAGTAGAAGTCCTGACGCTCCGCCTGCTCCAGGTCCATCACCAGCTCGTTGTACGTGTTCTTTAGGTACGTCTGGTACGTGTTGAACACCAGGGGTTTGTCCTGCCAAAACATTTCCATCAATTTGAAGACACGAGTTAACTATAATAGTAGGTACTGTCCGTCACTTATTATTTCACTATAGGGACATCCACTTCCATACATAATATTATAAATGTGAAAGTGTGTTTGTTTGTTTATTTGTCCTTCCTTCACGTCGCAACGAGTGGACCGATTTGGATGAAGTTTGGTATGGAGATATAGTTTGAGACCCGGGCAATAAATAACATAGGATACTTTTATCCCGATATTTCCACGGGTTTCCAGCAACTCCTTTTTTTGTGCTGAATAAGAAAGGTTAATCGAGAATGTTCTCAGTTCTTGGTTCAACTGTTTGAATATTAAGTATAAGCACTTTTCTGTTCAAGTTCTTGAATTGCCTGATACCTTGTTGAACTTTCGCATGATCTCGACGGTGATGCGGTTGATGGCGGGCTGGAAGTAGGTCTGCTCCGCGTCCACCATGACGCGCACGTTGGCCGCCTCCGCCTTCTTGATGATAATCATCGTGCGCTTGAGCATGTTGCGGAACATCTGCTCCTCCTGCGAGTGTACAATGTACAATCATCGTTGTCCCTCCCACCTATAGCCTGCCTATTTACGGGACTTTTATATTTTTTGTCTGTTTATCTGTTTGTATGTTTATTTGACCGCGCATCACGTGAAAACTACTGGACGGATTTTGATGAAATTTGGCATGTAGATAGTTCCATTTTTGATGAAATTTGGTATGTAGATAGATAGTCCCGAGAAATGACATAGGCTAATTTTTATTCGCTATAACCGAATTCCACGCGAAGTCGTGGGCAGAAGCTAGTTCAATAATATTTCTGCAGTAGGGACCTACCAACTGTGTCTTCTGTGCAGCGAATAAAATTAAATGTATTTCTTCTTCTTCTTTTTCTTCAATCATGATCCGTCTTACCTTGGGGGATATTTGGGAGATGAGCCGACGCATCTGGCCCGTCTTGGGGTCTGGAACGCGGAACGAGTCCGAGAGGCCCATGTCCTTGTCCAGGATCTCAGACCAAGGAAACAGGTGGATGATCCTGCAGGAACGCCAGACAGGTTGCAATGTAAACACGACCTAAGTTAAGAGGGTTTTACTCCGAAAGTTCGCAACGTCGTAAATAGTTGTCAAATATTTTGCTGTTTTCATTAATTTCTGAATATTACTGAATGAAAACATGAATTATCGCTCTATGGTTGAATAAAACATTAAGTATGGATTGCAACAGTTATCATAAGAACACGAAATTTTTAGTATTATGGAAGTAATATCTTTTGAAAACTTTCCGTCGCAGTTTCCATGCATTTTAAATATTGTAATGTAATCTTATCATTTGAATGCCGAACCAACAAATATAAAACGAGACGCGTCATTCAACCATAGAATGATATCTTCCTTTCTAATTCAGCAATATTAAGAAATTAATAAAAACAGCGAAACATTTGACAGCTATATAGCGACGTTGCCAACTTTCGGGATAAACCCTCTTAAGCCCCCGTCTTGAACACACTTAAGCCCAGCAACCGGAAAGATCCACAGCTGGACATGGACCTTAATTTCAACCCCACAGATAGATCTGTTGTCTTAATAACGCCCCGTTATTGGAGACGTACCAACAGTTCGTCTTGCGTGTCATCACAGACTTGTTGCCCCATACGGTCAGCAGCTCTACGGTGGCAGGTTAGCGGGTAAGACGGTGGTACCAACCCAGACGGCCCTGGCACCAGGATCTGCCAACCTAAAAATAATTCTAATTCTATGGACAAGAATACGCAAAGCTCGACTTAGATGGCGCTGCAAACGCTTGACCCAAACCAAAACCCAAACACTGCAGCTGTCAACTTTTTACGGGATTTTTGTTGATAATTTTAAGTAGATTTGTTTAAAATTGTTAAATATTTACCGCAATTTTAATTTTGGTTCAGTTATTTTTGATGAAAATGAAGACATCCCAATGCAATTATACCTGCCCCAGATACATACCAAGTCTTTGGGTAATATGTGTCGTCCGTTCTCATTGCATCTTGGAAGTGCACAGCGCGGCATTTTTTAATAATTCAAGTAAAACCAATAATAACAAATATTTCTCTATGTAATTGACAGATGGTTTGGGTCAAGCGATCGCAGCGCTCCTTAGTGGCCAAATTATGCAGATTTCTTGTCTATTGCGGACATCCTCATGTCTAATTAGGCCCGGTTCCTATATCCACGAAACGCCTCGTTTTGCCTACGGACGGTTGATTTTTGACATTTGTTCCATAGAGAATCTGTCAAATTTTAACCGTCCGTAGGCAAAACGAGGCGTTACGTGGATATAGGAACCGGCCCTAAGTCGAGTCGACGTGAGACGTTACCGCTCGGCCATATTGCGCGATCGTGACATGCCAGTAAAACGCCCGCCGCTCCCGCTACCGCGTGAAGTTGTGGCCGAGCCGTTAGTGCTCCGTGATCCCTCACCCCTTCTCGTCCGAGGTGAGCTTTTTAATGAACTCCTCAACATCAGGCTTGGAGGAAAGGTCCCCGAAGTAGCGTTTCATGTCCTCGATGGTCTTGTGGTGGGCTATCACGTTGCTGCCGGAGCCTTCTTTGGTGATCGACTGCATGTACTTGCGTGCGCGCATTATCACCTCTGACAGCTGTAGCTGGGAAACGTTTGATAAAATCATATAAAGCCGAATGTAGAATGGAATTTTAGTTTGCTTAAGTCCGTCGCAGTAAAGGAATGTAATTCAAATGAGAGACCGATCTCAAATTAAAGTTTCGTAAAAACATTAATCACATTAATTAATACATACCATATATGGCACATGCATGAAATTCGGCATATAATAGAGGTCACAACTTCAAAGGAAGTGTAGATTTTGGTATTATACCTAGGATGGACTGACGTTTGACGCTAACTAATCACACCTGATGAAAAGCGCGATGGTTGTGTCTAAGGGGAAACACAGTTACCCCAAGATGCATACCTATTATTAACGCAGTGACATGAATAAACCAATCGATATTGAATTATTTAACCTAGAAGCTGAGGAATATGTAGAATATATAGAATTGGCGGCAAAAGATTTGAAAATACTTAGCACAATTTTACTTAGAGACACTATTTTAAATAGGTACTTACGTAATAAACATGTTACTTACAAGCAGCTGCGGTTTACCCAGCGAAGTCAGCTTCACGGCCATCAGGCCTGTACTCTTCGTCGTAGCTGAAACACATCAAGATGCGTGATGCATAAATATGTTCCCGTCGGAATTTCCGATAATCCTCTCTTAGTGCTCCCCTAGGAACCTAAGGAAAAGGATATTACAATGCCGAAGTTCATTATACCTACGACTAAAATATCGACGCTTCACACGTCAAAAATTAAAATACCGAAAGCAATAATGCCGATGCCCGATTGATGCATGAAATATCGAATTTCACATGGTGTAGTACGAAATCCCGAAAGTACAAAATCCCGACAGTACGATATCCCCAATGTTGAAAGGTGTACTTTGTCTTTTTTCAGCTATGAGGATTTTATTTTTCTTTACCAATTTAATCCTACTGTCCTAATCCTAAGATGTCATAATCATTCCTCGTGCGCCATGTCTAAACAGTTCTTTAAAGAAATTGATTGAAGTCGATGAGATACCGGAACTTTTCGTAGGTATCCTGATAGACTAAGGGTAGGTTGATTCAAACCGTCCATTAATTTGACTTGACCGTTATTCGAAGCTTATTTAATTGAGATAGGCACTACGTTTCCCGCCGTTTTATTTCCATCCCTTTCTTACAATATACCTGTCCTTTTCTCCTCGCCCCCACCAGGCAGATGGTGAAAAGCCGTGAAGTTGAGTTCGCCATCTTTGATCTTCATTGGCGTCGTAGTAATATCTTTGCATCGGCACCAAGTAAGCCTAAAGAACTTTTAAATTAATTTGTGACAAAATTATTCACGTAAGTTTTTAAAATATACTTATACCTTTCAACGTTCTCATTTGCGATGTTCTGAATAGTGGTACATTAATTAAGCTTCGAATAACGGTCAAGTTAAATTAATAGACGCGTTTTACCTACCAATAAAATGCATATTCATTTACTTAAGTACCTTATTCGAAGCTTATGAGTAAGCTCTGCCTGGTGGCATTTATTTCGAGCCAATGAAGATTAAAGATGGCGAACTCAACTTCACGGCTTTTCGCCATCTGCCTGGGGCAAGGAGAAAGGGACAGGTATATTGTTGAAAGGGATGGAAATAAAACGGCGGGAAAGGTAGTGCCTATCTCTATTAAATAAGCTTCGAATACGGTAAGTAAATTAATATGCGTTTTATTGGTAGGTAAAACGCGTCTATTAAAGCAAACTTTAACGTTAAATATTTTACTATGGAACAAAATGACTTTTCTGTATGGAATGACAGCTCGGCGGCCATATTTAACGATTAGGAGTCTGTCAACTATGCTTGAATCAACCCGCCGTACATAGGATTGAATAATTCGAAAAGTAGACTCCGACATTTACCTACATACAATATCCTGAATTTAAAACCATGGCATACTATAAGGGGGTAAACTAACCTTCCACGGCTTCGATACTCTTAATGAAAGCTTCCATATTCTTCTCGCTAGATGACTCGTCGATGTAGAAGTAGGTTCGTACTTTAGCCTTGTCCCGGCGGTCTGCAAAACGTTTGTCGAATTCAAACTGCTTTAGGTGTTCTGCGCTTTCCTTTTTCTCATCTCCCTTTTCACTTTCCGGTGACAAAGCCCTAGACAATAATTAAGTGACTTAGGGTGAGTTGATTCAAGTACAATTGCCGGACTCCTAGTCGTTAAATATGGCCGCCGAGCTGTCATTCCACACAGAAACGTCATTTTATCCCATAGTAACATATTTAACGTTCACGTTAACTTTAACCGACGGTTTGAATCAACTCACCCTTAATAGTTAATAGGTTTGACACATTTTAACGTGACGTCAACAAAATACATCGTACGTGGAAAGACGGATAATACGATATTTTGAAATCGGCCACTGGATAGTTGCGGCTGCTAGTCGTTTCATGTTTGGTAGTCGGCGCTTGATAGGTTGCTACTGAGGTAACAATCCGTAGGTATATTGACATTTCAAAGGATATTAACATAGAGAAATAAAATATAAAGAGTAGCAGAGCCTATACTACAGTGCGTTCGCCGGAACTTGGGTTAACATTAGATCGACGACGTCCAGTGCCTGAACCCCGATTACCCGACCGTTTAGCAGTTGCTACCGCTACATGAAGCTAGATGGCGAGCCGAACGTGAAATTTATACTCTCTGCTACTTTTTTTTGGTATTTTATTCATCTATGATATGAATGAGGCCTGCGCTATGATAATAAGAAACGGATAAAACAGCGTATCATGACACAATATTTTTGCACTAACGTAATAAATGGGACCGGTAGTCGATGTAAACGGAATGATTAAGATTACTGTTGATGAAACCTATAAACTAGCTATTGCGAGCCTTAAGTGGCAGTGGGCTGGGCACATTGCTCGCAGGACTGATGGCCGATGGGGCCGGAAAGTTCTCGAGTGGCGCCCGCGAACCGGGAGACGAGCTGTCGGTAGGCCTCCAACAAGATGGAGCGACGACCTCGTGAAGGTCGCGGGAAACCAAGTAGCACAGGACCGGTCTGAGTGGCGAGCCTTGGGGGAGGCCTATGTCCAGTAGTGGACGTCTTTTGGCTGAAATGATGATGATAAACTAGCTGCTCTATTAGGGACGTCAGAGCCAAAACGCTGGGCCTAAGTCTTAAATAGGGATCTCGCTGTTCCCTATAGGATCGCTCACGCGTCAAGTTGAACTTTAAATCTAGCTGCTTAAAGTGCTGAGATCCCTATTTAAGACTTAGTATAATGCATAAAACAGTATGTATCATCAACTCAAGTTGTTTGGTTGTCTCCGTCCCTACCTAGCAACCCTACACATGGCTACAATAATGAAAATGCCGATGATGTTATAGATGTGAATAAATCTAAAGGCCAATGTTTTTTTAATAAGATATTGACTTGACTTCTCTGCTCTCCGCTTCGTCCTGCGTCAGATCCTCCTCCACAGAGTAGTCGAGGATAGATTTTACGCCGAAAGCCCGCAGCCTGAAATGATGCAATTTGGGTCACTAGTGCTATATACAATTTAGTTATATGTCATCTTTATCTGATTTGTTATTGCCCCTGCGATAACGACGTATGATAATGAAAATCTTTAACATTGACAGCCAAGTGAGCAATACAGGGGCTATATTCGAAGTTTTTAAATAGGGATCTCGCTGTTCCCTATATGATCTCTCACGCGTCGCGTGAACTTTAAGCGGTTAAATTTGAAGTTCAACTTGACGCGTTAGCGATCCTATAGGGAACCGGGAGATCCCTATTTTAAGGAATAAGTATAGCCCCAGGGACCATCATTCAAAAAGATGAATGTGAATGGGCACGCGTGGAGACTATAAATAAACCCACTCGTGATGAGAGGATTGTGCCCAGCAGTGGGACGTTCACCTGTCGACGGTGGGCTGGATGGTAGTCTGGTCCTCCCCCGCGACGAACTGCCCGTAGAAGGTGGCCTTCATGAACATGTTGAACAGCCTCTGGCCCAAAACCTGTCGCATCCGCTTCATTATCTACAGTAGAAGAAAGAGGGCTTAATATCTAGGCCAATATGACATAGGTATTTTGTCACCACGTAATACTAAGGCTGACTTGCAGCACCAACAGCTAAGTTTGGGTTAGCAACTCGAGTTAATATAAAAGTTAATTGATAGTGGGCCTAAGGATGCTTGTCACGCAAGTTAAAATTGTGAATGACTCTTGGTTTGGGTGTCGATTCGAAATTGAAGTGACTCGGGATCACTTCGTATAATAAAACTTTCACAGCTATTTAAGCTGTTGTGTTCCGGTAGGAGGTTAAGGCAGCCGGTGAAACTTGCACACTTAATGGAGGATCATAGGATTTCGGTGTCCATATTATATTGGGCTGGGCCGCAGTGACCACTTACCATCAGGTGGGCTGTGCGCTCGATTGAAAATGTAGAAACAGGCTTACCATCATGTTGTTTTCTACGAGCCAGTTGACAGAGCACAATTGGTAGACGACATAGGCTCGCACCAGTTCGCTGGTCTTTTTGCTCTTGAACGCGTCCTTGGGGCTATTGAAGGTGAGATCGAGCTTGTCACGTGGGGCTGTGGCCATGGAGCGAGTCCCTCTCGGTGGGAATACGATCAGTCTCCGCATCTGCATGTTTGTTCTTCTCTTTTCTCTGGATAAGCAGTACAATTTGACCTAGTCTATTGTAGCCCACAGGCTGAGCATTGTACGTTGAAAATGATAAATGTAGGTAAGAAATAGAAGATAAACCAAATGTAATTTCAAGTCATGTTTCGGTGTTTGGTGAACGCTGATGGTTGACAGCTGACAGTGACGCCGCTATGGCAATGTTAATAACAGTATTATAATGGAACCGCTCATCACCTGCCAGTGACTATGATAAGTAGAATGTCTTCGGAAACAAGGAAAATACCTAAAAATACTTATTCTATGATGGCATCTAAAACGAAATGAATAACATGTGGGTACACTTTTTGTGTAGCCGCGTGGTAGCCGCCATTCTGTAGGAGCAGATGGAAGCCAAACAAAGTGATCGTAAAAATGTTTGGCTTTTTCGAGCTGTGTCCGGCCAAATATTTATGTTCAGCCTGTCCGACTTTTGTTTGGCCTTTTGTTAGCGCCTCAAGCGAAGCAATGATTTGCCGAAATCTATGGCTAGGACGGACGCAAACGAAACTCAATTTTCAAATCACTTTCTAATGTAGAATTTTATTACGAATTACTGAAATTACGTGGCAGAATATCATTTTGCAATTCCAAGGAAGAGAATTCCGCATACAAAAGGTATTCATTTCATTCAGCTACCTATAAGGAAGTTATTTCTGGGCAAAGTCCGGCTTTTTCATTTTAGAAGATAGCAACCCTAGCTGTAACGTCATGACTTGGGATCGTGTTCAGATATCTATGATCTCGCCTCCATGTCTGTTTGAAATTGCTGATTGGATGGGTTCAATGAATACCTTTAATATAAATATAAAACCACCGTTTCAGACTCAATGACAACGCACAGCTGAAACTACTGGTCGTAGAATGCTGAAAATTGGCATTTTTTTTTCAATTCAATTCAATTCTTTATTTCATTATCATGTTCATTGACATCAGATATTAATTATGTAAATTAGTAGGTACATGATACCCTGCTAGGGCACGAAATATGTCCTTAGAAACTAAGAAAATATATTATATATCTATTTAATTCTACGTTAACATTAAGACTTCGATTTTATCATAATATTATAATAATTAGTTTAGATTTTATCAGATTACCTACTCAAAAAAATTAATAATAATAATTCGTTGAGTAGTTTTAGAATAGTGTTTTATCCTTTAAGAATTCATCTATAGTATAATAACATTTTTGTATTAATATGGTTTTGAGTTTGCTTGTGAACATTTTATCATTTGATTTTTGTTTTACATATTCATGTAGGCTCCTTGGTGAGTATAGAAGAGCACAAAGAAAGTAAGGTGCATTGGGGTGATTCCGAATTTGGTTATATTCCGAACAACTGAAAATTCTACCAAACGCAATAATATTTTTTCATTTCTCATGCTCTTAAAATGTTACTTTAGTCTCTGCACATCGGGACTAAAGCTCTTTTTTAGTCTCTAGGGACTAAAGTCTTTTTTTTTTTAATTTGCATTTGAAACCCGCCCAAACAGCCAACCACAGAGTTTGTGAAAGGAGGATTATCCCCATTTCCAGTGAACCTAGACAATTTCTAGGGCGTGACAAAACGATTAAATTTCGTGAAACACGATTTAATGATTACGAATACCTATGAATCTTGTTTTATTTAAAGTGAATTCATTTAATAATGCATGACCCAATTAGATTTAAAATATATTAATAGTTTTCAAGTTTGAATCTGTTGGCTAAATATCATTCAAAACGTCACGTGATAAAAAACAGGTCAAGTGCGAGTTGGACTCGCGCACCGAGGGTTCCGTACCTACAAACTTGATGATGCAAATTGAATAATACAAACTTATTATTTGCGGTTTGGTGAAGTAGACACGGCTACTGCGCCAACCGCAAATGATAAGTTTGTATTAGTAAATTGGCTTTTTTGCACCAAAATATATAATATTTACGGTTATCAGATTTATTCCTGTACGTGTGCTGTAAGACCTTGCTTCTGGCCAAATTTCATGATTCTAGGTCATCGGGAAGTAGCCGGTTATCTACTTTGTTACAATAAATATAGTAATTTTGTATGGAACTTCGTTTTTTTCCCTCGCATTCGAAGTGAAAAGCAGAGTGTTTAACGCGTGACTAAACAACCATAATGACACTCGAGCTATAGCCACCCTCGCTCTGCTCGGGTGGCTAAACATCTCGTGTCATAATGGCTTGTTTTAGTCCCTCGGTAAACAATCTACTATTATATTGGCATCATTTACTTAGGCGCCATATTTATGTGGCTTGCGGCCTCAAGTTGAAATTTGTCGCTAGCGGCATTCGGGCGAGTGCAGTGACAGTTTTTGTGCCAAGGGAGGATTTTGCGCCATATTTACGAAGTCGTAACTTAGATTGTAGTTAAAATCCTACGTCTTAAAGCACAGTTTTTAATGAGGTCGGAATAACCCCAACATAGTTCGAAATATACCCGAGCGAAAAAAAATGTGCCTATTTTTTTTACATATTTACATAAAATTTTATGAAATGTATAACATGAAGCTATATATGTACCCTAAGAGGCCATTCTTAACTAAATAGCAGTAATAGTACATTATTGCAGAGGCCGCCAAGTAGCGCATTGCGGCCGAGGTATATATAATGCTTTTCTCAAACAGCGAGGAAATACGTAAGATCAGTCGGAGCAAGTGCGCCAGGATGGGGTAAGTGCGCCTAACATAAATATATCGAAACCTATAAATATTACTCAACTAGTAGTTGGCTGTTTACAAGGCATAGGGGTGAAATAAATTTAGGCGCACTTACCCCACATCAGTATTTACTACTTCCATGATCATGGATGATTTGGCCATGGAAGTTGTACTTATTACCTCCATGGATTTGTCAGTTTCGGGGCAAGTGCGCCAGGATGGGGTAAGTGCGCCTAACATAAATATATCGAAACCTATAAATATTACTCAACTAGTAGTTGGCTGTTTACAAGGCATAGGGGTGAAATAAATTTAGGCGCACTTACCCCACATCAGTATTTACTACTTCCATGATCATGGATGATTTGGCCATGGAAGTTGTACTTATTACCTCCATGGATTTGTCAGTTTCGGGGCAAGTGCGCCAGGATGGGGCAAGTGCACCTAACATAAATATATCGAAACCTATAAATATTACTCAACTAGTAGTTGGCTGTTTACAAGGCATAGGGGCGAAATAAATTTAGGCGCACTTACCCCACATCACTATTTACTACTTCCGTGATCGTGGATGATTTGGCCATGGAAGTTGTACTTATTAACTCCATGGATTTGTCAGTTTCTCTACAGAGGTGTCTCAAATAGCAAGCGAATTAAAAAAAACACACACGTTGCACACATGACAATAATGTTTTTGCTGGCCAAGGCCGGCAATGGACAGCCTCGCGTCTTCTTTTTTTGAAAGTAACACGAACATTTCCGAGCATGTTTGAGAAAAAATAATTTTAAGATAATATTTAGCAATCTTTTACAAATTACTAAAAACTAACATCACTTAACAACTTACCGAAAATCGCATCGGAATAGCCCCAATGCACATTATTTCTGGAAATTCACACGGGAATGGGAAAAAATGAGAATAAGGCGGGTTATGCCGGAGACGGCTAGTAAAGCTAAATAAAACTGTTAGATGTCAACATTAAACACCTTTATTTCTCAAATTCCTAATTAAGGCCCCTTTTCAAAGCCGACCACTAAACTACAAGCCACTAAACCTCTTATTATTAAGCAAGCACGGGTAAACTTAATACTAACAGCAAATATATTCTAATTTCCCATCCTGATAAGAATTCAATACACAATATTCTCAAAGGAACATAATTAATTAACCATGTTCAGTCAGTACTTGATATTATCCCGCATTGAATGATCAAATGTTTTTCTGAAAACTTCGGCTTTGGAAAAGGGCGTAGATACATTTCACCAATTAACATAATGACAACATACAAGTAAATATTGCTATTATTGTCTGCAATAATCTGACTCAGTGCTATGCTTTGCAGGTTCGGTTCCTTGTCCATTTACCTAACTTTATAAAAGGCAGTTTAACAACGAAATGCCCTCCTTAAATTCTAAGTTGAAATATCTGATATATAATTTACTAACCTCCTAAATTAAGCCTAATTAAACTAACATTTCCGACCCGATATTCACATATATTTGACTAGAGTCAAACTCGAACCAACTTTCTTATGTCATGTGAATGAAAACTACACAATGCATACCTTCCTTATACTGAAATGATACTTCTGCAGTGCTGGTATACTTACTACTATCGCTGTTTAACCAGAGATTTCGACAAAGTCGGTGTTTCTTTCTCGTTACCTATCTTTCTTTGCATTATGGTAAGGTCTTAGCAATTGTTTCAGCCCTATCGACGGATTTATTCAGCAAGCTGGCCAATCTCTATTCAAAGTGTGGTATTGTCGGTACAAAATGGCACTAAATAAAATGTTTACATTTGCACATAAAAAAAACACATGGAACCGAGGTCATTCATTGGCCATACACAATCACCCCACAGCTCTTTAGTTCAAGAGCATACTTACTTCATTATTTGCAAATAAAAGACTGCTTTGTAAACACATCATGAAACCCGCTGCTCATCGACCCTAATCGACCATGATATTTCAGTAATATGTAAATTCAGTTCTCGAAAAACAACCTGCGCAGATTCTTGTGTAATTTGAGCATGAAGAACACTAAGGCCCGGTTCCTATATCCACGAAACGCCTCGTTTTGCCTACGGACGGTTGATTTTTGACATTTGTTCCATAGAGAATCTGTCAAATTTTAACCGTCCGTAGGCAAAACGAGGCGTTACGTGGACATAGGAACCGGCCCTAGTATACTGTTTGCACTTGGAGACTGGATTGGAATAACGTACCAGCGGCCTTATTGTGAATGCAGTGGCATTACCGGCTGGCTTGGGATCACAAACCAAGTGGTAACAAATAACAATGAGCCCGCTGGTAAGGCTCCAGTCATGGGGCTTCGGTGATGGACAATCGGAACAATTATTTCATCTCTTATATATAAAAATGAATTGCCGTGTGTTAGTCTGGCTAAGGCTCGAGAACTGCTGGAATGATTAGGTTGATTCTTTTCTTGTTTTGTTCCCTGTGTTTCAGAGAAGGTTTGGAAAGGAACAAAATCGGGAATAGTCTAAAAAAAAAAGAATCGCCTACGTAACGGGTTATATGAAGTTCACCGGGCCAACGAGTAATCAATAAAGATGAGAATTAATGACAGATACCCTATCCATAATGGACTGAAGTTTGTCCAAGGGGGTATTTTAACTTATTTATATGATAAATACTTAAAGGGTCAGATGCTCAAGTACCAACAAAATAACAAGTATACAGACAGACTTCAGTGTTCCTTTTTTAAGGATAAACCTCTTTCGGAAAAAAAATAAGATTGTACCTAATTTTGTTTTTGTATTCAAAGAGGCTTTGTGTATTCTTCTAATGTTTGTGTCGTCTAAACTGACACAGTTACTTATTTACTTACGTAATGTTAATTTAATGAGTCATGATGAATTAATGATACAAAAGAAAGGGTAAAAATCAAAATAAATCATGAAAACGAGCTTATGTCTTTATTAAATGTCTATTCGTAAAATAATCTAAAAATAGCATCACAATTGTAATAATCGACGATAAAGAAACTGAAAACCGCTTACAAATGAATTGATCTAAAAAATAACAAATCAACATTCAGAAAATCCTCGACGAAAACAATAAATTTTCAAATATACTGTTTTACGAAATTCCGATAAATTACTATAGAAAACAAGAAACGGTGTGAACAGTTGAGCACCATCAAATGATTTTCATTTCTTTTCAATTTAAACTTCGATTACAAGATCAAAAACTTGAATTGCGTATGTTACCAACGAATAACAAGTAGGTGACGCACTTTTCTGATTTCAAAACATTTTTTCTTACGTAAGTCAAACAATAAACTTCATTACAAACAAACAATACTTACTAGTGTTTCATTAAACATATTTTCTGAATTTTCCCGTTTTTAAAAAAAGATCTGGCCAGCAGATAGCTTTACAACCACTGCCAGCAAGTGTATTTTTTTTATTTACTACCGTTACTTTTAATTACTTCTGTTACTATTGTTTCGTCGGGGAACAACAAATGAGTTATGCCTACCAACTTAACAAAATTTATACAAAGCGAAACAAAACAAATAATTACGTTAAATAAATAAAGTAGGAACTAAGCCATTGAAGACAGAATACAAATTTACGTTGCTATTGACTTGTAGGCAATTTTAATTTCTTTGCGTATCGCAGCTGCGCTGTGGGTTAAACAGCATATTTGAATCTTAATATTCCCGTAGTAAAGTTGCAACTATATTTTCCACTTTCTTGCCTAGTTGTTGCCAGGTTTAGAGAACACGAATTGTCTATGGAATTTACAATTATTATTTTACGATCTCTTAGAACCTGGCGATTAGTCACAAGAGAATTTAATGGCCGTAAACAATGATCAAAATTGTCATCCGAACGAATTCCCAGCTCGATTTCTTTTTTCACGTGACTTCGATACAATTTTTGTTTCCGGCCAGTATTTTCCTTTCAAAAGGCATGTTGATTGGTTAATTTAACTTTAACGAATAGATGGTCAGCTACGTCATAGGTTGTTTCTTCGCATGTTTGACTAACTTTAGTACCTACTACTTGAATCAATTACGTAACCTCAGAGGCAATAATTTCGAAATTGTTGTTTTCAGTATTTTAAAATTACAACAACGCTGTATACAACACGATTTCATTAGGTCATATATGTATTAAATAATAAATAACATGAAATTCAGATTCTAACTTAAATTATCAAATAAGACCTGGAACACAAGAAAATGCATTCGTTATCTCTTTATATAAATAAATAAAGTGTGAACGCAGCGACCAAAAAAAAAACTCATATTGCAAAGGAACGGATAATATTTGCAAACTACTGATTTATGTATTTTCACTAGATGCCGCCACGATATTAAGTTTGTCCATGAATCTTTTGCTACATTTTTGTTCTAAATGAATAACGAAAATCGATGAAAAAACTAGAAGGCGTGTCTATAATAGCTCATCGTTGAGTTCGGTCGGACATTATCATACAGTGTATTATGTATGACATACGTAATACACATACGACATTAAAAATAACACAAAAATCAAATACGATGTCGGTACATTAAAAACGTCAAGAGAGTATGAGAGTCACGTAGAGGTCAATCGTCGAATCCGACTCGGCTGGGCAGCGTTCGGGAAGCTTCGCAGTGTCTTTTCGTCCAAATTACCGCAGTGTCTCAAGTCGAAAGTCTTCGACCAGTGTGTGTTGCCAGTGATGACTTATGGTTCCGAGACGTGGGCGCTTACGATGGGCCTCATAAGAAGGCTCAAAGTCACTCAGAGGGCAATGGAGAGGGCTATGCTCGGGGTTTCTCTGCGTGATAGAATCAGAAATGAGGATATCCGCAGTAGAACTAGGGTCACCGACATAGCCCGAAGAATTGCGAGCCTTAAGTGGCAGTGGGCGGGGCACATTGCTCGCAGGACTGATGGCCGATGGGGCCGGAAAGTTCTCGAGTGGCGCCCGCGAACCGGGAGACGAGCTGTCGGTAGGCCTCCAACAAGATGGAGCGACGACCTCGTGAAGGTTGCGGGAAACCGGTGGAAGCAAGTAGCACAGGACCGGTCTGAGTGGCGAGCCTTGGGGGATGCCTATGTCCAGCAGTGGACGTCTTTCGGCTGAAATGATGATGATGATGATGACATTAAAAACGGATTTGTAATGAAAACTTTGACAAAACTGTTACCCATAATTATTAATAAATATATAAAAATCAATTGCTGTTCGTTTGTCTCGCTAAAACTCGAGAACGGCTGGGTCGATTTAGCTCATCCTATTTTTGTTTTATTCCCTGTGTTTAAGGTTTAAAAAGAAAGAAAAAAACGGGAATCGGGAACACGAAAAAAATGTATGGGAATCCGTGGTGAAACGAAGTTCGCCGAGCCAACTAGTAATTAATAAGCTGAACCGTTCCTGTTGCAGTTTTGAAAAAGTCGAATCGTCTGATTCAACGCGGGCCGGAGACTCCTTTTGTTTTTTTTTTTAATTCTATTTCTAGATTTACAATAGTTCGTTATTGTCTAAAATGAAACGTTTAACACCACTCAGATAATAACGCATAGCATAACACTTTAGGTGATATGTTAAGGCGAATAACATACATAAATAACTGCTTACACATATATTATGAATTTTAACGACCACAAAGTTAAGTATGGGGTGTATTTTAAGTCCGCAGTATAGATAGGTCATAAGGCGACAACCATAGCGGCAGACTATAATGCTACATGTAATAATAATAATAATAAATGTATCATAAAACAGTTTTAGTCAAGTTAGTTATAATCATGTTATAGACACACTGGACTAGATACTTCCTTCGTAATCTTTAAATATAATCACATTATATATACTTTATAAACATATAATAAATACAATAAGCCTCTCAAAGGTTACACTAGTTCTCAAGAGTATATATCTTAGCTATGTATATAAAATATATACATCGGTATATGTAATTACGAATTCGGTGGATGCGAGTGGCACAGGACCGGTCTGAGTGGCGCGCCTTGGATTATGCCTATGTCCAGCAGTGGACGTCTTTCGGCTGAAATAATGATGATGATGTTGTATATATATATTTCACCATTTTACATTTGATTCGTTACGTAATTATTCAATTACACAATAATAATTACGGAACCAAAAGTTTTTTTATAGTATATGAAAACAAGAAATAGATATGTAACAATAAGTAAATAACGTAACATTACCAGTGTAGTTACAGACCTTAACATAACCACCAAAGCCAATAATTCACAAATGCACCGGGCACACGAAAACTTTCCTTCAGAACGAGCCATAAGGTCTAAAAATCAAATGTACATTGGATCACACATCATTTTAAATAACATCATAATGGAAAACAAAATTTACATCGTTCTACACATTTCCTAAATAATGCTTAAGCATCGTTGCTTCGTAAAGCTTCGTAAAAAGGACTTTTTTGATTGACAATACAAACCATAACAAAATTTAGGCAGAAACTACATTGTAAAATTCCTATAAATATTAAACAGAAGTCATAATGAACATGTTATACAATATAAACCTATTTCTATGCCTTTGCCTGTAGACGAGACATTGTAGACTGATTATGGACTTTGTTCCGATTGCAAAAAGTCGATTTCGCTTCAAAACCAAAATGGAAAAAAGCGACCATATTGGCACTATCAATCAACACGCAAACAAGCAGAACGGTTCTATTATTATTTTTACAACATTTTTATCCGTCGTTTGAGATAATTTTATATTTTTACATTACTATTTTATTTTACTACAATTTCAATAACGTTTGCCGAATTGACCCGTTCGTTTAACAATTCAATACACTCGAGGAGATTCTAAAATACTGACCGATTTTAATGACTAGTAACATTTTGTATGAAGATGTAAAAAAAACGTCTCGATACTCTGATATTACCTAATTTACTCTTACCTATGAGGAACTGAAATCAACTACGCATGTATTCAAAGTCAGACTCAACATAAATAATTGTTTTTATCAGCTAGTTACAGATGTCCTAATACTGAGTACGAGCAACCTACATTTAGCCGGGTTGATCAAGAAAGTTGACGAACTCATCAACGTTAAATATGGCCGCCGACCTGTCCATTCAGAAACATTTACTTTAGTTCTCTCGTGAAAATCACAGCGGCCATAATTAAATAGGTAAAATGAGTCGGTTCTTTGATGCAACCGAGGTTTTAACATTTTTAAGTTGTCCGTCAATCGGAACGTCTGTAGCTCGCTTTACTGTACCATAGACATTTTTCTCACCGGCCAGTACGCAGATCTCCGTATAATCACACCGATGTTCATCCATATCACAAATTCGCTGGCCAGTAACAACTGAGAGCGAACGGCGCACTCCGCAAAGGAAATTAGACTACAGCAACTAAGCGGGGTCCCGTTTAGACCGGTTTGTAGTTGCCGACGGGTTTGTAGAAGAGTTGGCCGCTGACCAGGCGGCGGATTATTTCCTTGAGGAGCAGCCGTTTCTCCTTCTTGATCTTGACGAGGAAGCCGCGGTTCTCGTTGGCGCGCCGCGACAGGTACGGCAGCACCTCCTCCACCGGCCCGTACGGCACGTACTTGTACGCCGAGTAACCGGACTGGCCTGGAATAAGCGACGGAAAATAAAACCTCTGGTTTTAATGTACACCAAATTCACCAGAATAGACAGATTGATGATGATGTAATAATTCGCGCCAAGATGGCGAGGACGTGACGTCAGGAGTATAAATAAATAAATAAATATCTTGAGACATTTCACACATATTGACCTAGCCCCAAACTAAGCAAAGCTTGTACTATGGGTGCTAGACAACGATATAAATACTTATATAGAGAAATACATACATTTATAAATACTAAACACCCATGACTCGAGTACAAACTTTCGTGTTCATCACACAAAGTTTGCCCCGAGCGAACCCGCGACCATCGGAACAGAAGGCAGGGTCACAACCAACTGGACCAATCCGGTCGTCAAAGTATCCCCATAGAGTTGCCGATTCGTTACCGGAAATCAAGCTCGCTTCTATCAATCTTTGTTTAGTTGAGGTTCAAAGTTACCATCTGCTGTACACAGTTTACAACGAATAAATACTTACTTACGGATTCGGTTGCCATAAAACCCAGGTTTTTTTTAAATTCCATCTCAGAGGAACTACAGTTACTTACATTATTCTCAGGAGAATTTTCCCTTGGAATTTATCCCATGATTAAAAACTAGTCGGTCCCATTTTTCCAGTTCCCGTATGAATTTCGGCTTATCCTCTCTCAGTGCTTCCCTACACTCCCTATGGAACCTGAATGCCAAATTTCAGCTTTCTACGACCAATAGTTTCGGGTTACTCGTAACTGATTTTGAGTCTGTCGACTTTATCTTAATACTATAGGTACCTACACATCACCTGCATAAGGCTCTACACCTCGCCTTTTCTATCCTTCCGAAGGATAGAAAAAGTTGGAAAGGCATAGTGAAAAAGAATCTGACTTTCGATCGAGGGAATCACGAATTCACGACAAACAACATAAGCGCAATAAAGTTTTTGACCTTGACATTGACCTTCTCTCTAGAAGGAGATACCATACTTGTCCCCAGGCCTGACGCCTGCTGCATCAGCTCGATGGCGACGACCCTCGTCTCCCATACTGACCGAGCGGGAAGGTGACGTGGTCGCACATGCCCAGCAGCTGGCCGAAGCAGACCACCTTGTTCCCAGGCCTGACTCCTGCTGCATAAGCTCGATGGCGCCAACCCTCGCCTCCCATACTGACCGAGCGGGAAAGTGACATGGTCGTACATGCCTAGCAGCTGGCCGAAGCAGACCACCTTGTCCCCAGGCCTGACGCCTGCTGCATAAGCTCGATGGCGCCAACCCTCGCCTCCCATACTGACCGAGCGGGAAAGTGACATGGTCGTACATGCCTAGCAGCTGGCCGAAGCAGACCACCTTGTCCCCAGGCCTGACGCCTGCTGCATCAGCTCGATGGTGACGACCCTCGTCTCCCATACTGACCGAGCGGGAAGGGACATGGTCGCACATGACCTGCAGCTGGTCGAAGCAGACCACCTTGTTCCCAGGCCTGACGCCTGCTGCATCAGCTCGATGGCGACGACCCTCGTCTCCCATACTGACCGAGCGGGAAGGGACATGGTCGCACATGACCAGCACCTGGTCGAAGCAGACCACCTTGTTCCCAGGCCTGACTCCTGCTGCATAAGCTCGATGGCGCCAACCCTCGCCTCCCATACTGACCGAGCGGGAAGGGACATGGTCGCACATGACCAGCAGCTGGTCGAAGCAGACCACCTTGTTCCCAGGCCTGACTCCTGCTGCATAAGCTCGATGGCGCCAACCCTCGCCTCCCATACTGACCGAGCGGGAAAGTGACATGGTCGTACATGCCTAGCAGCTGGCCGAAGCAGACCACCTTGTTTCAGGCCTGACGCCTGCTGCATCAGCTCGATGGCGACGACCCTCGTCTCCCATACTGACCGAGCGGGAAGGGACATGGTCGCACATGACCTGCAGCTGGTCGAAGCAGACCACCTTGTTCCCAGGCCTGACGCCTGCTGCATCAGCTCGATGGCGACGACCCTCGTCTCCCATACTGACCGAGCGGGAAGGGACATGGTCGCACATGACCAGCACCTGGTCGAAGCAGACCACCTTGTTCCCAGGCCTGACTCCTGCTGCATAAGCTCGATGGCGCCAACCCTCGCCTCCCATACTGACCGAGCGGGAAAGTGACATGGTCGTACATGCCTAGCAGCTGGCCGAAGCAGACCACCTTGTCCCCAGGCCTGACTCCTGCTGCATCAGCTCGATGGCGACAACCCTCGTCTCCCATACTGACCTAGCGGGAAGGTGACGTGGTCGCACATGCCCAGCAGCTGGCCGAAGCAGACCACCTTATCCCCAGGCCTGACTCCGTGTTGCTGCATCAGCTCGATGGCGTAGCGCACCGTGTCCTCGTTGTGGGAGGCCACCATGATGCCCAGCTGGGAGGGCTTACCCTCGCGGCCCTGCCGAACAAACGAGAGCTGTCAGTAACTACCAAAGTCAATAAACCCAGTACTCAAATCAAACAGTAATATAGAAAAATATGTCTTCTCTCAAAAATAATGCGATTATGTGATTATGATGATGGCCACCATAATGAGGAAGATGGTGGTGCTGCTGATGATGATGATAATGGTGGTGATTGGTGGTGATAATGATAATAATATCAATATCAGATTACAGCATAATTTACATACATGTCAAAATAAGAAAATTTCACATTGAGATCATTAGTACGATGATGACGGCGGCGATGATGGTGATTGTGGTGTTAATAAATGATTGTGCTGATGACGATAAATGATGTGATAATGATGATAATGTTGGGGATGATAATGACGATAGTGATTGTGACGATTATCACTATGATGATGATGGTTAGGAATAAGGTGGCGGTGATGACGATGACACTGACCTTCACCTGAGACAGGATCTCCTTGAGACACTTGTGGAAGGATGCGGTCGTGGCCTCAACGCTCTCGCACGTGGGGTCTTCGTAACCCATTGCAGCCGCGCGGGCGCGCTCCTGTTGCAAACAGTCATACATTCGATAAACACGGTGGAAAAAAAAAAGCCAGAAGAGAGTTGAACTCGCCTCGAGGGGGTTCCGTTAATTGATTATTTTATCTAACGATTTCGACGAAATTTTCAGCATGGGGAAAACCCATAAAAACGGGGCGGAAAAATCGATCTAGCTAAATGATGAATTCTGAAAAGCTTTATCTCGGAAATCATTGGGTGCACAGAGGCGGTTTTGTTCTAGTCTCATAATTATTGTATAAAAATTTAGTCTTCTTTAAAAACGCTTTGAGAAGGTATTATCAAAAACAAGTCCCTTAGGGTTAAAATTGCAAAAATCTGAAAAGCAGCCGAAATCTTCACGCTTTTATCGAATTTTGACAAAGTTACGTTCGCCGCTCAAGGTCAAAACTTGGATTATTCATTAGGCCATCATAATAAACAAGTCTGCGAAAAAACAGATCTACCGGATTTCCGGATTTGGCGCACGCGCTGATGTAAGTATAAAGTTACTGGATTATCATCCTCTTATTTATTTAAACTTTATTGCACGTTGGTAAAAACTAGTACAAAAGAAGAACTTAATACCATAAGGCATTCTCTGCTAGTTAAACCTGGGCTGAGCAGAAAGTCATTGTCTTTGGCATTACCTGTTCAATGTAGGCGCCGCGCACGAGCTTGGCGCACCAGTAGAAGTTCTGGCGTTCGGCCTGCTCAAGGTCGGTCAGGATCTCGTTGTACGTGTTCTTCAGGTACGTCTGGTACGTGTTGAACACCAGGAACCTATCCTGAAATTATTAAATTCTAAATCAAAATAGAGCGCTGACAGAAGACTTGAACATTAAATATTAAGGGTACGAAAAGGTATACTGCCTGTTTGACTGATTGATGACAACGCACAGTGGAAGCCACTGGTCGTAGGAAGCTGATGTAGGTTCCTCGGAGAATGTAGGGGAGCACCAAGAGAGGATTTCCCGAAATTCGGGATTTTAATTTTTAGGCGCATAAGAAGTCGCGGCCTAACAAAACAGAACAGAACAGCTAGTAATGAAACACTCACTGAATACATGGGAGTCGGGGATTATCATAGCATGTCTTATGTGCATGCAATACACAGCAGTGATGACGTTAAGTGTGTCACCCACACTACTACTAAATTACCGTAGTGTCTGTCATACAGACATCGGCACGGATCTTGAGCGGTGTTCTTCGATGCGCATAAGTCGAAAATGGTCTCATTGGCGGAGCCATGCGCAAAAAGCCCCTCTACTTTCGCTCACCGCTCAAGATGCCTATACCTGACGCTGATGCTGAGTATATTATCGTATCGTGTCCACGCCTGGCTCACCTTGTTGAACCGGCGCATCATCTCGAGGCAGATGCGGCTGATGGCGGGCTGGAAGTATGTCTGCTCGGCGTCCACCATGACGCGCACGTCGGCCTCGTTCGCCTTCTCGATAATCGTGTTCAGACGCCGCAGCATGTTGCGGAACATCTCCTCTTCCTGCGAACGACCACCATCTCATACAACATCTAATCCTGAAGAATTCGCTTAGCCGGGAGACCCCACTTTGCTACCGACGTAGCTGCTTTTTTGCAAAGGTTTTTGCATGTCTAGCCACATATAGTCAGAATAGGGTAATTTTAAACCACATTAAAAAAATGGTGTACCCTAGGTACTTATAGAATTAAATTAGAAATCTGTTTACACAAAAAGAGCCAAGCATTCATCGCAAACTAAGAGTCTATGTGGTTATGTGATTAATCCAGTGGTAGAAATTTTATACCGGATGGTTTTATGGGTTAACTTTTACGTGCTCTCATATCAAAACAAGTTCATCTGAGCAATCTCCATCTATTGGCCACAACTAGAACATGCCATATGCCATGCAATAAGGCAGGCACATCATTCATCAACAAGACTCTACCTTGGGGGTGATCTGAGAGATGAGGCGGCGCATCTGTCCGGTCTTTGGGTCCGGCACCCGGAACGAGTCCGAGAGACCCATGTCCTTGTCCAGGATGCCCGACCAGGGGAACAGGTGGACGATTCTGAGAACAAACGGTACTAGTGTTGGGTCTGATCATTGGTTTGCGATCCTCGAGCTGTTCTGTAAATACGAAAATTAATCACATGTAGGTATGATGCCACTTTCCATCCGGCGGAAACAAGAAGCAGAGTACCGGCTGAGTGTACATCTTTCGGCTGATATGATGATGATGATAGGCCACTTGTCATCAGTGACAGTCAAAACTAGTGTAAATCATGTAAATTATACATACAAAAGCCGACCGAGTAGCACTTGAGATCCTATCTTGTGAACAATGCCGCTGTTGTCTTTTGTTTAAGCCGACCGCTAATCATCGGTTAAAATTGCGAAATGGAATAAGTAACAAAATAATGCACTAGTTGCCATCGTCACCAAGTTACAAGATGGAAATTACAATAGCATAGCCCATTCTGTGACAATATTTAATTTCAACCCATTCAGCGACTGCTATATGAAGTAGAGATCTTCTACTGTCTAAAGTTCCGCGCATTCGCATTTCAAAACGCTTCATTTTTTATTATTATTTAAAAAGCACCACCAACACTCTCAACGCATAGTTAATGGCTGTCTCAGCACGCACACATGTGTTGAGACTGTTGGTGGTGCTTTTTAAATACATTGAAGCGTTTTGAAATGTGAAGGCGCGGGACTTTAGATAGTAGAAGATCTCCATGGACAATGTGGGAGCATATGAACTTGCCACTAGAGGCGCTTTGTGTCGTGTGAGGTTCGGTGTTGCCAAGTTATCATATGCATATCCCATATTCTACGTTAAATAGGCAACACTCATATCTCCGAACACTTGAAATGTCACAGTGACATTGACACTATTGTACTTAGGTCATGACAAACTGACATTGACAGCCAAACCTCATACGACATTGGCGCCAACTAGTAAGCAGGAATACGGTGGCCCTCATTATACACGAACAGGGAAGAACAAAGACATATCTCTTTCTACAAATATATTGAGCCTATTGTTTAGTATAATAATAAAGAAATAAGGGTAACGTTCTAACAAATATCTGTCAGAAAAATTCTGAAGCTTGCCGGAAGATAGCCGGAAGGCACTCGGTGCATACATTTTGTATTAGATCCCGCACAGTGTCAGGAACATTTTTACTGATCAGAATTTTTCCAACAGTGTGCGGAGTCTAATACAAAATGTATGCACCGAGTGCCTTCCGGCGAGCGTCGGAATTTTTCTGTCAGTTTTCTTACAATGTGCGGTTTTAAAGGTCGAGGGTATAAGGCTCTTAGCTTGCATATTATAATTTTATTCTGCTTCAGGAAGTGTCACTAGCGCCATCTATGAAAGAGAGCCGCAAACTTATTAGTTTAGCGACAACGCTTACGAGTAACGACACAAGGTGGCGCGACTGACCGGTCCCATGGGAAAATGTGCAGCACGCTGTAAAAACGACAATCGTTTAATCTATGCGAATACAGTTTTTTTAAACATTTGTTGGCAAACGAGCACTCTGGCGACTTGATGGTCAGTGGTTTCTGAAGCATGGACCATAGGGCATAAGGACATAAAGAACCATAAGATTGCAAATGAGTTGCCAACCCTGAGCACTAAGATTAAATGCCTCCGCCAGGCTAGTGGTTTGCCCTACATCCTCTCATGCAGAGGACGCGGTTACATTTTTCCAAAAATGTTCCGAGGTTCACCTAATTTATATTAAAGCATCAAAAAACTCCTATAGTTATTCTAATCGGTGGTACACTCGCCATCAGATACATGGAAGAGAAATCAGTCAATTATGTACGTGCAAGACTATCAAACTCTCCTTACATTACAGCGAACATCGGAAACAGCCAGGGAGCTTAAAATTTCCATACTTCGCCTGTACAGCGCCATCTAGATGTAGCTCATGGAGTTGAAATTTGTATCCAGGCACCTAGGCAGCGACATCTATTGTCATATTTAACACTTATTTTGGGCGTACGCTGATTTGTTACGTAAGTATAACCAGCTAGTTGCAATGCAAATTACGAGTATAAAGGTTTCCGAAGAGTTTTCTTCAACAAAGAATAAAATGAAATGCATACTAAAATAACGCATCTGCTAGGTGTAAAGATTTTTCAAGTTAGTGACATAAAATTCTAGCCTGGCGACCGGCCACATGATTCATCAAACAACAGAAATAGTGTAAACGCTTTTGGCAGACACGCCGACCGACAGTTATGTAACCGGTTATTCGACGCATTTGGCCGGAATTCTAAGCTATTCGCTATTCTGACAACGAAGTCTCTTCCAACAAAAACGACGTGGGTAAGACGTTAGAAGACCTTCGAGGGAATAGTGCGTCAGAAGCTAGAAAAAATCTCGATATATTTGATTTATGGTTTGTTATATTGGCTCTAATTTGGAAGGTGTCTCAACCTTGACATTGGCTGTGATGTGATGAGCATCGTAGGTCGAGCGACGGAGTGACACACCGTTCAGTATAAAACAATTCTGTACCGACCGCATTACTGAGTCTGTACAATTCCGAGCGAAAAAGTTTCTAGGGTTCATGAAGACAGTTAAAATAACAGTTGGTAAAATGTTTTTTGTCCAGTTAAAAATCATCTACTCATAGACTGCTATCAGATGGAAGCTACGGTGGCAATTTTAGAAAGAAAATGGGACTTAAATGTTATCGGATAGTGTTACTTTCAAACTAATAAGCTCATCTCCTGGTTCGCGGGACTCCACTCGAGAACTGTCTGTCTGCCCTCATCGGCCATCAGTCCTGCGCACAATGTGCCCCGCCCACTGCCACTGCCACTGCCACTTAAGGCTCGCAATTCTCCGGGCTAGTAATGACCCGAAGAAGCTACGACTCGTTAAGGTATACCGGTGGAGGCGAGTAGCCCAGGACAGGCCAAAGGATGATGATGATGAGAAATAATCACTCACCCCTCCTTGTCAGAGGTGATCTGCTTCATGAACTCCTGCACTTGGGGCTTGGCGCTGTGGTCGCCGAAGTACCGCTGCAGGTCCTCGATGGTCTTGTGGTGCGTGAGCACGTTGCCCGTGCCGCCCACCATCTGCTGCATGTAGTTGCGCGCGCGCATGATCACCTCAGACAACTGGAGCTGGAATCGGAAACAACGATTGGTTTATTTATTTACATCACTCTTGACCGTAAAGTGGGATTTTCTGCCCGCTACGCGGAGAGAAAATCTCACTTCTTGGCCAAGGCAAAACGTAAAACTTTTGACAAACCACGGGCGGTAATTCGTTAAGCCCCAGATCGCATATTTATGGCCCGAACCGAAGGTGAGGACAGCAACCTGCGATCTGGGACATTTACGAATTCACCACCCTAGGTCTGTAATGTACTATTGTTTCGCTCGCACTGTATCGCTACTAGGCAGCCTTCCTTTCATTCTTCCATGCATATACCAGCACAACGCAACATCTGACCAAGATTATTTAAAGGTGTCCTGTTCTGCAATTCAGCATAGAATCACATCGTATCGTATCGTTAGTATCACAAGGATATTAGCAGCACCATAAAGATCGCTCATGCGTCACCCGCAACTCATCATCATTCCAGGCAACAGACCACATATTTATTTATTTATTTTTATTTATTTATGTTTTTAAAAGGATGTACCAAGGATTAATGTCAAAGTCATCTCAATACATTCGAGTACTAAATTCTCTCGGCAATATGTCATTTTTAATAGAACTTACAAGCAACTGCGGCCTTCCCAGCGCAGTCAACTTCACTGCCATCAGCCCGGTGCTTTGTGTCGTGTCTGGAATGTCATTCATGGTATAAGTAAACGACATACATAGAACATTGCATTACCTACTTAATACAAAAATAAAAATCAATAACGTTAGTTCGAAAACGGTCATAGTTTGGACGCACGGTGCTGAGTTTCACGTTTTCAGCTAAAGGATAGTTTTTTACAATGAAAAATTAGGAAAATAATGGCATTCTTTTAGTACCTAACCTAATACACTTCATATTACTAGACCAGTTATTCTACCCTTTTTCGGCTATTTTTCTGGACTAAAGACTTTTCATTGGATCAAATCCCAAAGCACCAGACGATATCGACATCTTTTTTTGCATTCAAATAGCCGAAAATGTTCATCTATTTACTTGTATATTTCTGACTACTTCAAATTAATTACAGCAACACTAAATACGAAAATATCTGAACAAATTACGGTACTATCACTTTCCGCGAGTTGCCTCAGTTCGTAGTTGCACATATCCTCGAAATCTGGATAAACATTGTTAGTATTAGTAAACGTACCTAACGTTTCCCTTTCAAATTCTAGTTGAATATCATTGTATCGGCAGAAAGACGATAATTAACTGCTGGACATTAGGGCTCCGCCAAGTTTCCACTCAGTCCGTTTTCCTGAAAATTACCCTTTCCATGAAGCCGTGGTGGCCTAGTGGTTTGACCTACCGCCTCTCATGTAGAGGGTCGAGGGTTCGATTCCGGCTCGCACCTGTAAGTTTACTTATGTGCGAAATTCAATTTGAATTTACTACTGAGCTTTTCGGTGAAGGAAAACATCGTGAGGAAACCTGCACGACTTTGAGAATTAATTCAAAGATGTGCGTGAAGTCCCCAATCCGCACTGGGGACTATAGCCCGAGAGGAGGCCTAAGTGCCCAGCAGTAGGACGCTAATTAAATAGGCTGTAGTAGTAGTAGTAGTAGTAGTAGTAGTAGTAGTAGTAGTAGTAGTAGTAGTAGTAGTAGTAGTAGTAGTAGTAGTACTAGTAGTAGTAGTAGTAGTAGTCGCTAGTAGTAGAACTGCTTTTGCGTCGTATGCTCATAAACACTAACATTTAAAATGCCATTCTTTTCGATTCCTGTGGACTATCACTATCGGGAAATCTTATTAGGTACTTCCCTAGACTCCTTAAGGTGCCTTAAGGAACCTACATGCCAAAGTTTTACGTAGGTATATTAATTGATTGATACCAGGGTGTCAGAGGATGAAGGAGATTAGGATCCTCACCGGCCACAGCGTCGATGCTCTTCAGGAAGGCTTCCATATTGCGCTCGCACGCTGCCTCGTTGAGGTAGAAGTAGGTCCGCGCGCTGGTCACCTTGTACCGGCGGTCCGCGAACCGCTGCTCCACGTGGTACTGCTTCAGCTGGCCCTCCTCTTCTTTGTCGCCGCATTGCGAGATTGAAGCGCTGGAGGCGAGAAAAGAGCTTAGAGGCGAGTTTGACGTGAGATCTCGAACGCGCGTGGTAATTTACGAGATTCTGACGCTTGGACGAAGGTTCGCGCGAGTTTCTAATGTTGGCGCTCCTATTGAAGATTTTAATTACATTTCGATTAACGTTTTGATGTTAAATGATAATATAGTTATAATACTTATGTTTGCTCGTTGTCTATTAGTAGATTCTAGATTGGCATGATGCTGACAACTTCAATTGATTAACAGCACAGCTGCTACAACATTAAGAAATGTACTGGCATTAGTACCACATCACTATAAACATGAAGTCCTGATATCAAAATTCGGGATAAAATTAAAAAGTAACAAGCAAACCAAATATAAAATAAGAGTAAATAACGGGCAATTGTGTGAAAATGAAGATTTTACAAATCTAATTTCTCATAAATACAGAGTAGTGGACGAAAATAAAATAGCATGTTATTTTAATTTCGACGTCGTGTATCGACAGCCACGAAATACGACTATGATTATCTACATCTGCGATTTACATATACTGTGTACTATGTATAAAAACTGAGTACCTAGTACCGTAAGCAGCCAAAAAAACGGGTCAATCACCTACATCTCGCACTACGCTACATACAGCGCTAAATTACTTTCACTGACTCGTTATCAATATAGAACAGGAAAAGTGACCTTTATATTTATAAATAAGCATAAGATGCACCAATTTGGCACGTCGCCAGCTTATTCCCATAGCAAATGAATGTCAACTCATTGCTATAAGCATCCATACTTAATGTCATAAATGCGAACGTCTGTACGTCTGTTATTTACGCTTTCACGGCTAAATCGCCGATAATGATGAAGTTTGATGGGACTTTAATTAAGACTGCTTTGAACACACTTTTTATCCCGGAAAGTAGAATAGTTCCACGCGGACGAAACTTGCAGAACTTATTTAATAATTTAAATTGTGAGCAATATAGACTAGCAAGCTCTAAAATAGAAGATTTTAGTGGCAAATCAAATTTAGCTCATTGTAACTATACAAAGTGATATTGAGATTGAAGTCTAGGAAGAATCAGTGTACCAATTGCGTGGCCTGGCCTTAATTATTAAAGACGGACGTTTTCGGAGCGTCTCGGTGTTGCCAACTGGATCACTTTCTCCTAAGTTTTGCAGCTCTACTCATCTCTGTGTGAATGTTACTCTAAACTACTGTTCCATTACAGATTCGGTCTCATTCGGGGCGCAAAAGGGATTTTATAGGGATATAGGCGTTTTGAATTTGGAGCGATGGCTTACGTTGGGACGAGGCCGAAAAAGCCTCAAATACAGACGTTTTTTATAAACCGACAAGTTGAATTTACTGATATGTTTGCCGCCACCGTACTTTACCAATTTGAAGCAACTAAGCTTTAATTTCTATTTACGTCACTTTCACGATTGGCCGTGTACTTAGTTTATTCATTATCCTCAACATCATCATCATCATCATCATTTCAGCTGAAGACATCCTCTGCTGGACACAGGCCTCCCTCAAGGCTCGCCACTCAGACCTGTCCTGTGCTACTTGCATCCACCGGATTCCCGCGTAATTTATATCTCTCTTTATTTATCACATGAATGAGAATGAGAATGCGAATGACAATAACATAACTTATCTCCTTTAACTAAAATGCTACAATCATAACTCTAGTTTTTATTTATTTTCTCTAAGTTGAGTCGTGCAACTGAAACTCTTTTAGTTACATGATGGCGTCCTAGATGTCGCTAGTTGTACTTTAGATTGCGCTATCGTTTGTATCCCTGGATTCTACAAGTCACCCGCGCGCAGTATACCCGTACATATGAAGTACTTACATACATACTTACTTTATTTTTGAAAGTCGGTCCCCCTGAAGAAGGGAGCGTTCCGGCGTATAACTTTATTTTCTGCAAATTAGGTGAATTCGCGACCAAGATAACCCAGATATGGGTAAATTAATGTAATCAACACATTCAGTATACTTGACAGTTGAGTTGAAATACAAAATCCCACCAAAAATACATAAATGTGAAAAAAGGCCCAAGTTCCTGTCTAAAAATTTCGGCTCCTTAATGGCCAGCAAAACCGGTAGTGTAAAATTTTCGTCCGCTCTTGCTGTTTTAACGGGTGGCATCCAGCCATTGGGATATTGCAGTAAATGCATTCAAACAATGCATTATAACGAATAGACATCGTCAGCAACGAATAATTGATACTTAACTCTACATTAGTCATTGTTAATTGTTCTTCCGCAGACACATCTGTATGTGACACGAGCTATCATGACATTTATGGATTTTTTATTTCAAACAATGTCCCTACGTACCTACGTGTCGCAAGAATTTTCTAGAAAGCCAATAAGTAGCACACGGCGAAGACGGCCTTAAAAAGCACGATTTCGAACACAATTCGAATGAGGTGTCAATGTTTGCGTGCGAGGACGTCTGTACCACTACGCGGGTCAACGATTCACTCACCATCTCCGGGTGAAAAAAAATATGGTAAGGCGAGTTAGGCGCGAGTTGCGCACGGGCTAGATTCAGGTGGGTGATTCCGTGGCCATCTGTACGTAGTAAGTACTATTGAATATTCTGGCCAATAGCCTCTTTTATAAAAAAATACACCTTTAATCATTCATTTATTTGTAGCTTGAATCTTCAAGCTATAGATGTGCATAATCTTAGTACATAATGTTAGTAAGTATCTACCTAGGTACTACATGATATCGTCAGCTACATAGATTGCTATCTATCTAAGTTGGGATCTTCAAAATCTAGTAGGTAAGTATCATAAAATAAACCAAACTAAAGCAAATCCGACTCAAATCTTGACTTATAAAATAAGCAGATGATTAGCTATGTAGCTCCATGTATTATAATGAAAATGAGCTTCGTAAAGTGTCAGGCAAATAAAAAAAAAACAATTTCGAAAACTACTGACTCAATGGTGTGAATAATGAGACCGATTACTTTTTCAATGGCCGCTAAAACAAATGAACTCAAGATGACCGCTAAAACAAATGAACTCAAGATGGCCGCTAAGAGGTATAAATTAAAAATAAAACCCGGCAACGGCAATGTCCTGAAAACTGCGCGGACCGCCTTTTAGCAACTCGGTCAAACGCAAGCTTGTGCTGCCCCTGAAAATACGCGTCCGTAAAAAAAGGGAATGTTATTAAGTAAACACGTCGCCTCGGACACAAGTCCAAACATGGCGGTCTTTCCTTACATAAAACAAGGCAGGCAAGCAAAAGCCCAATTCATCCCCCTAACGAGATAAAGTGATTGATAAACATTACTACTTACTACGTAATTAAAATGAAAGCGAATCAACTATTATACTTACCTATAGCAAGTCATCATATTTGTCATAAAATTAGTACAATAAATAAACCCGTCAACAAATGCGTTCTAAAAGTGCAAAGGCATTTTTTTTCTAGCATCTGTTGGTTGATTCAAAACAAACACAAGCTCACACCAAATCACATGTTAATGTTACTAAGCAATTAAGGTAGATAAATTAAAGTAAATAATTTCCAAAGAAACCATAAAGTACCTACAGGTAGGTATGCGCGACATTGAGATCTAGTTTAAACCAGTGTTATCGGCGCGTATCTGTAATCTGTCTGAAAATCTAAATCCAGCGTTTATTACGGTGAAGATGAGTTTATATCCATGACCTTGACCCCGAATGTTGGGATCACCTACAGTTACAGAGAAGAAAATCCTTTTTTTTTCAAATAACAAAATCATAACCTGGGGCTAAATTCGAAGTCTTAAAACGAGTCAAGTTGAACTTTAAATCTAGCTACTTATGTACGAGTAGTTCACGCGACGCGTGATCGATCCTAATAGGGCACAGGGAGATCCCTATTTTAAGACTTCGAATATTATAATAGCCCCAGGTTATGATTTATGTAGGCGGGGTGATAATAACACATCTAAACTGCGAGTAAATTTAAGAGAAAACACATTAAGAAAAGAGTGTTTCTCATTCATTTCATTTTCGAGCAATTCCTTTATTGCCTAGGTATAATAAGCTGCAGTTTACTATATAATAGACTTCATGTGACAGACGACCACATTATCTGTTAGGTTAGAAAATCTCCTGCACTTCTCAAACTCGTTAGAAACAAAACTAAATTATTTTGTTCCCGCTACTAAGTAAGTAGTTCATCGAAGGCCACCGCTGTCGTTAGAACTATTTTCGGATCACGACTGTATTGTACATAGATTCATATGTAGTCATACACAGCTACTTGGGTTTCTTTGACATGCGAAAATAATTAGATTTGCTGTAACGCGGGGCGGCTTACATACCGAACAAGCACAGCGAATAATCGACACATATTTGATGTCTACGTTTGACATGCAAATTCGTACCTATTATTGAGATAAAAAACCGTTTTTTTTTAAATCCTTTTCAAATTGACATTACTTTGTTTTTTTTTTTTAATGACAAATATCCATATCCATACTAATATTATAAATGAGAACTTAACTCTGTCTGTCTGTCTGTCTGTTACCTATTCACGCTTCAACCGCTGGACCGATTGAGATGAAATTTGGCATGGAGATAGTTGGAGACCCGGGAAAGGGCTACTTTTTATCCCGGAAAAACGCATAGTTCCCGCGGGAACGCGATAACCGAATGCCACGCGGGCGAAGTCGTGGGCAGAAGCTAGTTTAACTATAACAGCGTCTACTCTTCTTTAGTCCCTACTCACCAAATTACTTCTTGGGCCTTATTCGAATTTGTAAATGTAAAATTCTAGATAAACCTAACGGTTTAGGCCCGATTCGGTTCCTATATCCACCAGACATCTCGTTTTGGCTACGGACAGTTAAAATTTGACAGATTCTCCATGGAGGGTTGAAGTGAAGGAGCGCAATCTTTATGGTTCCAAAAGTGGACGCCAAATCGGGTAGGTTGGAGGCGCTGCGGTCGCCACTCCAGTCAAGCCACCTAGAGGCAGATAGTCTGCAGTAGCGCCTTCAGATGGCGCTGCTGAGGCGAAAACGCAGCGAAAACGGTTGTGAGGAGAGTGTGTTTTGTTTTGTTGCTTATCAAATCCGCTGGACACGTTTTCAACTGTTTCGCCATATACTCGTAAGATTGCGCTCCTTACCATGACACATTCCACACTCCATAGAGAAAACGTTAAAGTTCGTGCATTTCTATGTAAGCAGAATTGATCATTGATCATCTTGGTACTCACTTATTTTATCTTTGGCATTTTCCTATGTATATGTATGTATTAATTTATATGTATGTGTATATAGATGGTGGGTCGGAATCTATGGCAAATAATTAACCCACAGTATCGGCTATCGATTGTAAGTATATTGTATAGGTCTTTATTTTTTTTTGAGTTGGTAAAAAAAAAGTATTTTGTATAGGATTCAGGCGTCGCTCACACAACCAATCCCATATACAATTATTTTTTTTACCAACTCAAAAAAATTTAAAGACCTATACAATATACTTACAATCGATAGCCGATACTGTGGGTTAATTATTTGCCATAGTTTCCGACCCACCGTGTATATTTGTGTATATATTTACGTATATGTTACTTTATATGTATACTTATGTATTTTGTTTTTGTTTTTTGTAAGTATTACTTAATGGCTTTCATTGCACCGCCACAACAATTTCTGCTTTGCCCAAATGTTTAACTGATAGAGAATGCCTTATGGCATTAAGTTCTCCTTTTATATTCGTTTTTACTAATGTGCAATAAAGTTTAAATTAATTATTTAAAAAAAAAACCGTCTGTAGGCGAGACGAGGCGTTTTTCGAGGATATTATTATCAACTGCGGGCTTTAAACGGCTCCCTCGGGATTGGCCATTGGTCGTCAAATTCCCGCCAGAAAGAGATAGCCTACCTGACTTCTCGCTTTTCCGCTTCCTCCTGCGACAGATCCTCTTCCACAGAGTAGTCCAGGATAGACTTCACGCCGAAAGACCGCAGTCTGAAAGAATACAATCAACCTTTTAATAGCATATTTTGATGCAAGTGCGAAAAGTTTGTCATTTTATCACAAGTCGCTAGTTATGTTGGCGCGAGCGAAAGCGAGCGTTAACACTGGGGACGAGTGAAAATGACAATTTCGCACGTGTATCAAACGACATTTTTTAATACATTTGCGAAAAAAAAGAAAAAAACGAACAGAATGAAGCTCAAAAAACTTTACGCACTAGTTCGTAAAAAACAACTTTAGGCACGCTCACTAGCTGTCACGCTCGTTCGGAAATGACAAACTTTTGGCACGTTAAACAGGTATAGCACGACACAACTTAGAAGGCGCGCGGATTAAGCAATAACAGACCCTGCGTCAACGGCTTAAGTGCTTCGCCGCGCGCCTTCTAAGTTGTGTTCTGTTATATCGAAATGTTTACTTTTTGAGCAACTGTATTGAAAAATATTTAACCACTCCCTAAATAAGTCTTCATAGTTTTGTGTACAGGTTGTTCAATCCAAATGAATCAGTATGGAGAAGTAAGAAACTACAGGGCCTATATTTGAAGTTTTAAATAGGGATCTCGCTGTTCCCTATAGGATCGCTCGAATATAGGCGCAGATCTCTCATATCGTTTCCGACTTCTCACTCAGTTTTCTGATTATAGTGGTTCCGACTGAACATCCGGGCGTGTATTCGAGTGACGAAGTGATTCTATAGGGAACGGAAAAGGAATCTCCCTATCCGTCAAAAGTGACTGCTTAGTGAGTCAGTAGTTCACAAAGTTCAAAGATCGTTCGGCGCGTAAAGTGAGATAGCTTTATATGACCCCACTCTCAGTCCAATCGTGAACGTGTAAGTATGAGCGAGATAAAGTGTGCTTCTTGGAATAGGGATGACGACAGGGTGAAGAAATCGAAATTCTAATTAGTCCGTCAGTCAGGTAATAAAAAAATATTAGACACGTTTTTTTTTGTTTTTTTTGTGACAGCTCGTCCTTATTTGGAATAACAGAAATCCCGTATCCTTATGGATGGACTCGAATAAGGACCCAACCTTAACCTTCACTAAAAAGTTATGGCGGAAGGGAGTCGAGTTTCGTCGCTTTCGTGGAAGACTGAACACTGAACAGCGATTCCACAGTGCGTCACACGACACCAAGAGTGTACTTACCTGCCTACTACACCATATCGTCAAAATCTAGCTAAAGGCGACTATTGCTAGTCAGTAGAGTTGCTGTACCTTAATATATTTTACATCACCCTTGGCCGTAAAGTGGGATTTTCTGCCCGCTACGCGGAGAGAAAATCTCACTTCTTGGCCAAGGCAAGATGTAAAACTTTTGACAAACCACAGGCGGTAATTCGTAAAGCCCCAGATCGCATATTTATGGCCCTTACCTTCGGTTCGGGCCACAGAAACCTGCGATCTGGGACATTTACGAATTCATCACCCTAGGTCTGTAATGTACTATTGCCGCTTTGTCGGGATATTATAATCTTTACTCTTGACCACGCAGGGCGCACACGGCCTATAAAAGCACGATTTCGAGCGCAATTCGAATGAAGAGTCAATGTTTGCGTGGGAGGACGTCTGTACACTTGTAAATGAGTGTGTACCAGTACGCGGGCCAACGATTCACTCTCCATCTCCGGATGAAGCAAATGCCGGTAAGGGCGAGGTGGGCGCGAGGTGCGCGCCGGCTAGATTCAGGCGGGTGTTTCCGTGGCCATTCTGTGTGTAGTACTGTAAGTACTACACGGAAACACCCGCCTGAATCTAGCCGGCGCGCACAATACTAGTACTATTCAATATTCTGCGCCTCGACTGTGCGTTGATGAGTATCCAGATTTAAGTTTAGATTAAATTCCCAATACTTTGATTTGCTGTGACGGAGAAGCGCAATTTACCCATCCGCGCCCCCCCCCCCCCCCAACTGTCACACTGTGACTCGTTGGGAAGTTTTTTTGAAAAAATATCCCAACTAGTCACACCTGTTACCAGCTGGGAAACCTTCCAACACTTGTTCCCAACGAGTTACACCTCAACTGTCACACTGTTGCTCGTTGAAATTTTTTTTTTCAAAAAAAATCCCAACGTGTCACACCTGTTACTAGGTGGGACAATTTTCAACACTAATTCCCTGCGAGTCATACCTCAACTGTCACACTGTTACTAGACGGAACTACCTTACACTACCCTTCCCAACAAGTCACGCTTTCAACGAAATAAAATCCCATCCAGTTACATCTGTTACTAGATGGCACCACTTTAATCGTTTATTCCTATTGAATAACACCCAACTGTCTCATTGTGTGACTCGTCGGGAATAAATACTTGTAAGTACCAAATTTCCAACTGTTACCTGATGAGACAAAATTAAACAAAACTTAATGAATACTGTAGTTGTGAGCGAGCGTAGCGAGCGAATGGATTAGCCCACACAAAAATAATTCGGATAGGTTAGGTTAGAAGGTCGAGGCGGAAGCGTAGCGCAGCGTAGCTCCCGCCTCGACCTTCGAGGTTATTTTTTTTATTACCAACTAATTAATAATTTCGTTTTATGAATTTTAATCATCAACCGTAACTTGAACTTGAATAAGTACATTGTTCGATGATTTGATTAACGCCGGGTTCCTTTATCCACAAAACGCTTCGTTTTGGCTACGAAGAACGATAGGAATCCGGCGAAATGGTGAATTTTGGGTGGAATGTTTGGGAGGACATTGTAAGGGCTTTTATAAAATATGCGTTTCTTTTCACCTTATACCTTTACTTAGTTATGCCATAGACAAAACAATTATATAGACTGACAATCTTCTTACATTGCTGCGTACGTCGGATAACTCTATATGTGAATTGTGAATTGACAGGCGATGGTGGCATGGCAAACTGAAATCTCTATTTTGCGTCACTGAATGTTACAAAAAAGATCTCACCTTTTTCCAGTTAAGTAGATTTATTACACCTATGATTAGATTTATTGAGACTAGTTGAACATCCTTTGCAAAAAAGTATTCCCAACGAGTTACAGTGTGACAGTTGAGTGTGACTTATTGGGAGTTAATTATGAAAGTTATCCTATCTAGTAACAGGTTTGAGTGTGAGTGTGACTGGATGGGATCTTTTCCAAAAAGTATTCTCATCAAGTCACAGTGTGACAGTAGGAGGCGTGACTCGTTGGGAATAACGTCACATGTGGTCCTTTCTAGTAACAGTGTGACTAGTTGGGATTTATTGTGTACAACAAATAATCTTAATGACGGTTAAGGATGTGACTCGCTGGGAAAAGTTGTCCTATCCAGTAACAGGTGTAATTAGTTGGGAATTTCTTCGGAAAAAAAAATCTCAACGAGTAACAGTGTGACAGTTGAGGTGTGACTCGTTGGGAAAAAGTATTAAAAGTTGTCCCATCTGGTAACAGGTGTGACTGGATGGGATTTTTTAACGAAAATTCTTCCCAACGAGTCACAGTGTGACAGTTAGGGGTGTGACTCGCCAGGAACAAACGGCTATTTTCACTCTACACGCCGAAGGACGTTTAAACTTTGGGATCTATAATCTATAGGGACACGCTTAACAGTCACTTGTGACGTCTCGAATAACAGGGGCTATATTCGAAGTCTTAAAATAGGGATCTCCCTGTTACCTATACGATCGCCCACGCGTCGCGTGAACTTTAAGCAGCTAGATTTAAAGTTCAACCTGACGCGTGAGCGATCCTATAGGGAACAGGGAGATCCCTATTTAAGACTTCGAATATAGCCCCAGGTTTGTCAGAGAAGCGAAAGGGAGTTTCCTTTTCCCTTCTCAAGTGGACTCAAAATTAAACACTCAGTTTAAATTCCCGACACTTGCATTTGCTGTGACGAAGAAATATTTAAAAATTAGTAGGTATAGTTAACTCTCGTTCCTCAAGGTATTTCATAGGGATCGTACACAAACGTCGGCGCCCAAATTGAACTTCAAGTCTAATTCAGTTTCGACGCCGTGACGGTCCGACGTTCCCTATGGCTAATAACGCTCAGAGCGCTAGGCTCACAACACCTTGCATTTCTTTTCCTCTTGAAATTCGAGTCCTAAGAAGAAAAAGGACGCTCTAAGCGCGATTCGGAACGCAGCTTATATTATATTTAATCCGTATGAAAGAGGGCCACCGTATTCCTGCTAACTAGTTGGCGCCTCTATCTGCAAGGTGGGTGTCGATGTCAACGTTCTGTCATTTCATACAATATTGTCAATGTCACTGCGACGTCCCGGAGACCTTAGTCTTGCCAATTTAGCGTGTAATAATGCCACATGATGTGCTAAATTGGCAACATTGCACCTGGCGGGATATCAAGCGCCTCTACCGGCAGTATGGAGTGTGGAATGTGTCTTGGTAAGGAGCGCAATCTTATATGGCGAAACAGTTGAAATTGTGTCCAGCGGATTTTATAAGCAACAAAACAAAACACACTCTCCTCACAACCGTTTTCGCTGCGTTTTTGCCTCAGCAGCGCCATCTGAAGGCGCTACTGCAGACTATCCGCCTAGGTGGCTTGACTGGAGTGGCGACCGCAGCGCCCCCAACCTACCCGATTTGGTGTCCCCCTTTGGAACTATGAAGATTGCGCTCCTTTACTTCAACCCTCCATAACCGGCAGATTCACTCGCGGCGACCCTATCAATGCCTTTGGCTCCCGGAAGAGGCTACTGTATCCGGTACCTGTCGAGGGTGGGGCGGATCTTGTTCTGGTCCTCGCCGGCCACGAACTGGCCGTAGAAGGTCGCCTTCATGAACATCTCGAACAGCTTCTTGCCGACCAGCTGCCGCAACCGCCTTATCAACTGCACAAACAAACAAACACACTTTAGTAAAGCAGGTCTATTCGAAACGGTAAGTAGATAGGAATATGAAGCGTCCAGGGGCTATAGCCCCATAACGGTAAGTAGATAGAATATATATTCGAAGTCTTAAAATAGGGAACAGGGAGGTCTTTATTTAATAATCCCTATTTATCTCCCCTATTAACGCATTCACTGTCACTTCTTTTTACGAACTTTGCATATGCGTTGGTGGCAGTGAATGCCTTAAGCGAGATAGTAGACCTTTACTCGGGTGAAAATAGCTATAAGTAAATGAATTTTCCCAGATATGAGACCTAGCTAGATCGCTTTATCACCCCTGTAAACAATCTAAATAAGTATATAAAACTCAAAGGTGACTGACTGACTGACTGACATAGTGATCTATCAACGCACAGCCCAAACCACTGGACGGATCGGGCTGAAATTTGGCATGCAGGTAGATGTTATGACGTAGGCATCCGCTAAGAAAGGATTTTGCAAAAATCCCACGGGAACGGGAAAAATCGGGATTTTACTTTTTAATATTTCTGCGCATACTATTATATACTTATATATACCAAATATACCAAATTATTGAAATCGTTAGAGCCGTTTTCGAGAACGTGAGTATAAATATACAAATATTGCTCGTAGAAAAGTAGTATCTATACCTATAAGATAAGTGTTATAATACTATCCTCTCAGTGATACACCATCTCCCTATTTAGCAAGATGATATAATTGCAATACCTAATTAGTACATTTTCTGCCTCTGCTCCTGATAGACTTGCCAGTGCAAAAATTAAGTTGAAAGACAACATATAAAAATACCGTAACAATGAATTACATGAACTGTAGTTTTCATTTCGTCACGTATTCAATGGCAAACTCCACAAACTTGCACTTGAATCTCGTGGATGACGATCGTAGAATCTAAACGACTTCGATATAAATTACATTGCCTCACGATCGAATGTAGAGTTTATTCATCGCGCATACAGTTTAACTTCCTTCAAGAGTTCTCAGACTTCGCTCCTTAGCTCGGCACACGCGTGTTATAGCCGATTTCATAATTATGTGTACACTTTTGTGCCATATTATAGCATAGTAAGATGCAGGCGTGTGTGCTTATTGGAGAACGCGACCGTACCGGGCGGGTCAGTCATTTGGCAGTCAAGTTCATTACCAATGCCACGCAGCCGCTCGTCCTCAAAATGTCCTTTAGTCTATCTAGCACGATTCGATATTAGGTAGGTAGTTGCCCAACTGCGCCATGAGGATGGTTATGGTTTTAGAGATATTGTCTAAGCAATAATTAGACTATTCATCAACGAGTGTTTCTCCGCGCGGGCTATAGTGAGTGTACAGTCCAAAAAAAAATATTAAAAAAATAGTCTAGTCGACTTTATAGGCTGTGGGAGTTCGAAGTCGCTTTTTTTTATTTATTTTTTTCGGCTACAGTTTCTAAACATGACTACGATGGGACGTAAGTCTCACTGTAGTCTTTGAAATTGATGCCAAAATACACGTGCTAACAAATTTTGAGGAGTTCCCTCATTTTCACATGGATCCCATCATCAGAACTGAACCAAATTAAAATGGGACCAATCCGGAGGTACCTTTCGATTTAAAAAAGAATCATTGAAATCGGTTCACAATTAATAATAATAATAATAATAAGTTTTTTATTGATAAAAGTACATGTTGGTCATTAGTAATGGTGGCCCTGGGAACTGTGTTAGTTAAAAACTGTATTACAGTTCCCAGTTTATGCCCTTCTCTCTGTACATTTTATTGACATGCATTTAAATTTAAAAAAAGAAAAAATATATTTTAAAATCACAATTTGTTGACATGCATTGGAATATAATAATTTAATTTTAAAGATGATTTACAAAAATATTAAGTTGATAGAGAGAAAAAAATAATAATAATTACGTTACAAAAAACTGTATAAAAATTAAGTTTAATTATGTAAATTTATTTATTTATTTATTTATTTTATTGTATGAAAAGCTTTAAATTATATCACAGGATTTATTAGGAACCAAAAAGATGGAAACAACGCTCTTTATTGGCTTGCGGATAGGTGAGAGTATGTTTAGAATATTGTAGGTATGGGTGTAGAAGTGTCTAAATGTGTGTTAATGATCGTTGTAATGACTGTGCTTAGCGTGCGTGTGCAAAGGTGAAAACATATTTAATACACAGGAGATAGGAGATTTTCAGTTGCAGTATAGTCCAATTGGCTTAGCCATTGTAGTACTACTTTCTTGAAGGTGTAGTTAGGTAACGTACGCAAGGATGTTATGTGAATAGAATTGAATTTGTCGTATATTAAAGGACCATAGTAATTGAGGTTACGCCGGGCAAATTTACTTTTCCCTGGAGGTAGAGGAAAGTTATCACGACGGCTGTTCACAATAGGCAGTGAAGGGACTATTTTGCGATGGTATGTAGCTAGGCATTGCATAATAAATAGTTGGCGGACTGTTGGCACCAACGCTTCTTTAAAAAGTTCAGAAGTAGGAAAGCGGAAGGGTAAACGCAAGGAAACCTTGAGTAGAGCGCGTTGGGCTCTTTCGACCTCTAGCATATGCGTTTTCGCAGCTCCTCCCCATGAGCCTATACAGTAATTGATGACGCACTGGCAAAGGGCTTTGTATGTTTGCACTAAGAGGGTTTTATCAGCCACGTCTCTCAGATTTTTAAAAGCATATATGAGCTTCCGTACCCTGGAGGCAGTTTTAGAGATATGTTCTTTCCAATTGAGATTAGCGTCTACTTGCACACCCAGGTACTTAAGATGTTCCGCTCGTGTTAGTGTAGAGCAAGAGCAGGGGGTTATAGAATTGGTTTCCCTGTTACAGGGAAAAGTATGGATCACAACTCTAAAATTGTTGGTAGGCTTTGTAGCGGCTGTTTTGCAAAAACATAAGTATTTAGTTTTGGCAACATTAAGAGACAGTAAGGAATCTTCAAGCCATGCGGTAACTTGTTTAAGACCGATCTCAGTAAGTTGACGCACTCTTTCCCAGCTTTTGTCATGAAATAGTAGCACCGTGTCATCAGCAAACATGAGGATATCACAACCGGCGATGTTAGTTTTGCAAAGATCGTTTATGTACATAAGGAAAAGAGAAGGTGCAAGGGTACTCCCTTGTGGAACGCCATATGTAATAGGTGCCCAGTTACTCTTCTGTTTTCCAATGCTCGTACATTGCATCCTGCCTGTAAGGTAATTTGCAAACAGCTCATGAGCTGTACCTCTGATTCCGAACGACTCAAGTCTGGCTAACAAGATTGGTATGGAAACTGTATCAAAGGCTTTTTGAAGATCCAAGAAAACACCAAGACATTTTTCACCTTTGTCGAGATATGATGTGATAGCGGTGGTCAAGCTGAGTACGGCATCCTCAGTTGAGGTTTTAGCTCTGAATCCAAATTGGTTGCAAGCCAAAAGGGAATATTTCTCAAGGAAGGTAACTAAACGCTTGTTCAATAATTTCTCTACGATTTTTGACAAAGTGGATATAAGAGCAATTGGCCTAAAGTTACTTGGAAGTTTTTTGTCACCGTCTTTGAAAATAGGAGTGATTTTAGCTCGCTTAAATATGTTGGGGAAAACGCCCGAGGAGAAACATAGATTACACAGGTGAGTAATGGCATCTACTACTGACAGGCTACATAGTTTTAAAATATCCGACGTAATACCGTCCTCACCTGGGGCACTACTAGACTTTAAAGATTTAATAATGATGAGTACTTCGGAGCTATCTGTAGGACAAAGAAAAAAGGAATTTGTATTAGAGCCACAGTTTTTCGACTTAGTTTTCGATGCTAGCTCAGTATCTGTTGTTTTTATTTTGTTTAATGTGCTGTTTGCTAGAGAACTTCCAACACTAGTGAAATAGTTATTTACTAGATTCAAGGATTCAACTGCGTTTGGTTTAATCTGAAGAAGTTCATCAGCTGAGTTATTTTTTGGCGTCATGTTGCATACCTCTTTGATGACCTTCCAGGTATTTTTCGAGTCCCTATAGTATTTTTGCAACTGGGAACGATAATATTGTTTTTTCAGGTTTTTAATTATTTTGTTGCACAGATTCCTATATGAACAGAACGTGTTTCTTAAGATAGTGTCGTTAGGATCGCGAAGTGAATTACGTTGCAATTTGTTCCTTTTATGTATCGAACGGACAATCCCTTCCGTGATCCACGGTTTAAGAGGCATTCTTTTTTTAGGAGTTTTTTGGACCGTCGTATGTGCCTGGATAGTAGATTTGATTTTGCTGACTAGATATTCAGCCGCTGTATTTGCATCGGTTAAGCTAAAGTATTGGCTCCAGTTTTCCTCGGCAAGAGACTCTCTAATACCATTGTAGTTAATTTTGATTTTGTGGTATGTATTTGGAGCTTTGGCGGTTCTGACATCAGCAATAGTTAGGAGAACAGGGCAGTGATCGGTGAGGTGGTCGAAGATGTGCGTGGTCCAGATCTTGTTGGACTTCACCATAAAGTGGTCAATGCATGAGGTTGGACCCGCAGTTGGCTTATCTACACCCTGCAGAAGACCATAGTACATCATTAGAGTTAAATAGTTGGCGCCATGAGTTGATATCTGTCCTGGTAGGATATTTATATTGATATCGCCGGTAAATATTATATTTGGTGTGTGTATTGTTTTAAGAATATCGTCGAGAGAATTCAGATATGTAGTTGGATTATTAAAGCACGGCGGCCGATAGGAGCATATAAGTGTATAGTTTTTATTGATTTGGAGAAGCAGACAGTTTCCCTCATGGACGACTGGCTCTTGGCACGAGACACTGTGCTGGTTATGTACGTAGACCACGACCCCATCATTTTTATTTATGTATTTTTTAGTGTAATATAAGTTATAGTTGTTAATATTTGGTGGAACTTTATCGATATTAGTCCAGCATTCACTTAATACTAAAATGTCAATCGGCGTAGTGAAGCTAGTAACAAATATGAGAAATTTATCCAGATTACAATATAAACTACGTATATTGACTGATAAAATTGTCAAGTCCTTAATATAGCTAAAATGTGAATATTGAGAGGGATCATGAAGTCTGTGGCAATTTGGTTTGCTATATAAGTCTATGTCATTGTGCAAATTATTTAATTTAGTTTGAGTATCGAAGATTATGCTTAGATATTGACGTGGCGCTGGAGAAGGCACTGTAAAAATAACACAAGGAAGATGGAGAGTCAATGTTAAATGGGAGAGAATGATCTGATGTGTATGTGGTTGAATGTTCAAGCATTATCGTGTAAATTAGTGTGGTTGTATATAATGTGTGTGACTGTGTAAATATGTACGTACAGTAGAATTTGGTATATAGGGGACAATAGTAGTTCTTGATAATATAAGTAGAAAACAGAACATAAAGATTAAAAATATATAGTATTAACATGCTAAAGCTTAATTTACCTAGTCATTTTTCGAGTTTCTTCGCCGAAAGTAGATCGTCTTCAGATGTAATTCGAAGAGGCGGCGAACCTTCAGTTTTTCGTAAGTAGACGACCCCATGCGAGGTCCAGCAGAAGCGATAACTGTTATCCGCCGCGAAGTCTCTCGCCATGCGGAACAATCTCTGACGAACTGAACAATCTCTGAATTGACGGAGTAATCGCGGAACATACATACAAAAAAAACATACAGACGAATTGAGAACCTCCTTTTTTCGAAGTCGGTTAAAAAGTATCTAAATATCTGCATTATTACTACTTTTTGTGGTGAATCCGGTCCTAAGACTCAAAGGCCTTGAATGAGGATTCGTAAGGTCTAGAATTTTCTGATGCGGTTTCAAACTTTTGATGATATTTAGTTTGGTACATTAAGTATTATTTCTAATTATGCTTTACACTGGTCGTCTATTCGAGTTCAAGAAATCACAGATTAAACCTGTTAATCGGGACGTCAAAAATGACTGCTAAGTGAGCCAGTAAATCCCAAAGCTCAAACGTTCGTACGACTATAGACAAATGATACAAGAAGAGTGGCAGAGTCTATTACTGTAGTGCGTGCTCCGAAACCCGGGTTAACAATAAATCGACATCTAGCGTCCGTGGCTGAACCCCGATTATCCGACCGTTAGCAGTTGCTTGCTACCGCTACATGACGCTAGATCGCGCGATCAATTAGGACACAGTATTAGGACGATCGAAAATTATATACCTAGTCACCGTCTTAAGAGGTGGGTTGTCAATGTCTCCGATCAATCGCTACGCCTAGCGGCAGACATGAGTTTTATCGATATTTTTTGCCTTTACTTGTTATTTCTATATTTACCGAAATAATCATTTGAGCCCACGAAATGGGATTATTTTTTTTAGCAAAAAGTAAATGGCAAGTAAAGGCAAAAAATGTCGATGAAACACATGTCGGCCGCAAGCCGCAGCGATCGATCTGAGACATTGACAACCCACAAAGTGAACGAAGGACCGACTAAAAATGTATTGTGTTCGCTAATAAGGGGTAGGGTAGGGCCCTCTTGCGGTCTTACTCGTACCCATTCAGCTTTTATTCATTCTTACCCTTTGATCACGTCACGATAGCATCCGGGATGGTATTTACTTACTTACCTTCCTTGGCTTCAACTCATTCCAACACGAATATAATTTATATGAACTTATGTCGAAACACGTTTTTTTTTTAATTATTATTTTCATACATAATAATTGCTAACGTAGTATAAACGTGCCTTTAGGACGAGCTGGCAACGTCTGATATTGCTAAAAAAAAAATACTACGTTATTATTATGTATGAAAATAATAAAAAAAAACGTGTTTCGACATAAGTTCATATAACATTTATTACTTCTTATAGCCTCAGGAATTAGTAGTTAAAATCTCTCGCAATGCTCACGAGCACCCAGTATTGGGCAAGAAATTTGCTGTGTGTTCTCCAGGGCTTGAAACCGGTTACAAATAAACCGGTTTATTTCGGTTTAAACCGGTTTTTTATTTCGGTTACGTTCGAACGAAATAATTTGGGAACGTTAATTCGAACCGCTCCCTAACCGGTTACTCCGTGCATGGATGCGGGAGCAATGACCGCTGTCGCGCCGGTGACGCTCCTTGCGGCGCCTCAACTCAAACGCGAGCGAGCCTATAATGTTGACCAATGTTATAAACTACCCCTACCTAGTGTTATAAATCCGGAGGTACATACATACAGACATTTTTTCTAAAAATCGTTTTTTTTGTGTTCAGTATCGTTTATATAGTTTCCTCGACTAAGTCGTTTCTTTTAATTTTCAAGCTACAGACACGGCTTTTCTACAGACTTATTATTAGATAAATTAATATTGTTCCTTGGCTACGATTTCTAGGATTTATTTTTCTATGGCACCACGCATTTAATTATGGAAAGCAACAATAGGGATGACGACGACAGGGTGAAGAAATCGAAATTAGTCCGTCAGTCAGCTAATAAAAAAATATTAGACAGGTATTTTTTGTTTTATCAAATTAACAAAGAATGACTAAGTTAAAACGCATTAAAGTTGGAGAGTGGGGGCTAACTACGTTACCGTTAGGTATAAATCGTACCTAACCGTGACGTCACGCGACATTTCAACTCAATATATCTCCGTATAAGTTTGATTAAATGAAAAAAGAAAAAATACGTGTCCAACACTTTTCAATAATCTTCCTGATAGAGTAAGAAAAAAAAAGTTGTCGTCGTCCCTATTCAGGCCTATAGAAAAATTATTCAAAAAATGTTTTTTATTCGATCCTGAAAACATAAGGAATAAAAAAAAATCTTCCTTAGTGGATAGGCATCCACTCATAAGAGGAATACCTACGTGTGCGAAATTTTAAGTTTCTAGCCCTGAGGGTTCGGCCTGTGCGTTTATATAAAACTAGCTTTTACCCGCAACTTCGTATGCGCAGAAGTATTAAATGTAAAACCCCGATTTTTTCCCGTTCCCGTGGGAATTTCGCAAAATCCTTTCTTAACGTATGCCTACGTCATAACATCTACCTACATGCCAAATTTCAGCCCGATCCGTCCAGTGGTTTGGGCTGTGCGTTGATAGATTACTATGTCAGTCAGTCAGTCACCTTTGAGTTTTATATATTAAGATTTCATCCCCTATTTTATCTGTATATATAAAAGGCGATGTCGCGACTGACTGACTGACTGACTGACTGATCAACGCCCAGCCCAAACCGTTGATGATAGAAGTTTGAAATTAAGAGACAACATTGTATGTTGTAGGCATCGTTTAAGAAAGGATTTTTCGGAATTTGTACAGTAAGGGTCAAAAAAGGGGTACATCGGTTGTATGCAAGTCCGTCATCTTTAAAAATAGAAGTACAAAACATAATGGTTTAGGTGCTTAATTAGAATCAAACTAAACATATTTCAGCATTTTTAGAAATTTCGTCTATAAGGGGGTTAAAAAGAGGATGAAAGTTTGTATTAGATGAATCATCATCTTTGAAGTTAAACTACCGAAATATTATGATTTAGATATTTGATTACAAAGAATTAACACGTGTTTTAGCATTTTTAGAAATTTCATATTTAAGGGGGTGAAATAGGGGATGAAAGTTAATATAGATGAATCATCATTTTTGAAATAAACGTCCGAAATGTTATAATTTAGATGATCGATTACAAATACATACATGTTTCAGCATTTTTAGAAATTTCACCTTTACGGGGTTGAAATTAGGGGATGAAAGTTTGCATGGATAAACTTCTTTGAAGTAAAACGGCCTGAATATTATGATTTTGCTGGAGTGGCGTCCGCGAACCGGTAGACGAGCTGTCGGTAGGCCTCCAACAAGATGAAGTGACGACCTTGTAAAGGGCGCGGGAACGCGGTGGATGCGAGTGGCACAGGACTGGTCTGAGTGGCGCGCCTTGGGGGAGGCCTATGTCCAGCAGTGGACGTCTATCGGCTGAAATGATGATGATGATGATTATGATTACAATATTTTACACGTACGAAGTCGCGGGCAAAAAGCTAGTTATTTATGAAGGGGATGACTGATTACACCCATTTCCCTGGTCTCCCCTGGTGTTACGGGTTATCCGTTCCCAGAGCCGTCGCCCCGTTGAAGCCTATTATCTTCACTATCGTTTGATCTTGTAGGTCATCTTCATCTAGCGTGTCCCTTTCTGTTCTTTCCCATCTCGCCATTGCGTATGATGGGCATTTCGCTAGTAGATGTATACCCGTTTCTTTCTCGCCACATTCTAGGCACCTTGGGTCATCTTTTATCTTCAGAATAGTTAGGTGTCTGTTCAGTGTGCAGTGTCCTGTAATTATTCCGACGGATAGTCTTAATTGTTCCTGCTGTGTCCTATGGCTTGTGTCCTTCTTTTCTTGTCTATGTTTTTGATGAAGATCTTCGATTGTCTGTGGCCCTCTAGACCCTGCCATCTTTGGTTTTCTTCTTGTATTGCTTTCTGCCGTATGACTCCTTTTGTGATATTGTGTGCTATAGGCAGTCTCGGTTCTGGCCCCACAAAGGTTTCGTCGGCGCCTTTTCTGGCCAGTTCATCGGCCATTTCGTTCCCGGTATTGCCCTCATGTCCAGGCACCCATGCGACTATCAGTTCTTTGTCACCTTTCTCCGCCAGCCAGTTAAGTGTTTTCTTGCACTCATTAACCAGTTTGGAGCATGATTCTTCTTTATTTTCTTCTTTAGCCCCTAAGAGTTTGGCCTGTGTGTTGGTAATTTCGCCTTTTATATATAATACTAGCTTTTTGCCTGCGCCTTACGTGTAAAATATTGAATTTAATGCAAATCGAGATTTTAGCGCATGCTTTTTTGGTGGTGGTAGGAGGACGTGGTGCAAGGACCGTCGGGATAGTTACCACCGTTTTACTTGATAACTTGCCGCCAAATAATGATGGTTAATCCGTACAAACTTTTATCCCCTATTTCACCCCCGTAAAAGTGAAATTTTCAAAAATGCTTGTGGTGGTAGTGGTAGGTATAGGGTTGCCAGATGGCCGGGATTTAGCGGGATTCTCCCGAATTTTATTGTGGCCTCCCGACTCCCGACAAAGTAATAAATCTCCCGAAAAACTACTCGAGAACATGAACATGAACATAGGCACCCCCCAGCCAGACAATTCCAGTTTGGAATTTACAGTCTGATACGGCAAGCGTATTATCTTCCGTAGCAATAGACCTGGTAGCCGATCTTGAGCATGACCTCCGTCCTGGGATCACATTTGGTACCACCTCAGTAGTACAAAATGTCAACTTGGAGTATAAATCTTGCTTGAGATCTGCATAGTCATTGCTACGGATCAAGACAAAGGGGCACAAATAATTGTTTAGGAGTGACACGCTCTGGGATGGGAGGGGACGGACAAACTTTCATCCCCTAATTTCACCCCGTAAAGGTGAATTTCTAAAAATGCTGAAACATGTATTTTATTATTTGTAATCGATTATCTAAATCATAGAATTTCGGGCGTTTAACTTCAAAAATGATGATTCATCTATATAAACTTTCATTTCATCCCCTATTTCACCCCTTAAATATAAAATATCTAAAAATGCTGAAACACGTGTTTCATTCTTTGCAATCAAATATATAAATAATAATATTTTGGTCGTTTAACTTCAAAGATGATGATTCATCTATATAAACTTTCATTCCCTATTTCACCCCTTAAATATGAAATTTCTACAAATGCTGAAACACGTGTTTAATTATTTGTGATCAAATATCTAAATAATAATACATATTTCGGTCGTTTAACTTCAAAGATGAAGGTTCATCCCTGTTTCACCCCCTTGAAGACGAAATTTCTAAAAATGCTGAAATAAGTTTCATTTGGTTCTAATAAGGTACCTGAAACATGATGTTTTTTATTTCTAACTAAAAAGATAACGCACTTGGATACAAAGCGGATGTACCCCTATTTTTGACCCTTACTGTACGAAACAACGACTACAACATACAATCAATGTGTCTCCTAATTTCAAACTTCTATCATCAGCGGTTTGGGCTAGGCGTTGATCAGTCATTCAGTCAGTCGCGATATTGCTTTTTATATATACAGATATTTATTATTATCTATCTAGATAGCGCGTTTAAAGTATAAGAATAGGTACCGAGTAGGATGGTAGGCGAAGGCGAAAGAAGCTTGCTAAATTCTAATGCAACAATAACAATAGGTAATGAGGACGCGTGCGCGTCAATTTTTAGTAACGACGGTCAACTAAACGGAAAATTGAAACCAAACAAATCGGGCAAAGCGGGCGGTCACTCACCCTAGTCTCCGCTCGCACGGAGGGAGCGCTCTCTAACCGGTTAATTTTTTCGTTCTTGGGAGCGGGAACTTTATTTATAGGTTAGGCTCTCAAAGCGTGGCTCTAACCGCTCCGGAAAATTAACCGGTTTTCAAGCCCTGGTGTTCTCTGACCCCTAAAGGGAAATTCTAATTTAAATCTGTTCCTTTTATGACGAAGCATGTTATTTGAATTTGTTTTTATACATTTGAGCCGTGGTGGCCTAGTGGTTCGACCTACCACCTCTCATGCAGAGGGTCGGGGGTTATGTGCGATATTCTTCGGCGAAGAAAAACATCGTGGGGAAACCTGCACTCATCTGCGAAGTAATTCAAAGATGTGTGTGAAGTCCCCAATCCGCACTGGGCCCGCGTGGGGACTATAGCCCAAATCCTCTCGTGATGAGAGGAGGCCTGTGCCCAGCAGTGGCACGCAAATAGGCTGTAGTAGTAGTAGCAGTTCTTTATTCATTTACGTTTCCGATTCTATGAAGTAGATATCCGTTATTTCTACGCCTGAACATGTAATATTATATGAATGATGTGAGATGCGTCTTGGCTTAGGATTCACGAGCGGACTAAAATACCTCGTAATGTAGAACAAAGCGCAACCGACTGTTGTTCGTCAAGGTGACAAGTGCCGAGGATATTCAACGTTTTTCTTGTCTTTTTACATTCTGCTAGTCTTTGGAGTATTTTTATAGGTAAATCCCTGTGCGCAACGCTCGCACTGTTAGTATTTATTAACTGACGATCGTTTTGAACTCCCGATGCAAAAAAGGTGCTAGTTTGACCTCCCTTTCCTGATGTGTTGAGTGTTTCATTAACTTTGTCTTTCTTTGTGGGGCTATATTCGAAGTCTTAAAATAGGGATCTCCCATAGACATAAATAATACTTCGTATGGACCCGGCCTAACGTAGATACATGTCATGTTTCCCTACTTCATTGGTGTCCAATCCAAAGTTAAACTTATATCGTGACACTAAAGCTGGGTCACATTTTTTCAACAACGAGACGAGTTTTTAGATACTGAGAAACAGTTTCGAAAAAAGTTTTTTTATAAACGTTTATTGCCACGCACGCTCGGTGACAGAACTTTGGATTGGACACCGTGGAAGTGGGGACTTATTACGTGTACGTTAGACCGGGTCTATATTATTTACGTCTATGGGATCTCCCTATTCCCTGTTTTTCTGTTACCTCTTCACGCTTCTACCGCCAGTGGTTGAAGCACCTCAAGAATCGGCCCATGCGACTAGAAATTTAGTATGGCGGTAATAGTTCCGAGTCCCGGGAAAGGACATAAGTTAGCTACTTTTTATCCCGGAAAAGACATACAGAGATACTTTCGCATTAATAATATTACTTAATATGTATAGCGTCATTCAATTCAAATTCAATCATTTATTCAGCAAATTGGCCACATAGGGTAGGGGCACTTTTACACGTCAGAAAAAGAATTTACCAGCGCTTCCTAGACCCATTGCTTGTGAAGAAGCGCCGCAACAAACTCAAGCAGAAGGCCTTTTTTTCAAAATTTACATTAAGTACATGTATAAAATATACATATAGGTACGTACTAAAATGACATTGAAGGGATGTATAGTCCCTACCTTAAACTTAAATAGAGAGAGATTAGAGATGTATAGTCTCCAAGGGTCCAGAAAAATATATTATGGAGATGGCCTCCATTGTCAAATAAATATAAATTCGATAGATGTCGACAGTCTCAAAATGTCAATAAATAATGAAATACATCATGTATAAAAGAGTTCATTAATCATTAATACATGTCAACAAGAACATGATGAGGTCTCCCGCTTAAAATGTTTGACTTAGTCATATATTTAAAGCTAATGATTATTTTTAAACGTCCTTGCAAGCTTTTTAAACGTCCTTGCAAGCATGAACAGACCGGACCCCACAGACAGCACCCGTTCACGAGCGTGACGCGTATCTCAGCCATCGCCTCCCTCAACCATTTCTTAGGGAAGGTGACATTTGAATACCACAAGATAATTATGTATATAAAACATGAATTTAAGACATATTGTTTGTATCTCAGTTTTCAGGCAACAGGACCGCGTCACTTGATCACTGGTTATAGCATCATAGCAATATATCATAGAACTTAGTACCTACCTATGTCAAGTTTTAGTTTCTGCTCTTAGTTTTAAAAACTGTTATGATAATTCTAGGAAAACCTGTTATTGGCCTATGTTGTATTAAATTTATCACTTGTAATTTTGTTTAGAAATACGGCTGTTGGTTTTCTGTAAAATAAATAAATGTCTTAAGCATGTCTTAAGGCCATTCCCTGACCCAGCACCGTCAAATTGTTCATGTAAGATCATAATTTTCTAAGAAATGTTAAAAGATAAAAATATGAAAAAAAACATATGTTATATTTGATTATATCATCCTTACATGACAGCTTTCGTTGCACGTTTCACGAAACTTCCCTACAATTTTATTCCAAAGTAACCTCTAACTCGGACCTTTAATCCAACTTTACTCCAGTTTATTATATCAAACAGTGTAAAACTAAATATAACAGAAATATTATCCGTATTATATGCATACATTGACAGCTATATAAATGCCATGTTTTTAGACGGTATTTTTATAGGAATTAAAACGCGTTAAATACTAACTAAATCGGGCGTTCTGTGCGTAGCGCTTTCTCTTTCGACGTGACGGCTGAGCTGGGTATAGGAACGGCCTTAAGCGTCCTTGGCGCAACGTGTCTACACAACAGCATCTATTGAAAATGTGTCACTTACCTACTCACAATGGCCGTCTCATTGCACGTAAGTACCTACATTTCATGATTCCATAGACGCGATGACGTCTCGAAGCGTCATTCATAGCTAATCATGGCGTGATCACGCGACTTCAGAATCTGAATACTTACTTAGACATAGTCACAGGGCGGACATGGGCCTATAAAAGCACGATTTCGAACACAATTCGAATGAAGTGTCAATGTTTGCGTGCGAGGACGTCTGTACACTTGTAAATGTGTGTGTACCACTACGCGGGCCAGTGATCCACTCTCCATCTCCGGATGAAACAAATGACGGACAGGAGAGTTGTGTCGGCCTTTCCGCTTAAATAATACATAATATGATCCGACTGACGCTATACTATATTATGATACCTGAGTTCAATGTCTAAGGATTAAATAATGCATATGTGATAGGAATTAGAGAGACCTACGTCGAGAGGTCAATAAAGCTTCCACAAGCTTATCCAACGGGTGAGGTCCGTGCTGCCAACGTGAATAGGATCGAGAGCCACTCATCGTGGTAAATCCTCTCTTATGTGATCCAATTCCTTGTCATCACGGATTCTCCTTGCTCATCTCCAACTGCGGGACCAGTAGGTCCCTGGAGGGTCCTCCACCTTCCCCATAGACCTTCCCATTCCACCGTCATTAACGTTACTCTTACTTAACCTCGCAACGTATTTCTCTCGTATAGAAAACATAAGCACTCACCGGGGGAGTCTTCTAATTACCTCTTTCTAGCCTCTCATACACTCATACCCTGAAAACAGTCTCGTTTACTTCGCTTAGTAAGTATCGACTTCTAAGACACGTTCCCTCCGTGCCTGTCAAAAATCATCGAGTTTTCCCGCCCAAGTTCTGTCATTCGTAATACCAGTACAAAATATCGTTAAGTCTCGTTTACACTCACCTCGATATAGAAATCGCTATAATTAGCGACACTCCGGAGGGCGAGCACTAAGAACAAGGGCAGCAAGCAGACGAGTGCACTCTGCGATCTTTTACCTCGCTTTTATCGCAGCGGCTCGTCTCTCGGTTCCAGGTGTATAAGTCTCTCCATCTTCTTCGATAGATCTGGTCCCAGTTGTCTCTTCACAAGTGGGTACATTATCACTCTCAATCTCTTCAACATCTATTGGAGCCACCGAGTTACTGGCTTCACTGTCCATGTTCTCTTCATCAACTGTGACTCTTCGGTTCTCTTCTTATCAAAGTATATTTCGATTTCCCGGCTCTGTTATGTGATCGGTTTTGTGGAGATCGGACACATGGATCTTTAGACAGCCGAATCGTGTAAGCTCTCATCGCTAAACACGTGAAAAGAAATCCACGTCTTTTGATGCTCGTTATCTGTATCTCCATATAATGGACAGTCCGTATGTGTAAACGGTGTGCTGTAGTTTCCTCTCTCTCTCTCTCTCTCTTGGTAAAGCTCCTCTTAGTACTCTCTCTATTATGGACCGAGCCGTAGGTATCCAGTATTGTTGACGAATGTGTACATCTTTTATGACATTTCTCGTGAAACCAGTCTCTGGGCAAGAGAATAATGTGTGACATGTTATATGATCAGTCAGTCTGCTTCATTCAATCTCTACTTCTCAGTAGGCCGTCTACGTCTGTGAATAATTCCAAGTTGCGAGCGAGGTTCATCTCATTACCTCTGATCTACTCTGGAGAGTAAGTCTCTTGCAAGTTCCTTATAATTTGGACTTGGGAATTCATATGACTTTACTTTGGCGCTGTTACTGTATTGATGTAAGGCTCAGGAGCCAAGGTATGTAACATAATCTGGAGACTGTGTCTCCAGACCCTCCGCCTATAAGGCGGCAAACAACTGGCCTTAGTGGTTTCTCTGGTGGATATCTGCAGGCCACGTCTTCTATCCCTGGACAGGAAGTTGGGGCCATCTATTCATAATTGTTTCTTCTGAGACCATCTTGCGGCTGTATCTGCTGGATTCTCTCTTGAGTTACGCTTCCACTACAGTATTCTGCCTGTTCTCCTTTATTTGATTCACTACAAAAGGTAGTAGTTACTTATCTGGATAATCTAGCTAAGTACGATTAAACTGGCTGTCCCTATGGACAGAGTACCTATGTACTGCTTGGCTCTTTATAGTTTCAGATGGTATTTCAAGTAGGACAACAGACAATAGTTACCAATAACACAGCCTTGCTATGGGATTGTGAGGATCTTCCTTTTATTCGCATATACCTGCATTTTCGTACACTTTCCGTTTCTTTCAAATAGGACAAGTCTACTCTTTGCCCTCAAAACAGCAGTCTTTACATCGTGATAAGTGCTGATTCGCAGGTATACAACCGCTGTGTGTGAGTATTTTGAGGCATCGGTGAAACAATGCAGTTCATATTCTACTGTCCCCTTCAGGCTCGTTTCTACATATTGTGGAACTCTAACTTCTCTGATTCTGGTTTGCTGAAGATGGTTATAATAGTCTCATATTTCTTGATCAACTCTTCAAATATGATTCCTTCTCACTTGTAGCTCTTTCCTACAATTTCCATAGAAACAGCTGAACCTGTAGAATGATCGGAGACACAATACCGCAGTGTCTTTAGAGCTCCTTTCTTTGTAACTCTCGATAATCATTAGTAAACAACGCTTCTTTCGTATTTATTGTCAGTACATCTTCACTGATATCCCATAGGAATTTTATTGTTCTGGTATCTCTCACACAAACAAGTTCTTTGATGACCAGACTCATCAACTCAGATTCATGGATAGTTCTTCAAATGTATCTGTATAATCTGAAGTTTAGAAGTAACGCAGTCATTAAGACTCTTCTGCTCTCTTTTTCTGCTGAAGCATCTCAAACCATGCGTCTACCTCTTCAATGATGGTAACATCTCATTGCTCCATTAGATCATCACCATGGTCTTGTATGGTGAACTAGTCAATTCACTGCTCTTTCGTAGCATAGACTAACTAATTAGTTGGAATGGAAGGTCAAGAAGGTGCGTCTACGTTAATTTTACAAGGTATCATCCATTATGGTAATCTACGGTCTCATTAAAACATTGGACTGCCTCTTCTTCTCTATTGGCTTTTACAGAATCTGTTGTAACAACGTTTCCAAGACTATACAATGTTTTCAGGAAAGCACAAGCACATATGGCTGTTCTGGTGGCAGGTCACTCCTACTGTCAATGTATTCATATTAATTGCCTTTGTCTACATTGCCTGATACACACAATCCATCCAAAGTCAGTATCTACTAAAGCCTTTTGGTCAATCTTAACTATAATAAAGAAGAAGTAGTAGTCACTTCCAATGACAATATCTTCTCATATCTACCTTTGTAGAGTGATTCATCATCTGCCTATAAATCAACCAAACTCTTTGGGAAGTAGAACTTGGTAGCCCATTCATAATACAGGGTATAAAATTGACATGTTGCTTCCTCACTCACTAAACCTTCTTCCAATCCTTATTGTGATGTTCAAGCATGGGCTTGGTGTCTCAGGAGAATAATTTGAGACCCAAAAGTATAGATATAAATTATAGGTGTCAATCCAAGGGGTTCTTGACAAGTCCGCTTCTAAAAGTAGTTTCTTTTGGCTGAAAATGCCAATGCTCTTTAATGCCAAAATCCATGGTTGTCTTGTCTGTTAACTAGATCTAAATTCTCATGGAACTCTTTTTCTGGTGCATGAGCACACTTCAGGACTTTATTCAGCGTTTCACAGTGAGAATCAAGTTCCTTTATTCTGTTTCAATACTTGGCCTTCATGGTGTCCTTTTCTTTGGTGACACTTAAACCGTCAAGGATTTCCTTGGCTGTTCCTTCCCTTGGTATACAGGAAGGGCTCGAACCTGTCCCTCAAGAACTGTTCCATAGTAGCGGCACTGTGTATTGATGCTGTCTGTAAACGAAATGGTCGCTTGAAATACACGGTACTGTAAGCGCCTGTAATTCGCCTATGTATTTATTGCACTATAATGTTCCATATGAAATGTATATCGCGTATTTCGCTTCACGAAAAATTATGGTTTCCTTAAGGCTTACATAAGGTAAGGAAATGCGATTATGCCATTTCATGGTTCATGTTTGCGTTGGCGTTCCTTCACAACTACAGTAATTATTAATTCAATGTATCACCGAAATACTCACAATCGATTTCACTGTATGCACTGATTTGAAACACTTCACGAATTAACACAGTACCTTTACTCTGCACTTCACTTTCACACAAGTTACTATTAAGTTGAACTTGAATTACTCGAACTTGAAAAGAAGAAGAACTACTTTGAGATAACTTTGAATAAAATTCATAAACTTCTAAAGCCGGTAAGTGATCATAATAAACAAATAGATTCACAACACGGTCTGTTCTTAATTGCCATATATGTACGTAGTTCAATTATTACTCTTGTTCAAGTCTCGCGCTTATCCAATAGAAAAATTCGATGCATTTGCAAATCTGCAGTGCCAAGATTCTGACCAATAGGAGCGCTTGTTTTCGTTCACTGCATGTAAAACAGAACAGTGAGAACTGTCGTACTAAATGTTGCCAGATGAAACTCGATATGACTCGAATGAAAGTCGCTGTCATGATCCGCTTTCCACTCGATAAATCATTTTTAGTCAAATCAACTGAGTGTCAGTTGAATGTGATTGAATTAATCGATTTTATAATATCGATTTATTGTTGGGAACCTCAACCAATTTTTACTTGATTTATCTTTTACATCGTACACTTATCGCTACCACCGCACACCGCCCGGCCTACAGGCCAATCACTTGACAGTCTTGACACTGGCAAAATTGTCCCGCACATAGACAGAAGCCAGTATTTAAAAAGAAGTCAAATCGACTATTTGACAGATTTATTTGACGTTGAATACTCATTCAAATTTGCCACTATAAATAAAACCATTTTATACCATTATAATTTTAACCATTTCTAAATTCGTGTCCATCATTCTAATGAAAATCGGTACTGAATACTTATTTTACCAATTGAAAAAGGAAAGACCCGAGTATTAATAACAGTCGGTACTTACTACGTGGTCTAGTCGTCATCGGGCGACATGCACAACATTTCTTTTATCGCGTCCACAACACAGATGCCACCGCGATCATGTTCTATCGTTCTGTATCGGTGACTAAGAAAATTCTGCCTTGTAAACATCTAATTTCTCACCACTATGCTCAGTGCATCTCACTCGCATGTCGTGTACGAGTGAGACACACGACAGTGTCGTCCGGCCTATCATCGCACAGCCTCATTCATTTCACTTGAAATGACATAACACCTAAATATTGTTACTCACGGAATACTCTGTATCTGGGTTTAAATATTAGGGTGGCTATACCAAACGAAGCGTACAATCAGATTCAGGTTCAAATGTAATAGCTTGTCTCTCTCTTTGTCCAACGCTATGACGATAGACAAGGACAAGAAAAGGCAAAAGCCAAAACTTGGGCCCATTTTTCAATGGTGAACGAAAACGACCTTACATAATTATCTAAACTTAATTTCCATCGTTTCGAAACTAACACGTCTCGCTCCGGACGTACTCCTACGAGCTATTTCCATTTTGTCATCGCATCGCCGCGGTGAATGAATGAATCGAATAAATAGAACCATCAGAATAATCGATTAATCGACTTGGTGTCACTCGGATTTGGTTATGGCAACTTTTTTATAACTGTCATTTAACTTTTATGTAAATAATCGCTTTTTATTTGTACATTTCTAAAACATGCCGAAATTTATAAAATTGGACGTAATTTTCTTAGTATTATGGATTATTACCATAAGGAAGAGAACAATGAACACATATGGACCAGCATACTTCAGTTTCTTCTAGAAAATATGCTTACTTTTGGTTGATAACTTTTACAGCTTGTTCAAGGGAAAAAACTTCTACCTGTTCTTGTTACTGAGACTTAATTTGTACTGCACTAACTTATCAATGAATGAGCACTTGGGCTCTCATGCTAGCTTTAGCATTTCATTACAAAGTTTACTTACATGAAACTTATTATATTTTTTGTCATAACTCTTCAAGTTACTCATTGCCACTAAGGGGGCACTACTGACCCTAATGCTCTTGAACACTAACATTTTCATGGTACTTATATAGGCTCTTGGGATGCAATGCTTTGGTGAGGTTTCTCAAAATATAAATTTAGGATCTGACATTTGTTATGCATACTCACTGAACAGTGAACACTTAAAGATCTGATTCTTTAACTCTGCCTACTACAGGCTTACAGCTACACACATCAGTTGTCTCTACTCTCTATACTCCAAGGTGCTGTGTCTACAGTGATACCCAGGCTCTCGGGTAATGATATCTCAACAAAGACTCTACTATGGTGCCTACCCAGGCTCTTGGGTGCTGATTGCTCAGCGGTCTACTCTCTTAGACAAAGACAAACATGCTGTAACAACCGTGGTGCCTACCCAGGCTCTTGGGCGCTGATTTCTTAGTGGAATCTACTCTCATAGACAAAGACAAACATACTGTAACGGCCGTGGTGCCTACCCAGGCTCTTGGGCGCTGATTACTCACACTCTCAGACAAATGACCAAACATGCTGTAACAACAGCGATGCCTATCCAGGCTCTTGGGACGGATTGCTCAGACTCTCTCAGACAAACAACAAACATGCTGTAACAACAGCGGTGCCTATCCAGGCTCTTGGGACTGATTGCTCAGACTCTCTGACAAACGACAAACATGCTGTAACAACAGCGGTGCCTATCCAGGCTCTTGGGACTGATTGCTCAGACTCTCTGACAAACGACAAACATGCTGTAACAACAGCGGTGCCTACCCAAGCTCTTGGGCGCTGATTGCTGAAACTCTCTCAGACTAAAGACAAACATGCTGTAATGCTAGTGGTGCCTACCCAGGCTCTTGGGACAGATTTCTCACACTTAGTTATCCAACAGGACTCTTTAACAGCTATTTGCTACTACCTCAACTGTACCTAATGCAAGGTTCTTATAATTTCCAAACTTTGTCTTATCCAACACAGGACTCTTCACTTACTAGTACTTCCGGGGTACCTACCTACTACAAGGTTCTTATAATTGCCAGACATTGTCTTATCCAATATAGGACTCTTTAATTGCTAGTAATTCATCGGTACCTATTACAAGGTTCTTATAATTGCCAAACATTGTCTTATCCAATACAGGACTCTTTAATTGCTAGTAATTCATCTGCACCTATTACAAGGTTCTTATAATTGCCAGACATTGTCTTATCCAATATAGGACTCTTTAATTGCTAGTAATTCATCTGCACCTATTACAAGGTTCTTATAATTGCCAGACATCGTCTTATCCAATACAGGACTCTTTAATTGCTAGTAATTCATCTGCACCTATTACAAGGTTCTTATAATTGCCAAACATTGTCTTATCCAATACAGGACTCTTTAATTGCTAGTAATTCATCTGCACCTATTACAAGGTTCTTATAATTGCCAAACATTGTCTTATCCAACACAGGACTCTTACTAATACTTCCGCGGTACCTATGGCAAGGTTCTCATGTTTGGCAAACACTGGCTCATCCAATACAGGACTTTTAAATTGCTACTCTTTTAGCGGTACCTAATGCAAGGTTCTTATGTTTGGCAAACACTGGCTCATCCAATACAGGACTTTTAAATTGCTACTCTTTTAGCGGTACCTAATGCAAGGTTCTTATGTTTGGCAAACACTGGCTCATCCAATACAGGACTTTTAAATTGCTACTCTTTTAGCGGTACCTAATGCAAGGTTCTTATGTTTGGCAAACACTGGCTCATCCAATACAGGACTCTTAAATTGTTGTTACTTCAGCAGTACCTAATGCAAGGTTCTTAACAATTCATAACACTGGTTTATCCAATACAGGACTCTTGGTTGTTGCTTAATCGGTATTACAATTTAAATTTTATTTATTTTATTCTATTTATTTATTTTTAGTCAGGCAGCAATTTGCCGATGCGTCTAAATCCTATCTTCACTTTTAGAGTTTAGTATTATAAAATTAATCCCAGCATTTCTTCACCATTTTGTCGGCCTTTCCGCTTAAATAATACATAATATGATCCGACTGACGCTATACTATATTATGATACCTGAGTTCAATGTCTAAGGATTAAATAATGCATATGTGATAGGAATTAGAGAGACCTACGTCGAGAGGTCAATAAAGCTTCCACAAGCTTATCCAACGGGTGAGGTCCGTGCTGCCAACGTGAATAGGATCGAGAGCCACTCATCGTGGTAAATCCTCTCTTATGTGATCCAATTCCTTGTCATCACGGATTCTCCTTGCTCATCTCCAACTGCGGGACCAGTAGGTCCCTGGAGGGTCCTCCACCTTCCCCATAGACCTTCCCATTCCACCGTCATTAACGTTACTCTTACTTAACCTCGCAACGTATTTCTCTCGTATAGAAAACATAAGCACTCACCGGGGGAGTCTTCTAATTACCTCTTTCTAGCCTCTCATACACTCATACCCTGAAAACAGTCTCGTTTACTTCGCTTAGTAAGTATCGACTTCTAAGACACGTTCCCTCCGTGCCTGTCAAAAATCATCGAGTTTTCCCGCCCAAGTTCTGTCATTCGTAATACCAGTACAAAATATCGTTAAGTCTCGTTTACACTCACCTCGATATAGAAATCGCTATAATTAGCGACAAGTTGGGCGCGAGTTGCGCCCCGACTAGATTTAAGCGGGTGATTCCGTGGCCATTCTGTATGTAATACTATTAAATATTCTGTACTTAACAATGGTCTAAATAGCCTGAGTATTGGACTCGGAATTTAACAAGACGTACCTAGACAAATATAAAAAACATGAACCGAACCCTCGTGTAAGGCGGGACGGTGCGTTATTCTTTTTTAGCCGGCTGCCGGCGCGGCGACCTTGCTCGTCTGAAATAATTGCCGAATATTTCGTTCAGATCGGCTATTCAGCCTTGCCCACAGGCCTTGCCCGTGAATCTGACGTCAGCACGATGTTTGATTAGTTTGTGTAGCGAAGCGAACTATATTTGATGGGAATAGGCATTGTCAAGGACTTCAGAGTACGTCACACGATGTTCGAACGAGACCCACCAGACCACAGAGGGGGAAAATGGATGGTCATTGAGTTACAGACTAGAGTGTACAGGGGCTATATTCGAAGTCTTAGAATAGGGATCTCCCTGTTCCCTATAGGATAAAGCGATAACCGAATTCCAAAGCGGGCGAAGTCGCAGGCAGAAGCTAGTTTTTTTACCCGGCTGAGCCAGAAGGAGGGTTATATTTTTTTATGAATATGAACAGCAGGCAGCCTGATGGAAAGTGGTGACCACCTCCTATAGAAATAGGGAACACCAGAGAGGTCATAAATTAATTGCCTGTCAATATTCGAACTAGTACCACTGAGCTTTATTAACGCTAATCATAGTCGATTAACAATAATCACAACATTATGTAATTACCTATCAGGAATATCTTGAATCGAAGCCGATCCTCAGCTTAAGCGGAATACAACACTCACTCCAATAATAAAATATTATTGGAGCATAAGGAATAATTATATGTCTGAATTGAGAAATGTTTAAAGCTGTGTAAAGTATTTTATAGCATTAATAATTTTTGGAACTCAATATATCTATGTTGAGTTCCAAAAAAATACTACATTGCGTTTTTGCTTTTCTGTATACAATATACTCTACCTACTTATATTCCATTGTAGTTGTTATGCTAGAAGATTGGCGAAATCCTAGTTCTTTTTAATACCAGCTGATCATTCACCTCCGGTCATTAGATCACGTGTTTCTGTCGTGGGATTCGTGGACGTTTAGATATTCACAACCAGAATCTATTTACTTGCTTCCATGTTGTTATTAGTTTATCAAATACATCACACGACGAATCCATATTATTATAAATGCGAAAGTAACTCGGTCTGTCTGTCTGTTACCTTTTCACGCTTCAACCGCTAGACCGATTTATAGTGGGATGGAGATAGCCACCACTGAGCTTTTCGTGAGGAAACCTGCACGCATCTACGATGTAATTCAAAGATGTGTGTGAAGTCCCCAATGCGCACTGGGCACGCGTGGGGACTACCTATAGCCCAAACCCTCTCGTGATGAAAGGAGGCCTGTGCCCAGCAGTGGGAGTGGGACGCAAATATATATCCATTTACTACTAGTACTATGTAGGTATTACATTTTTATGTAGCATAGCAACTCAATTTGCGATTGCCATTTTACACGATAGCCAGCATTATGCTTGTTTCGATACGTATTAATAAACTAGCTTCTGCCCGCGACTTCGCCCGCGTTTAATTCGGTTTTCGCGTTCCCGTTTTTCCGGGATAAAAGGTAGCCTACCTATGTCCTTTCCCGGAACCCCAACTATCTCCATGCCAAATTTCATCTCAATCGGTCCAGCGGTTGAAGCGTGAAGAGGTAACAGACAGACAAAAAGACAGAGTTACTTTCGCATTTATAATATTACTAGCTTTCGACTTCGCCCGCGTGGAATTCGGTTATCGCGTTCCCGCTGGAACTATGCGTTTTTCCGGGGTGAAAAGTAGCCTATGTCCTTTCCCGGGACCCCAACTATCTCCATGCCAAATTTCATTTCAATCGGTCCAGGGGTTGAAGCGTGAAGAAGTAACAGACAGACAGAGTTACTTTCGAATTTATAATATTAGTATGGATTAATATACCTAATTCATATAATATGGATATGGATGACGTAGATCCATAACGATTCGTTTTGAATTGAACAATCGCCAATAATCAAATGATGAAAGTCGTTGAATATTACAGGTAATGCCTCATTTTCTCGAACAATGACACCAACTGTCGGTAGTTAGTTGCACATAATCGACATTGTTCGCTTTGTTCAGACTTGATCAGCCCGACGACGTTGGGTGACAAAATGCTTTCAAAATACTACTTTATTACAGACGTAGTAAAGTCAGAAAAAAATCAACAATAAATTAACTAATCCGCATCTATACCCGGGACCCAAACTATCTCCATGCCAAATTTCATCTCAATCGATCCAGCGGTTGAAGCGTGAAGAGGTAACAGACAGACAGACAAGAGTTAATTTCGCATTTATAATATTAGTATCGATATCGATATCATGATACAAGCTATTGCGCTCCGAATGAGGCCCCGGGAGGAATCCAACATTTTCATAAAATCATCAAAACTTATATATTATATTTCCGTTATAAATTTGACTTGTTAACGGACGTAAAAATGAAATACGAAAGAATTCACGTAGTAACTAATTTCCTCCTTTAGCACGTTTCAACTAGGTTCGAACCAGTTTGCTTGACCTACTAACCGTCATGCCTAAAAATCTAGTCAGGTGGGCGTGCGCTAGTTTGCCATTACCGTTGACATAAAAAAAAACCTACCCTGGAAGAGCGTCTGACGTTAAGGTGATAACTCACGGTTTCATGTAGCCTCTACGATAATAGATGGCGCGGGTGGTAGATATTGTAATTTTCAGGATTTACGCCAAATTCCAAGCCCAAAGGTACACTTTGATGGACTATGCGATTGAAGGGATATATTATACATCTCAATTTCACATAATTATCCGTACATTACCTTTCATTTAGGAAAAAAGGCGACAAGTCTGCCGAGAATGAACTCACGCACACATACTGAGGTAGTGAAACGTAGTGGAAACCAAGGCTTAATTTCGCCGAGATTCACAGAGCTTCTGTGGCGCTGTGGTTTTTGTGATTTCTTTTTATGAAGTATAAATCGTGGAAGTCGTGGGTTCGATCCTCACTTTTTCAACTTTTTGTATTTTTTTTTTCTTTTTTCTATAATAAATATTTGTAAAGGGGAAAAATAAAACTAGTGAAACTTTTGATATATTTTACTTGACATTATAGAAATATTTTTAATCTAGATATGATTATTTATTTCTACTACTATTTTTAATCAAAGGATAAAAATCCGTGTGTATTTCGTTACATTATCCTCCTCCTCCGGCACATACTTCTTGTGGCGGTCTTCCATGTGCAGCGATCTTCGCCCTGGTGCATCGCCGCATTTACCGGCGGCACCTGTTCGGCCTCCTCTCTCTGGGTCTTTTCCCTTCAGCATTAGTCTCTCCAACTTGTCGGATTTCCACGAGTTATGTGACTGAAGGTAAGCCGTGGAGGCCTAATGGTTCGACCCACCGCCTGTCATGCAGAGGGTCGGGGGTTCGATTTCGGCTCGCACCTGTAAGTTTACTTATGCGCGAAATTCAATTTGAATTTACCACTGAGCTATTCGGTCAAGGAAAACATCGTGAGGAAACCTGCACACATCTGCGAAGTAATTCGTAATGTGTGTGAAGTCCCCAATCCGCACTGGGCCCGCGTGGGGACTACAGCCCAAACCCTCTCGTAATGAGAGGCCTGTGCCCAGCAGTGGGCCGTAAATAGGCTGTGTAGTAGTAGTAGTAAATGTGACCGAAGTATTTGACGATTCGGCTTATACGAACCATGGACGGATATTGTTGGTTGAGTTTGAGTTCTTTGAGCACTGAGATGTTGGTGCGATGAGCTGTCCAAGGTATAGTATATAATATTATCAACTAAATAAGTAGTTGTTACTTTACAAATTCCTAATATTTTATTATTTTATCAAAATATCTAAACACCTACACGACTGACAGAGTACCTACCTACCTATGATGAGAATAAACATTTGTACTCATGTCATGGATCTTTATTTGCATATGTATTTCACATTTCTCTTTATAAGTATTTATATCGTTGTCTAGTACCCGTATCACAGGTAATCCTAGTTTGAGAGTAGATCAATATTGTGTTGAATTCCAAATATTATTCATTTTATCTTCATCTTTTTATCTTATCTCAGTAAGTAAATATTCTCTTTCTTGGTTTACATTTTATTGCCACACAGACTTCAAAGGCTAATAGACACTACATTTGCTTCGTATCTTGTAATAAAAGCCAATAAAAGGACAGTTTTCGAATGCCCCTGTTCGTCAAAAAACCGGTTACATTTAACACGTGGTCAGCGTGTGCGAAGTTCATTGACTCTGTCCAAAGTTAACCTGACGTGACGAGTTTGTAAATTGAAAATTAAAAAAAAAGATCAAGGCGAGGGTTTAACAAACTCACAATATTTTTTCAAAACCTATTTAACAATATGACGCACCATGGGGTACGCAAGAAAAAAAATGTACACCCCCACTTTACGAGTAGGGGAGGTACCCTATAAAAAAATATGTTTCGAAATTTTATTGTACCACTTTGTCAGCGTAACTAATATGTATATTCATGCCAAATTACAGCTTTCTAGAACTAAGCATCTCCGAGCAATAGTGCGGACAGACGGACGGACGGACGGACGGACGGACATGGCGAAACTATAAGGGTTCCTTGTGGAATTCGGAACCCTAGAAAGGCGTTAATAATCCCAAAAAGGGCAAAAAGGATGCATTTATGTTCTACGTTTCATTCTACGTATATCGTTGTAACTACTTGATGGATCGTAGAGTGCAACGAACTAGGACAACCGTCGTTGAAGTTAAAAAAAAATGTGATAGCTGAATACAATACCTGGGTGTAATTTTCATAGACGCAACCGGTTAAAGGGTCAGCCGATTGCGATTACAAGACTTTCTGTTGTAAATGAACAGGACGTGTTAATGATAACAGGGCCTATATTCGAAGTCTTAAATAGGGATCTCGCTGTTCCCTATAGGATCGCTCACGCGTCGCGTGAACTTTAAATCTAGCTGCTTAAAGTTCACGCGACGCGTGAGCGATCCTATAGGGAAGAGAGAGATCCCAATATTTATGACTTCGAATATACTACTACTACTACAGCCTATTTGCGTCCCACTGCTGGGCACAGGCCTCCTCTCATCACGAGAGGGTTTGGGCTATAGTCCCCACACGGGCCCAGTGCGGATTGGGGACTTCACACATAAAGTAAAATTAGAGGTGCGAGCCGGAACCGAACCCCCAATCCTCTACATGAGAGGCGGTAGGTCGAACCACTAGGCCACCACGGCTTCGAATATAGGCCCAGAGTAATTTTAAGGGACTAGGGAAATGATAAGTCTACTGCGCCATGCATTGCATCGTTTTGAACCTTATTGCAAGCTTATTGAAGTTGATGCAGATCCCCAAATCGTAGCGCTGGTGCGGCTTACAACTTTTGGTAAGAGCATAATATTATTGATCGCTTCCACCGTCTGTTTTCCCGGACATAAGATTTTATTCCGAAAGTCAACCCCTAAAGGAATAATCTTGAGATTTTGGATTCCTTGCCCACACACTTCGACCCATCAGGATCTTTTGTGTTACCCCTTGAGAGATGAAAAGGAAAGAATATTTAGAGAACATTCATATTCTAAATTCTACATTGGTTTTGGAAACTTACTACACCAGCCGGCGTCGCCGTTACGTACATAGTATGGTAGACATAAACAACATCGAGCTATTTTAAGGTTTAGTATCATTATTATCAACTCCATAATCCATCAAGATGCCACGATAATATCATCGGCATTAATTATATCCGCATCACATAAGTACCTAGACATACCCCCAACTGACCTTTCTAGGGTTGCTATTTTAAGCATATCGTAATTAAGTACACACAGGTGCAGCTGCCAATACTAGAAAACACTATGCAATTCCGATCTAAAAAAAGCTTACTTGGATTTCTTTGTCAAGGCACTTAAATGGATTGAGGTTAATCCTCTTTTTACCCGACTGCGCCAGAAGGAGGGTTATGTAATATATGTAATGCAAATGTAATTTGTAATTCTGTGGAATTTTTGAAAAAAGGCCTTCTGTTGAGTTTGTTGCGGTGCTTCTTCCCAAGAAATGGGTCTAGGAAGCGCTGGTAAATTATTTTTCTGACGTGTAAAATGCCCCTATGTGGCCAATTTGCTGAATAAATTATTGAATTGAATGTATTTCGAGTGTGTGTATGTAAGTATGTAATTTCTTTTACGTCACCCATGGCCATAAAGTGTGATTTTCTGCCCGCTACGCGGAGAGAAAATGTCACTTTCTGGCCAAGGCAAGACGTAAAACTTTTGACAAACCACGGGCGCTGATTCGTAAAGCCCCAGATCCCATATTTATGGCCCTCACCTTCGGTTCGGGACACAAACAGCTGCGATCTGGGACATTAACGATTTCACTGCCCTAGGTCTGTAATGTACTATTGCACGTTCTGTAGCGGCTTTATGGATTTACCTTGCGAGGTGTCGTTGATTTGCCTTTATTGTGAAAGTGACACCACTGCACTGGGTATATCAAAAGATGCAGTCGGGCTTTTTTTTCAAGAATCGAGTTTCATATTATTACCTACGTCCCACAGCTGGGCAGAGACCTAATTTCGTCACGAAATAGTCTACGCGGGCCCAGTGCGGATTGAAAACTTCACAGACATTGCAACGCTTCGCAGAACTGTCGGTTTTCTCGCGACGTTTCCTTTTGCCGAAAAGAAGCGCACGGGATTTGGGGGGTGGGGCCGCAAGATTTTTGTTTAAGCAGGGGGGGGGGGGATTTGGCCCAGCTGAGCGAATAAATAAAGTTTGGTCACAAGTACCTACATTTAGGAGGGGGTCTAGGTTGACCCCCCCCCCCCACCCCTGGATCCGCCACTGTAGTCGCTCCATCTTGCTGGAGATCTAACATCTACGTCTTCTAGTTTCAAGCGTTATCTGAATGGAGCCAAGCTCATGCATAGAATTTACAGGCCTTCAAATCTGAATATTCGCAATTTCAGATGTCAAAAGAGGTTAAAACCGTTTAGCGAACCGATGATGTCTAGCCGTCACTTAGAAACTGCTAGTTAAATGAAAATACAAACACATTTCAGGCAAGCTCCGAACTTTTACCAGTGAAACCACTAAAATCCAGATTTTTCACGACTGGCGCACGGTTCTACAGCGTGTTCCGTCTAACCTGATTATCACGATATTCGTCAATCACGATTTCCTTCAAGACCACGCCAATTTTATTCATTGTGAAACCTGGGGCCTTGCTCGAGGCCATACATAGGGATAGGTATAGCATTTCCCATACCCCAAATAAGGATAGGCAGTCTCCCAATTTTTGCGCTCATACACGTTTACGATTGGGCTGCGCGGGGTCAATTATTTCACTTTACGCACCGAGCGACGTTAGACTTTGGGATCTAGTGACTTACTTAAGAGTCACATTTGACGTCTCGAATAACAAGTTTGTCCGAGAAGCGAAAGTGACATCCCTATTCCCGTCCCTATAGAATCCCTTCGTGAACTCGAATAGAGCCCCAGTAGCTATATACCAGGCTGTCCCATAATAATCTGGCCTGACATAGTTCTAGGCTACTTGTCACTATAAATTTGGCTTCGATTGATCGGGCATCTCCATTGGCATTTAATAAACAAAGAACTGTTAATCTGAATGCATTATTTTCAGTTTTAGGGTAATTTGATTGACGAGTGTCGTGTGAATATTCAAAAGGTTGAGTGTCGGAGCGTGATAAAGTTTTTGTACAAAGAAGGTTTAAGTCTCACCGAAATCAAAGACCGTTCAGATGATGTTTACGGGCACTCTTTGCCTTCCTATAGCACCGTTAAAAACTGGGTGAAAGAGTTTCGTCATGAACGTGAGAGTGTTGAAGACTTTGGGTCATGATGGTCGACCCATCGAGGTACTCACTTCGCAAAAATAACCCTCATCCAAAAAGAAGTTTTAAATGATCACCGATTGAAAATAAGGGAAATAGCAGCAAGAATTGGTCTATCTAAAACCTCCATCCATCGTGCTATCAATGCCATCTTCAAATGAGTAAAGTGAGTGGAAGATGGGTGCCAAAACTTCTGTCAGCAGTGCAAAAAGAAGAACGAGTACGATGTGCTTCTGAATGTTTGGACCTTTGTGGCGATAACCCTAAGAACATAATTAAGCGACTGGTTACAGAGGACGAAACAATGGTTCTCTGTTATGATCCTGAGAGCAAACGCGAGTCGATGGAGTGGCGTTTTATCAACGAGAGACCGCCCACGAAACCGAAGGTGCAGGCAATCGGCAAAAAACCAATGTGCACAATTTTCTGGGATTGTAAGAGTATCCTGATGGTTGATTTTAAGGAATGCAATACCGTTATAAACGGCGAATATTATGCGTCTCTTATACGTACACTGCGGGCTATCATCAAAGAAAAACGAAGAGGCAAGCTAGCAAAAGGACTGCTGTTGCTTCATGACAATTCTCCTGTTCATAAGGTTGCAATTGCCAAGGCTGCGGTATGCGAGTGTGGGTTCACTGAGCTCGACCATCCCCCGTATAGTCCAGAAATGGCCCCGAGTGTCAAATTTTTATTCACCCTTTTGAATCGGGACTTACGAGGAAAATTTTCTTCTAACGACGAAGAGCTGGAGACGGCCGTTTTAGGGCATTTCGAGGACAAAAATCCAGAGTACCATTAGAATGGTTTAGAAATGTTGGTTCGCAGATGTCAAAAGTGCATTAATATTAAAGGAGACTATATTGAAAAGTAACCATAGTTTTATTTCATTTTCGTAACTACATCTTACTTAGGCGATTATTATGGGACCTACCACGTATATACCTATTGCGTTTGGCCATTGGTTTTCGATCCCAAAGACAACCGCAACTTTTCCTGTACAGAATTTCAAGTTTTTATGTAAATATTTGATCGGTAATTGTAACATGTTTGTGCGTTTCATGTTTACCGGTGAAGGAAAACATCGTGAGGAAACCTGTACGCATCTGTGAAGTAATTCAAAGATTGTGTGTGAAGTCCCCAATCCGCACTGGGCCCGCGTGGCGACTATAGCCCAAACCCTCTCTTGTGATGAGAGGAGGCCTGTGCCCAGCAGTGGGACGCAAATAGGCTGTAGTAGTCGTGCTTCTTAATTTACTTATTTGTTGCTTTTATCAACTTCTTACAATAGGTACCTTATTTTTTGTTCAAAAACATTGTCTTGTATTCTGAAGTGTAGATAACTTACTTACCTATAGATCATTTGGCTTTTGACTGTAACAGTACTCAGTATCTATACTAAAGGAAAAAAATAAGGATAAAATATTTCATTAATTCATAGGTATTGGCTTTGTTTCTTATATTGTAAACTTTAATTATTTTTGGGAATGCAAAGGAATTAGTAGAAATTTTTTACTTAATAAAACAAAGAACTGAGCATTCTGCAGTACTAGGTTTTGGCTTCATTGAACACCTCGCCGTGACCTTAAATACGCCAAGTACAGTTATTTGAGCTACAACCATTCAAGGCAGTTCGCAATGAATAGAAATGGCGAACCGTTGAAAAAACCCGCTCCGGGGCCTTCCTCGAGTTTGTAAATAGGGTCCTGTGATTTCACACATCCCTAAATAATGATACATAGTATTATAGTATGTATATCATCTATTTAACAACTCGATTAAGGCCCCAACTGGCGCGGCCCGTATGGTATGGCGTCGGACAATAGGTTTACATAACAATGGACGTGTCCGCGCCACGTGGGTCCGGGAAACAGACATCGGAAGTCTCGTCTCGGATTCACCTGTGCGTGTCCCACAGCTCCGTTCGTCAACGAACCAGGGTTACATAAAGTTAAAGATGCCAGCGTCCGGGAGTTCCCGGTACGCTGAGCGCATGCGTTCGTTCCGCCGACCGAAAATCCATTCTCATTCATACCGCTTACAGCCTAACTGCAATCACTCCTCGATACCCTCACGATCGATCGCTCACAGTGCAATAAAAAGTTGGTCCTACCCGGTGCTATTGAACTCGCTAACAAATCTCTAGCGATTCAAGGACTTAGCTGAGCTATTCGCGAATGATTTACCGGTAAATGGGCATTCTTATTTCTTGGCAATTTCTTACGTAAGCTGGCCAATCGACTCACCATGTCGTTATTCTCCACGAGCCAGTCGTACGAGCATATCGAGTAGACGAAGTAGGCCCGGACTAGTTCGCTGGTCTTCTTGCTCTTGAACGCATCTTTGGGGCTGTTGAAAGACAGGTCGAGCTCGTCCCGCGCAGGCGGCGCGGAGGACAGGGCGCGCGCGCCCCGCGGCGCCGTGGTAGCGAGCCGTCTGAGCAGAGCCATGTTGCCCCGCGCACTGTTCACTTTAACACACGCGACCGTCGTCCGCGGCTGCCACCTGACAACTGACACTGACGTCGGCGCTCGATACCGCGACTGCCGGCGCGCGCAACCCGTTCCAATTATAAATCCCACGGAGGTGTGTCGCCGGCGAGGCGCGCTATTGGTCGTCACACCGGCCAGTATCACTAAAAAAAACTATAAACTCTGTTGATACGAACTCCATGAAGTTCCGCGATGCTCTCAATGCTCCAGGAATTGATCATCATCTGAGGAGCGACCCACAGGAGCGGTAACCCCTAAACTTCAGTTACGTAACATGTTCATAACCTCATTCCAGGGTAGGAGTTACGTAAACGTTCTGGCAGAGTTCAAAAACCGGTCGTCGGCTCTGCCGCCGCGCCGCCCGATTACGGGAATCGCAACTTCGCAACACGCCACAATGTCTGCAATTTAACATTCATACTATGCTGAAAAATAAATGAAACCGACGACGGTCGAAACAATTTGTCGCATCGGTTAGCGATTTATTAACCAGTAATTAAAAATTGCATTTCCACAGATTGTTTCCCTTGATTTCCTCTACTTTTCACCTTTTCCTTTACCTGCCAAATTTCATCAAAATGTGTTCCAATAGCTGAACACATTTTGATGAAATTTGGCACGTCTTCGTCTGACTAAGCAACAAACGTACAAACTTTCAGCCTGACATAAATAGAAATCTGGTAGTTCATCTATGTCACTTTCTAGAAAAAATAAGATACACCTTGAATAAGCAATAGCCCCAGAGCTGCTATAGCCCCGGATCACCTTATAAAATTCAGCTAGCTACAATATTAAGCTAGTCATCCGACACCTATTAATTAATCATAATCACAACTTTACTTTATCAGATAAACCCGGGGCTTTATTCGAGTTTATAAATTAGATGTTTGTTGCGGCGCTTCTTCTCAAGCAAAGTAAATTCATTTCTTACTTGTAAAAGTGCCCCTACGTGGCCATATTGCTGAATAAATTAATTGAACTTGAATTGGATTTCTCATGTCCAGTCGAGTTCATTAATATGTGATCATTCTTCAACATTATTAGTATTATTACAATGGAGTTAGCTCCAAAAGTGTATACATATTGGCGAACTCGAGGGGAAAATCTAAAGTAACAGCTAAAAATAAATTATCTTTGGTGATACGAAGTTCACCGGGGCGACTAGTTACAAATAACTGGGGTCTGCATAAGGCATAAGGAAAATAGCAAGATATAGGTAGGTGTCTAGTCAATTTATTTGAGGACAATACCATTCTGATGACTGTTTAGTGCTGTTGATGATAGCGAATTAGGCTGCCTTCCTTATTTCTATTACAACAAACGCCCTCAAACTTACCTCCTCAAATATTTTCACAGTACCCGCGCTGAACAAACGCTACGTACAAATCCAAATTGTTCAAATAAAGATTTTTTTGTTTTGTTTGTTGTTTGTTGAACGTGCCTTTCCTCACGATTTTATCCTTCACCAAAATCTTACTAGGGCTATATTCGAAGACTTAAATAGGGATCTCCCTGTTCCCTATAGGATCGCTCACGCGTCAAGTTGAACTTTAAATCTAGCTGCTTAACGTTCACGCAACGCGTGAGCGATCCTATAGGGAAAAGCGAGATCCCTATACCGACTTCGAATATAGGCCCTAGTAAATTTTAATAGCAATTTCTCACATGAATATGTAATGTATAGCCGCATGATAGTCCTTATGACATTATGCAATTTTTTATCCTAGAAAAACGCATAGTTCCCGCGGTAACGCTATAACCTTCAGAGGACAAAGTCGCGGGCAGAGGCTAGTTCTATGAATAAATCCTATGGCTCGGTGGAATGAGTGAGTCTGTCTGTAAAGTATGTAGGTACTTGTAATCGGGTAATTCCACCTTTACACCACATTGATGAGTGTCTGGCTCATGAAACATCGTAATGACGGAATGTGCCTATTATAGTTACTCAATCATTTTCTTCAGACGATCGCGGGTATAAAAAACAGGTGTAATGAAGGCTTAAATAAAACTTTTTAACAACTAAGTACTTAAATATAATCCATACTAATATTATAAATGCGAAAGTAACTCTGTCTGTCTGACCTCTTCATGCTTCAACCGCTGGACCGATTGAGATGAAATTTGGCATGGAGATAGTTGGGGTCCCGGGAAAGGACATAGGCTACTTTTTGTCCCGTAAAAACGCATAGTTCCTGCGGGAGCGCGATAACCGAATTCCACGCGGGCGAAGTCGCGGGCAGAAGCTAGTTAGTTATCCATCAAAAAAGAGCCGTAAGCAAAATCAAAGTTTTTTTCCATTAATAATTTAAAAAACCGCACTGTTGTGTTCCGGTTAAGGCAGCCGGTGAAATTTCTGGCACAGAGGCATTCCATCTTAGGCCTCAGGGTAGGCATTCGAGATATTATTTCTTAACGGGGGATCATAGGATTTCGGTGTCCATGCGCCGCAGTGACCACTTACCATCAGGTGGGCTGTGCGCTCGTTTGCCTATACCATTGGTATAAAAAAAAAACCATTTCTCTTGCCAAACGATGTCCACATTTATTGAAATTATACATGGTGGGTCAGAAAATATGGCAAATAATTAACCCGCAGTATCGGCTATCGATTCTAAGTATATTGCATAGGTCTTTAATTTTTTTTTTGAGTTGGTAAAAAAAATATTTTGTATAGGATTAAGGCGTCGCTCACACAACCAATCCCATATACATTTTTTTTTTTTACCAACTCGAAAAAAATTAAAGACCTATACAATATATTAGAATCGACAGCCGATACGGTGGGTTAATTATTTGCCATATTTTCTGACCCACCGTGTATAGAAAAAATGATTTATCGAAAAATTGTTCTAACTACTTTGTTTCAAATGAACTATTCGATCGCTCATAAAACTTCGGAAAATCAATTTACGAGTAGGTATTTATAAGAAATATGATCTAAACAAGTTGATACCGAGCACTTGAATGTGTCAATCGGATATAAGTACCGGGCCCTTCACTACAAGTGGATTGGTCATTTTTGTTTCATAATGAATCACTCTACTACTACGAGTACTACAGCCTATTTGCGTCCCACTGCTGGGCACAGGCCTCCCCTCATCACGAGGGGGTTTGGGCTATAGTCCCCACGCGGGCCCAGTGCGGATTGGGGACTAGACAAACATCTTTGAATTACTTCGCAGATGCGTGCAAGTTTCCTCACGATGTTTTCCTTCGCCGACAAGCTCAATGGTAAATTCAAATTGAATTTCGCACATAAGTAGGTAAACTTTAGAGTTGCGAGCCGGAATCGAACCCCTGACCCTCTGCATGTGAGGCGGTAGGTCGAACCACTAGGCCCTATATCCCTAGTTACTCTTTGCACTAGGCAACCACGGATCTGTAATTAATCACTCTATATTTATAGAATTCGAACTATGTGAATAGTTTTCGAGTGGCTCGAAAGCGGGAAAAGCCTTTCTGATTCTACTCGGGGAATTCCATTCACTTGGTCATAGAGCTGAATCACATTAGCCATGAGATGGATATGGTAGAAAAAAATGTGATCAAAAATGACTATAAAAACATATGAAATGAAATGAAATTTATTTATTTACCTTCAAATTAAATACAATATTTTAATAGGTTACTGTGATCCCCACACTAGGCTGAGCCTGTCCCGTGGGAATCAGACCATGTGAAATAACAAAATATAATTATATGCGGCAGAGAAACAAAATTAATGAAAACTTCTATAACAAATGAAGAAAAGTAACTCTTCCCAGATGTTGCAACAAAGTATGAAAACAAACAAAAATAGACTTATTTCAAGAAAAGAAAGGTTGACAGCCAGTTGACAATAGCAAATAATAAATATACCAAGAATTAAAAAGTGGAAGAGGGATTCAAAATGCACCTATTAATGTTTCGAATATGTAACTAACTTTCGCCCGCGACTTGGTATGTGTATAAAACATGTAAAATGCACTTTTTTCCCGTTCCCGTGGGAATTTCTGGATATCCTCTCTTAGTGCACCCCTACACTCCCCAAGGAATCTACATGCCAATTTTCAGGTTCCCACGACCAATAATAATAGTAATAATAATAATAGTTTCGACTGTGCGTTGTCATCAGGAAGTCAGTCAGTAATGGAAGAATAGTATATATGTACTAGGTGACCTAGCGGACTTCGTACCGCCTTTGATATTTTTTTGGGTGGTTATGAAAAATAGCTTACGTCCTATTCTCAGACCTACTGAACACACACTCCAAATTTCATAAGAATCGCTCGTGCCGTTTCGGAGGAGTTTGGTTACAAACACTGTGGCACGAGAATTTTATATATTAGAAAGATTGATTGACGGTGCCAATCCGCAGTGGGCCCGCGTGGGGACTATAGCCCAAACCCTCTCGTGACGAGAGGAGGCCTGTGCCCAGCAGTGGGACGCAAATAGGCTGTAGTAGTAGTAGTAGTAGTAGTAGTAGTAGTAGATTGACGGTGTAAAAAAATATTTCAAAACTGGTATCAATAAAACAACACAATTTATATCATGTATACATACATACTTTTATTTGAAAAATACTTCGTGTAGCTAAACTAGTCACATATGGCATTCTACATCCCAAAGATATTTTTACAAAATTCACTTATTGCAAATAAATATAGCAGCGAACGCTCCTGACGCCGCCAACACACGACTACGTATTTACATCTCCAATTTAGAATTTTATTTTATGTCTCCAATCAAGCCAAATATTTACACAAGGAAATAATCCACATTGACTCGTAGTACTACACTGGACGAATTGTGCAAAAACAATGATTCAAGAACGTAATTTTAATTAAGTTAGATTTCATAAAATAATTAGAATACTTATGTTAAACGTTATTTTATGAATGATACTCTACTTTACACATCATCCCTGTGCAAACTGCATGCAAATCTGTTCAGTTGTTCCAGAGATAAGCTCTAACAAACTGACAGACAGAGAGCCAAAAATGTATAATTTAATATGAGTATAACGTCACTGTACGGAAGCCACCTAGCTACGGCGGTCTTATGTAACGGAAGGCAGCGAAACCCACCACTGGAACAAAATTTATACTTCTTTTCATTTCTCCCGATTGTCATATATATTTTTTTAGCAGTAAGTATATGATTCGAATAAGACGCTAAAACAGTCCAGTGTAGTATAGAAGGCATCGAAAAAAAGCGAATACACAACATAGTTACAACTACCTATTGCTGGCTTATGGTGTTCTCCTTCACAGTATGAAGAGCTGAAGTGCAATCGACGTCAATGATACAGTTACATTTTTAGACCCTAATACAAGGGTGCCAGAGTGTATAAACATATCTTTGACATCGACCGTAGTAATAATTCATCTCGTTAACAGATTGCGTAAATTGTACTTATAGAACAAGCTGTGAAATAGTGGATACATTGATTGAATACAAATTATCCAAACAAAATTATACATGATAAGTTGGATTCTTATCTCAATAGTGGTATCCATATCCATATACTTATTAAGTAGATCTCAAATTACTGATCAGTATTGATATGGAAATCCTGCGCAAGACCTCAAGCATGTTGCGTGAAACTTGACCACCGCCTGTCAAACTTACAACGTAAAATCTGATAAAATGCAATTTAGGTCACAAGTGCATAGTTCAAAAATCCATTACTGTTTTACCTCAATCATGAAATAAAGAAACGACTGAGACATCTCGAGTGGTCCTTAAAAAGGTCATTGATATTATAAAGGTCATATTAGTGCCCGAGCCAAATTGACTCGGTAGACAAATTATTTGAGCAACTCGCTGCTTGATTGTTATTTTTTTCGTTATATTTCTACGACAGAGTAATGTATTACAAAGCATAAGCGGAACACAGCCTTAAATCCAAAAGTGTGATGTCACCGTTCCTGTGATTAAATAATAACTAAAAATAATATGTAAAATAAAAATAGCATTTTACATCTGAGTAAATAAAATCGCCTCATTTGTTGGCAAGGAATTATATTTCGACGTTCATATAAAATGTTAATCGCATTGTATACATAATTTAAAATAAAGAACAATAAAAATAATGTCAGCGGAAAGGATTACCTTATAATGTAGTTATAATAAATCCGTGTTGACTAAATTAATCGACCAGTTTAAAGGCACCTTTAAATACGATTGGGGCTTAAACAGGTCGTTTTTATGGTAAAACAAACACTCCTAAGTATACCTTATGTCAACTACTTAATCTTAACAAGGAAACTTAGGTCTAAGCTAAATCTAATATGTACAGATTTTATGTTAAAAATGATATTTTGATTCACTCACACCCTATCACACATGGTAAACAAAAAGGTTAATTTTGATTGAAATGTTAGTGACTCTTGTTAGCAGGACTCGTATTAGAGTCAACGACTTGGGAAGTTTAGTCTAATAAAAAATCGTAATGTCTTATACCGTATTACATTTATGTGTGCATTTATATAAAATAAAAAATTCAATATAGCCGCCATAATTGGTGAAGAAACTATTTCCTCCATTATATTTCAATGTGATATGCGTGTTAGGTGGAAAATTTCAATTTCGTCTTTTAGTCACAATAATTTAAAATTTTCATGTTGTTATATATAAATATGTTTTTTTTTGTTAGTAAATACAACTTTCCCATATCGTCTCGGTATATTTAATGGCAGTAAATGAGAAACGTTCAGGAATGTCTAAGTTACGTCCTGTGCGTATGATTTCATAATAATATCCGTTATGCTAACATTGGATAAACATTTTCAATAATTCACAACTTTTGAGATTCCTCGCAACATCAAAACAACTGGTACAAATTGTCGCTTATTCATGAGTAAAGAATAGGTTTTTGTTCTTACACATCATGCTATTTCCTATTCTTAACAAAATTTTTTTGATGTTATACATAATTCCATATATGCATTTTCCTTCCCAACAGATGATGGAATATGCTCTAATTCTAAAATAAAAATATTTATGTTGAGCTTCCGATATTTATGTGAAATTCTCGATCTAATGTCGTATCCTGTGGATTGTAGCGTGATCAGTGAATCCAAATTAGTCTTATACAGGCAATTCTTTGCTGAGAAACTAAAGTGTTCTCGCTCATGCAAATAAGTTTATAAATCCTGTGCGAGTAACTAAATACCTTTCTATTTCTGAAGAGCTATGCTATGATAGAAAACAGCTTATTACCCACTGAGCCATAACTGTCTCAAACATACCTATTTCTTCTCGCTATATCAATCAAACTTGTATCTATAAAGTATGTCTACATACCTTAATAACTGAATTATCACTAATTCTGAGCCGAAACAACAAGGCTACTGTCGATTTTATACTAAGATATTAAACGCCACAATAGTATTATTAAAATATTGGCATCGTAAGATAGTCTGAATCTCCAGCAGCCCGTTTATAATACGTGAATGATAAAATTCATCCCGTACAATGCGTATTCACAAAGCATTAAAAATCCCCGCCGTTTAAAACTGTACAAAAATAAGGTAGGGCACACAATAATGTATTTCTCTCCGTATATACAGGGGCTAGACTAACCGTTTTGGTGTTGTTACCGATTTAGTGATAATCTATAAATTTTCATTTTTAAAACTATATTATAAAATTTGACTCCACACAAAACATATATTCTGCTATGTAAATAAATGAAAAATTATGTTTTGTTATAAAAAAACGATGAGTTTACGACACACGTAAGTTACATATAGTTTTCACATATATATAGGCACAAATGAACAGTACAAGTGCCTCACATAAAGCTTCTTTACACTACCACTACTTAGGCGAGGGGTTTAGTCCTACATCGCTGAACCGATACATCGTCCATATACCTACACATTCCAAATAGTCCCTCCTCCCCATAAAGGTCGTTTTACTGTTAGTATTAAAATTTGGCCAATGTTATTTTTAACAACAGATACGGCTATAGAAACGTTACATATTACGTTAGTTTCAAATGCATTGAATACAAAAAGAAGAGTTTTTAGTAACCTACACGTGAGATCGACGAATAAGTATATAATAAAACAAATATACCGCTAAAGCTGCCAATTGCTAAACATTTCATGCTGATCGGGACCATTAGTTTTTATAATTATTATGCGTAAAGTTCTATTAAAATAATCGTAATTATAATTGCACTCACTTCGCACGTCTGTGGCAGTGTCCGGAGTGTAGATTGACAGTCCTTACCGCGCGGGTACTTCACTTCTGACCAGTCCTGGATAACCTTTCGAAGCACTTTCTAGAGGTTCTGCGGGGCGCGCCCGCGGCGTATTGTCATGCACGACTACCAGGCTGAGAAGTCGAGGATTAACTGCAACGGGAAATAGAGCTGTTAGAATAGCGCTAGTACAGCATCGTAATATTATTATTGTACTTTTTATGGCATTGGTCACCTGATGGTAAGTGGTTTATGTGACCCATGGACCTAAATAATGTTTTTTCGCAGCGCAGCTTGGAGAGCGTGCGGCGCGCGGCGGGCGTGTCGTCCTCCTCGTCCGACGAGATCACGATGACTGTATACCACGTTCGCGTTAAGAAAATAGTGACTCATCAGTGCAACTGCAGGGTAAGGGCGTATTCATAATGGAGAGAAATTAAACATTTTTTTTCAAATCCTTAAATAAGTGTAATAGAAAAATAATAAAATATCAGTGATTTTACACATGTTATAAAATATTCATTATAATTAATAATTAAAAATGTCAATTTAAACTAATATTAGTATTTTTTAATGTCAACTTAAACGCTATATTAGTAGAGTAACACATTTCAACAAATGGTAAAAAAATAAATACTAAAATAAATAAAAATACTAAATTGTCTTAAAACTAAGTACTTAAATCGCTAATCACTATCGCTAGATTCGTCCCTTACATTTATTACAAATGAATTTTGTTCTGCGTATTCCATGACGTCATCCAAATTCCACATGGTATTTTCTTCGCGTATCACGTGGTCGCAGCATTTCTTCCACCGATCGGCGTCTACTAACGCGATTGCGTCATAAAATAATTTTTTTACGTCACTCATTTTGAATGTAGTATTATTCGCAGCAATATAATTTTTTCTCTTTTTTCTCCGCTATGTATAATTGATCCACTTTTATTTTTTTTAATGGGTGAGATATCCATTTTCCAAAAATTTTAAACAAGTAATACGCAAAATACACAACCGATCTCTTCGAAGGTCTGACTGCAACTGAGCACTGTGAACTCGCCTTACTAATTTCTAGCGTTCTAATTGGCTAGGGGGCGTGGCTTGGCCGGCAGTCGGTGATGAGTCACTATTTTCTTAACGCGAACAGGGTATAGTGTCGTGTCGTGTGTCGCACTGACCTAGTCGGAGTCGGAGTCGTTGACGCTGGAGCGCAGCTTGGAGAGCGTGCGGCGCGCGGCGGGCGTGTCGTCCTCCTCGTCCGACGAGATCACGATGACTGTAGTGTCGTGTCGTGTGTCGCACTGACCTAGTCGGAGTCGGAGTCGTTGACGCTGGAGCGCAGCTTGGAGAGCGTGCGGCGCGCGGCGGGCGTGTCGTCCTCCTCGTCCGACGAGATCACGATGACTGTAGTGTCGTGTCGTGTGTCGCACTGACCTAGTCGGAGTCGGAGTCGTTGACGCTGGAGCGCAGCTTGGAGAGCGTGCGGCGCGCGGCGGGCGTGTCGTCCTCCTCGTCCGACGAGATCACGATGACTGTAGTGTCGTGTCGTGTGTCGCACTGACCTAGTCGGAGTCGGAGTCGTTGACGCTGGAGCGCAGCTTGGAGAGCGTGCGGCGCGCGGCGGGCGTGTCGTCCTCCTCGTCCGACGAGATCACGATGACTGTAGTGTCGTGTCGTGTGTCGCACTGACCTAGTCGGAGTCGGAGTCGTTGACGCTGGAGCGCAGCTTGGAGAGCGTGCGACGCGCGGCGGGCGTGTCGTCCTCCTCGTCCGACGAGATCACGATGCGCTGGCGCGGCTTCACGCCGGTCGCGCCGCGCGTCATCCGCCGCTCGCCCGCTGCGACAAACGACATTACGGGTTTACACAACTGAGAAGGCGCGTGGATTAAGCAATGATAGACTCTGCATCAACGGCTTAAGTGCCATGCGCCTTCTAAGTTGGGTCGTACTATACTGCTAAGTCTGACTTGTTCAAGATTTAACAGCATAGACTCCACATTTTGGGGGTATATGGGAGTCCGACGTAAGAAAAGTCAAAGAAACATAATAAGCGGCTGTGATGGTCTAAGGCTTGGTAGCCAGTGGCAGTAGGCTGCCATCGACTCGCACACTCGCCCCGTCGTTTATAATGATTTCATATCATCATCATTTCAGCCGAAAGACGTCCACTGCTAAACATAAGCCTCCCCCAAAGCTCGTCCTCGGTCCTGTGCTACTTGCTTCCGCGACCTTCATGAGATAATGATTTAGTGAAAAATAAATAAGAAATTTTAAATCAGTATTGATTTGTTTTGATATTTCAACATTAAATCAGCGAGCTCACATCAACCCTACGCACTGACAAGTTTCTAGTATGAGCCTTCGTGAATTGAATTTTCGCAAGCAAATGACACTTGAGAGAATAGGCGAATTTCAATGCCTAAATTTGGCTTTTGTATGAGAGTGATCCAACAGTGTAACAAAGTGCACTTATCGTCAAACGAGACGGAAAAGGCGGCTGTTGTGGTGGTGGTAAATAGCGGATTGAGAGCCTCATTTTTAACTTTTCACAAGCTTTTATTTAGTTTCACCCGTCCCGATGTTTGCTTATTTGTATGTAATCAAATCTTGCAAGTTAAATTTGATCCACTTCCCGGTTACCGATTGAGCTGAAATTTTGCATGCAAGTACAAATCGGATGGCAATGCAAAATTATTATGACACGGAGGTGATCTGATGATGGAACCGGAAGGTGGCCATAGGAACTCGGTAGTTAAACGACACAAACCCATCGAGTTTGGACTCATTTGATCCATCTTGACGAGTACTTTTAATAAAAGCTTGTCTTTAGTTTTTTTTTTCATGTCAATGGTATAGGCAAACGAGGGCACAGCCCACCTGACGATAAGTGGTCACTGCGGCCCATGGACACCCAAATCATATGATCCCCCATTAGAAACCATAAGATCTCGAATGCGTTGCCTACCCTGAGGCCTAAGATGGAATGGCAGAAATTTCACCCGCTGCCTTAAGAAGGTTTATCCCGAAAGTTGGCAACGTCGCATATAGCTGTCAAATGTTTCGCTGTTTTTATTAATTTCTCAATATTGCTGAATTAAAAAGGAAGATATCATTCATTCTATGGTTGAATGACGCGTCTCGTTTTAAATTTGTTGGTTAGGCATTCAAATGATAAGATTACATTAAAATGCATGGAAACTGGGATGGAAAGATTTCAAAAGATGTTACTTCCATAATACTAAAAATTTCGTGTTCCTATAATAACTGTTGCAATCCATACTTAATGTTTTATTCAACCATAGAGCGATAATTCATGTTTTCATTCAGTAATATTCAGAAATTAATGAAAACAGCAAAATATTTGACAGCTATTTGCGACGTTGCCAACTTTCGGAGTAAACCCTCTTAACCCCCTACCGGAACACAACAGTGCGAGCACTGCTATTTGGCGGTAGATTAGCGGCCCTACCACTAGCTTGTTTAAAATGAGGTAAATATTGACTTGAGAAGCCGTGGTGGCCTGAGCTTTTCAGTGAAGGGAAACATCGTGAGGAAACCTGCACGCATCTGCGAAGTAATTCAAAGATATGAAGTCCCTGCCCCGCACTGGGCCCGCGTGGGGACTGTAGCCGAAACCCTCTCGTGGTGAGAGGCCTGTGCCCAGCAGTGGGACGCAAATAGGCTGTAATACAACTGTAGGCAATAAATGTAACAGTAGTAAATGTCGACTCACGTGTCTCGCCGCCCTCTCCCTCCTGCGGTTCCGGTTTGTGTTTCACTTTGGCTTCCTTCTTCGCGAGTTTCTCTTGTTCCTTCTTATCCACCTGCAGCGGAACAAACTTACATTCTATGTATCTAATATTGGAAACAAGGAAACTATATAGACTGAAAATCTCCTTACATTGCGGCGTACATCGGAAAATCTCTGTAGGAGCAATGCCTGTATGATAATTTGTGCGAAATTGCTCATTTAACACTTATTTTGGGCGTACGCTGATTTGTTTGAAGGTTGTCATTCTAAGTTTACCTTACTTCTTGTATAGTGCAGTGTTGCCACTTTAGCGCATTATGCGCCATATTGAATTCGCTAAGTTGACAACTCTTGAGTTGAGTTAGTTCTTGTGAATAAATTATATTATTATTATTTAACACTGAGATTATGGAGGGTTGAAGTAAAGGGGCACAATCTTTACTTATAGTTCCAAAAGTGGACACCAAATCGAGTAGGTTGGGGGCGCTGCGGTCGCCACTCAAGTCAAGCCACCTAGGCGGATAGTCTGCAGTAGCGCCTTCAGATGGCGCTGCTGAGGTGAAAACGCAGCGAAAACGGTTGTGAGGACTGTTTTGTTTTGTTGCTTATCAAATCCGCTGGACACGTTTTCAACCGTTTCGCCATATAAGATTGCGCTCCTTACCAAGACACATTCCACACTCCATAACTGAGATCTCCGAAACGTCAAACGTCACAGTGATATTGGCATTCTTGTATGTAATGACAGTCTTTGACATTGACAGCTGACACCTCACTCAACAGAGGCGCCAACTGGTGAGCTGATACGGTGCCCTCATTGCGTAAAGTTTAGGCTACTTTACTATGATTTACATTGGGTAATGTCGGCACTTTTATTATGAAAGTAAAGCTTGGGGACTATAATAGACTAAACCCTCTCGTGATGCCCAGCAGTGGGATGTAAAACAGGCTGTTGTGGTGGTGGTGTTCGAAAAAGTGTATACCTTGGCCTGTTTGAGTGCTTTACACTTTTCGAGTGTAGGCTTTCCTTCCAAGCCGGCTTCCGTCAGCAGATCCATCATCTTGCCGACGCGTTCTTTGTTCTTTGTGCAGCCTGGAAACGTACAATAAATGGCTTGGAATATTGCAAACAAATTCAAATAGCTTGGGTCATTTCATGCTGACCACTTGGCTGCTATAGGGATGACGACAGGGTGAAGAAATCGAAATTCTAATAAGTCCGTCTGTCAAGTAATAAAAAACTATTAGTCACGTATTTTTTGTTTTATCAAATTAACAAAGAATGACTAAGTTAAAACGCATTAAAGTTGGAGAGTGGGGGCTAACTACGTCACCGTTAGGTATAAATCGTACCTAACCGTGACGTCACGCGACATTTCAAACTCAATATATCTCCGTATAAGTTTG
>OZ020292.1:2232299-2258575 GCA_963971205.1 Aethes cnicana
AAAAAATCGCGTCTGAAACTTGTAAATTAAAAGAACGTAGCAAGTCAAGGGGACTATATAAACAATACTGAACACAAAATAATGTTTGTTTTTTTTTTAATTGTATGTATTGTTATGTTGTGACTTGTGCGCACTAGCGGCCGTAGTTGAATACATAGCACAATTTCGTAGGCTCCAATAACGGTCGAAATGGCGCAACGGTCTAGGCATCCGCCTTAAGCGCGGTGAACGGGGGTTCAAATCCGCACACTGGCATCTCTTTTTCCATGTTTGTTAGTTTGCATTTCTTACTTTGACCGTTCTTGAATTTGAAATAAAATAAACGTACCTCAGGTAATTGGGGCACTTCGTCGAAATGTTTCACTGCGAGTAGACGCTAATAATAAACTGTGTTCGGTCATGGTGGATGTACCCACATTATATTAATTTGTTACGGCCATTGAAATTATCGAGTAAGCAATAATATTGTGATAAAGACTTTTTGGTCATATTATGTTTGTGTTACACGGTGTGTCAAAGTAGCAGTAAGTGGGGTGAGTTTAGCAATAAGTGTACTGTAGTCTTACTTCTGTAGTATTTACCTAAGTTCCTTCCGGAATTCATAGTAGGGATTCCAACATCTAGTTAGTTACCTCTTATTGTTTTTGTTTTTAGGCTAATGAAATGCCCTTTCTGGCACCGTATTCCTGTAATACATTTTGAGGAGTAAGAGACCAAGTCACGGACACAAGCTAGCCGGCGACATTCAGGATTGGCAGGGTTCCTGGTTCACGACAATTAAAACCCTCCTGGCGCCCTCTTAGTTCATAAGTTTAGCTTTATTATTACATAAAATATATTCCAATTGTTTGCACATGTCACTGTCGTTATTTCCACCACAACCCATAACAGTATGTATGTCCGGATTTAACTCGAAAACTACTGGACGGATTGCAACAAAATCTGGTATGGGGGTAGCTTATAACACTGGTCGACATATAGGTTACTTTATCCCGGAAAACGCGTAGTTCCCGTGGGAACATTTCCGAGTTCCACGCGGACGAAATCGCGGGCAGAAGCTAGTTATAGTATAAATGCAAAAGTAAAGTAGATCCAAGATAAGACGACGAAAATGCACTTACCGACCCTGGTTTTGTTTGCTAAACTTGAAAGGACTAGATAACAAAAAGACGTAATAAAACCATAGAGAAACAAAATAAAAAGAATAGTAGCGCCCATACTACAGTACATTCTCCGGAACGCCGGTTAACACTAGATCGACATCTAGCGTCCAGTGGCTGAACTATCACTACCGCTACTTGAAGCTAGGTGGCGAGCCGAACGTAAAGCGTTTAAAGGCCTAAACTAATAATTGGCCCAATATATAGGTCTGGAAAAAATATATATGAAGAATTGATATGTCCTCTTTAATCTGAGCTGCGGAAATTGCGATACGTCCAGGTCGTCCTTGCAAAAAAAAACATCAATAAAGGCATTTTCAACCTTTAAAATCGCTACTGCTCAATATCTAGACCATGATTTTACACAGACTGTCCAGAATATGAAACTTTATTCAGTTTTTCATAATCTGAGCTGTGGATATTGTAAAAGAATCATTACTTTGGTCAAAAACCTAGTTATTCAAACTACCATTTCCGTCAGAAAAGTTGCGGCGGGTACGTGGACGATGCTTGTGCACGTACCCACCGCAACTTTTGAAGAGCACATATCAATTTTCAAATGTATTTTTTCGAGACCTATATTTCGGCCTAATTTTTAGTTTTATATCTTTTCTCAAAAATTGCCGGGAAACTCGTCAGTGTCTGCTTTCTATCAGACCGCGAAGTGCGTCATTGACGATCAGTCAAAAATTTAAAAAAAATCTCAATTACATGCCCCGGAAATTTGTATGAAATTACTTCCGCGGCAGGTATAAGCGCAGGGAATGTTGTATGAAATTTCATTAGCGTACAAGTACTTTTTTTTTTATAACTGATAAATACGCGAACGAATTCCCAAACAGCCAAGTCTGCATGTTCTGTATCTGTCAATTGACGCGAAACGAAACGTTTCTATCCGTGTCTGAAACAGAGCAATGTATTTCAGAACGGAATTTAAAAAAAGAGGGATCCATAAAGAACGGGAGTTCTTGTCTTGTATCAGATTTATTTAGCTAAATTTCATGAAAATAGTTTACTAGTTTGGTTTAAAAATTAATAAAAGGTATTAATTTTTATAAAAAACGAGAAATCTACATGCGAGTTGTTAACTTGCCGTGTTAGTGTGTCTGTTAAAGTCAAATATCGGTGAATACGAAATAAGACTGGCGTTCCATTGGGCTTGTTGTAAGTACTTGACTATCTTTGCGTGCGTGTCAATGCTGTATTATGAATACCTAATATCAAGGTTTTTCTTTTCATTTTTGAGAAAAGCACTATATAAGCCTCGGCACGTGAAAGGCTTTGCAGGCTTCGTACATATTAAAGGTACATTTAAACCAGTACTCAGCCTGCAAAGACTTACTTTCCCGGCCACGGCAATAATGTACTATTAAACGAGTCCAAATTGGGCTTACTACGCACCGTTAAGGTGTTTACAACTTACAACCTGAAGTATCTTTGTAAAAAAAAAGAGTTCTAGTTATAATATTAGTTGTAAATTGTTTAGAAATACACTTTGCGTTCGGCTCGCCACCTAGCTTCAAGTAGCGGTAGTGATAGTTCAGCCACCGGACGCTAGATGGCGATCTAGTGTTAACCGGCGTTCCGGAGAACGCACTTTAGTATGGGAGCTATTACTCTTTTTATTTTATTCCTCTATGATAAAACTGACCAAAGTGCATCACGTGTACTGATTTTTGTTCACATTTTGCTTTGTGTCTACGTAATCGTTTTACAGGTTTACACAACTTAGAAGGCGCGTGGATTAAGCAAAAATAGACTCTGCATCAACGGCTTAAGTGCTTCGCCGCGCGCCTTTTGAGTTTGGTCGTGCTGTACAACCCTACTTGAAGATAACAATTAAACAATAGATGTTGGAGATGGTAAGTTTTAAGTGCATTTTCGTCGTCTTCATCTTGGACTCCGTCAGGCTTTCTGTCTGTCTGTTACCTCTTCACGCTTCAAACGCTGGACCGATTGGGATGAAATTTGGTATGGAGATAGTTGGAGTCCCGGGAAAAAAATAGGCTAGGTACTTTTTGTCTCGGACGTATAGTTCCCGCGGGAACGCGATAGCCAAATTCCACGCGGGTGAAGTCGCGGGTAGAAGCTAGTGGGTAAATGAGCGAATGCAAGATGAAATTAATCGACCGCGTAATGTACAATTAACTATTGAATTAATCGTCATTTTAATCAACCAACTTATGGGATTTAATATCGATTGAAAGTTGTAATCAACACATTTCAGCATGTAACAAAAATTCAAGATGTCTTTTTGACAGTTGGAAAATCACTATTATATAAACTCCTACCTATAATACAAGAGTACCAGGGCAAACGATCTTGCCTCGCAAATAGCTAAAAATTAGTTTTCCCCATGAGACCTAACTAGATCGCTATGTCACCCCCGTGAACCCCTATACTTGTTGCAAATTTCGTCGAAATCGTTAGACCCTGAGATAGTTCTGTATAAATAGAGACGGTTAGCTCGCCTATAGTATAACATGGTTATCATGGTTATCTGTTTTCTTCTGTACCTTAACTCAAACACAATAAATCTTCATTCATTCATTCATCACTTTAATACTTTTATAGTACGATACAACTTAGAAGGCACGTGGCGAAGCACTTCAGTCGTTGACGCAGAGTGTATTATTGCTTAATACACGCGCCTTCTCTAAGTTATCTAAACCTGTACCTCAAGTCCCGGTGTGCCCGATTTCGATGATGTGCCAGATTTCGACAGGTCCGGACTGCTAAAAGGTTTTCGATCCTCCTCACTGGAAAAAAGGTTACATGACAAGGTTGTAACATTACGCTTTTTATAAAAATAAAATATACGAAAAGTTCAGTTTTGATTATCAACTCCCAACATATAGATGGGGTGTATTCATAGACATAGACATTTATTTCTCAATATCAAATTACAGCATATTTTACATGTCAAAATAAGAGAATTTCACATTGAGATCGTCAGAAAGAATACAAAATAAAAATAAAATGAAAATCAGGAATAAAATGTTTCACCGTTAGGATCGTCTTTTCATACCAAAATAAGAAATAATGTTCGTTCGTTAAACGTGTGTGTGGTATGGGTTGTGGATGAACCGATTTTTATTTGTTTTTTTTTTATAGATAGGTGAAAGTTCTTATTTATTTATTTAAACCTTATTGCACAAAAAGAAAACTTAGTGTACAAAAGGCTTTTATGCAAAGAAGAAAATGGTTAAAAGTGGTGCAAAATAAAACCAAGATTACTTAGTGGTCTTCTTAGCCATCATCATCATTTCAGCCGAAAGACGTCCACTGCTGGTTCCCCCAAGGCTCGCCACTCAGACCAGTCCTGTTCTATAATATGACCACACTGATGAAGTCTCAATGTTTGCGGGCGAGGACGTCTGTACATTTGTAAATGTGTGTGTACCAGTACGCGGGCCAACGATTCACTCACCATCTCCGGACGAAACAAATTAAGGTAAGGCGAGTTGGGCGCGAGGTTCCCCCTGGCTAGATTCAGGCGGACGATTCCGTGGCCAATTGGCCATTCTGTACATAGTACTGTTAAATATTCTGTGATATGACTGTTGATAATGATAACTATCAGATTACCTCTTGTCTGAAGCATTGGGGTCAGATCGCTGAGCATCAGTTTTTCCATCTAAGGAACCTTCAGGTTTCGACTCTGTAAAAGAAAAACTAATTAATGCATTTGAAAATCAATGGAAATTTGCGATTTGTCACTTTTCTTTATAGGGATTTAGTAGGTACAGTTTACACAACTAATAAGGCTCGTGGATTAAGCAATATTAGACTCTGCGTCAACGGCTTAAGTGCTTCGCCGCGCGCCTTCTAAGTTGTCTCGTGTATACACTTGTGTGCTTTACTATTATGAGGAAGTAACTTACCTGCAGGCTTCTCCAAAGATTTGCCGTCGGCTCCTGCTGGCCCATCATCTAAAAATAATAATGAAAAATTTGGCTGTGTGTGTGTCTCCTATAAAAAACTATGCATATGAATTTTGGAAACATACTTTCAAACATTTCAGTATCTAGACACTATTGAAAGCTGAGAAATGAAGGGTGAAAGCTTTATTTCGTACAGTCGCCGTCAGATATAATGAAGCGAAAAAGGTGATCATAAATATGTGATCACGATCTTACTGTCAAGACTTTAGATTGCATCACATATTTATGAACACCTTACCCGTTACACTACTATATCTGATGGCGACTGTACATGACATAGACAATCTGTATCATCATTTCAGCTGAAAGACGTCCACTGCTGGACATAGGCCTCCCCCAAGGCTCGCCACTCAGACCGGTCCTGTGCTACTTGCTTCCACCGGTTTCCCGCGACCTTCACGAGGTTTTCGCTCCATCTTGTTGGAGGCCTACCGACAGCTCGTCTCCCGGTTCGCGGGCGCCACTCGAGAACTTTCCGGCCCCATCGGCCATCAGTCCTGCGAGCAATGTGCCCCGCCCACTGCCACTTAAGGTTCGCAATTCTTCGGGCTATATCGGTGACCCCAGTTCTACTGCGAATATTCTCATTTCTGATTCTATCACGCAGAGAAACCCCGAGCAATCTATATAATAAAAATGAATTGCCGTGTGTCAGTCTGGCTAAGGCTCGAGAACTGCCGGACCGATTTGGCCGATTCTTTTTTTGTTTCATTCCCTGTCTAGTTTCACAAAAAATAATTAGCTTTATAGAAGTTTCAATTTACCTTTCTGTTGCTCAGCCGGTTTGGAAGGGTCCAAAAGTTTTTGTGATGCATCTAAAATGAAAATAAATGATTACTTCAAAAGCTATTTTTAAACCAAATAGAAAATAAATGAGTAAATTGGCACTTACCGTGAGGTTTGTCCGCGTCGGGTCTGTGAGCTAGATCGTCGGGCTTGAAAATATCCGTCTTGATCTTGATTTTGGGCTGATCCAAGTCACCACCCTAGAGCAAGAGTAACGTAAAATATTTGTCACAAACACTTTGAATACATTACGTAAATATTATGGGTAAAATGGTTCTGAATAGATCACCGATTACCCAACTAAAACCATAAAGTCGTCCATTTTGTAAAAATTACATCAATATTTGAATCCACAGACTCTATTCAATGATTCAGTTGAAAAGAATTGAATGGGTCTGAAGGCAAGCGTTTAACTCATGAAGGAAATCATGAATCAGACTAAACCTAGGAGGGCAAAATAATCCCATTCGGGCGCCATTTTTCTAATATCTCCCATGTACATGTCCCGGTCAGACTTTCAACCCTCTTTAGCTGTATTATATGTATAAATAGAAAATAGATAGGTTGATAGTTTGATTTCCTACACCGTATGTTGAAAAAAACTCACCATCATCTCGGTCTCGGGATGGGGTCTCTTCTGTGCGTCCGCCGGCTCAAGTTTGATCTCAGGCTTGAGCTGCTTGACGTCGATCGGTTTCTGAGTGTCCAGCGGGGGCAGCAGGTGGGGCTGCGGAGCCCAGGCCGGCTTGTGCACCAGCTCGGGCCCATAGCCTTGGACTGTGGAGGGAGCGAGCGTGGAGTTATCCGAGTTAGAGAGAACAGCTTATCTAAATACGTTAAGCTGCTGTTGATTTAGATATTTTTTTAAAGTTTTTCATGAATGAAATGGTTCCAAAAAGATGACCAATCACCCGACTGAAACCAGGCAGTTGTCCCCTTTTGTAAATAAAAATTTGTGTTTTTCTTATGGATGTGAAGAACAGTTGGAAGATATTTGTGATGAAAGTTTTTTTATTTATTTATTGAAATAAAATAAAATAGATAGGATTTAATTTATTATTATGTTTTGTGAGCGAAGAGTACTGTCCAAAGCTGTGATGGAATACTGACATGTAAAACAGATGTGACCAATTTACTGAATAAATTAAAATAGTTTTATTGGTTACTTAATTATGCTTCTGATTATTATAATTATATGAAGGATGAGATTGAAGATTCAGATTTTTAAAAAAATGACAAATTAAATTAACTTAACAAGTTCACAAAACAGCACTGAGCTCTCAATACAACCAGAAAGAGATTAATAAAAAGCGAAAATAATGAAAATGTTGGCGATCACTTACACAACTTACCCATGTGCGTCTGGGGCATGTGGAGCTGAGCTTGCGGCTGTTGCGGAGGGAAGGACTGGTGGTGTGGGTAGTTCTGGTGGGCCGGTGGGGCATACGATAAGTTCTGAGGCGCGTAGCCCCCGGGCGGAGGAGGCCCGTACGCCGCAAACGCATCCGGAGGAGGGTAGTGAGTGTTGTATGCCCCAGCATATGGCTGGTACGGGATCTGGTGACCATTGTCTGGGGAATTTCAGAAAATTTATTAAAGATTATAGCCTAAGTAATGGTCCGTATTGTAGTATGTTGAAACAATATTGAAAAGTATATAGTGAATGCATGAACTGTTAAGGTTCAAGTAGTGGTCAACCACTATTTTTTACTAACCTAACCAAACAATCAAACAAACAAACAAACAGCCTAGTCACAACACAGTTGCTATGTGATCTTCCTAACCCTTTGTATGGAATCCGGTAAGTGAAAAATAGGTAAGATTCATTCAAGCCTCCTTGCTATTTAATAATACTATCGAAAAGCATGAAACAAAATCAAAACGCATGTCGCAATTTTGGGACGGATCAGGAATGTGGCATATGAAGGGTTCAAATAACAAAGAATATGAAAGTTTAATGAAAACTTTTAAACAGCTGGTGAAGAAATGACAAAGAGAACTTTTGAATTTCATGTATTGTAATCATAGCAAACTTCACATTATTTTTATATCCCTAAACCATACACAAATCAGCCAGTTCTCAACTGCCAGTGAATTTATAATGTATAATCATTTTAATGATTAATTTTTATAGTAATATCACAGCAGTTATACAATCAAAACATAAAAACAAAAACACAACAGGTTCAATGTTTTTTAGTTCGAAGAAGTTTAAAGTATAAAACTGGTGTTTGCATACATTTAAAAATCACATAAATCAGTTGGCATTATCTGAGTATGTATACATATCAACATTGTGCTAGAACTCAAATGTTTGATTAAAGAACTGATTTGAGCTGACATGATATAAGTATATGTTCAGGGTGTTTAGAGATAAGATCTGCCTATTCTGCCTATATCTTTCTTATGCTCAGAAGCAAGTGATATTCAGAAGTTTGGAAGTAAGGAGGCACGTACCCATGTAGTTGAGCGGCAGCCCATTGCCCTGAACCACCCCGTGGGCCGGCTCCCCGTCCATTCGCAACCGCTTCTGATTCATGGCTCTTTCCGCTTCATAATTCATCTTCGCGACTAAAATACCAAACGACACGTTAGCACACACTCCGCAACAGCACCACAAAACATTTTATCCACCTTATTGTTACAAAATAAGACTAATTGGATAGTTTCACGATCGCCCTGACAGACGCCAACCGGACGCCAGCACAAAACACAGGTTATATGCTGAGCAAAAGCAAACACAAGCGTACCTTTGTTGGCCTCAGATTGTTATTGATTTTACTTAATAGAAGCACTTCGCGCCTTCCCCGCGATATTTTGGTGCATAATAGAGCACAATATTAAGTCAAAATAACTGTTGCATACAAAATATGCATCGAATTATCAGCTTATTGACAGTAAAATTAGAAAAAAACACAAGTGAAGCGGAGGTCGTGTATTTTTTTTCTCATTCTTTGATTTTTTTTCACTAATGGTAATACTAGGCGTCTTTTTCTTGCGGGTTCTTTCACACCACACGGGTGGTTTTGAAGCGGTCTGGAAAACTTACTTTGAAAGTGTTGCCAGCAACCCGATACCATCGCGGTTTTTACTCCAACAAAACGCCTTTTAAACGTCAGCCAGTCAGCTGACAGTTTTTTTGTAGGTTATGTGTTGAAAATCATTCCTTACGTAAATAACGCATTTTCATCTTTTTTAAGAATGTCTGTAGCTTCATTTAATGAATTTCGTTAAAATAATTCTTAAGCAATGTCTGAGTACACTAAGCCACCACCACCTGATCCTAACTTACTTAAATTCCATGAAAAAAATGACTACGATTCGCTCGCTAAGTATTTAATCGGAAACAACTACCGATACCGTGAAAATATAATAATACCAAGGTATTTGGGTCCCATTGAAATTAAAACTAATGAAGAGAAAATGATTGAAGCCGCTGTGGAGAGCTGCCCTTTCAAATCCCTTACCAGTTGCATAGTTGGTGAGCCAATCAATAAATTTGACTGAATGATCACTTAAATCTGAGACAAGTTTGTATCATATTTTAATATTTGTTGCAACATTTCAGGCTACGGTCTTGGTGCAGCTGTTGGTCTGTTCACATCCTCCCTCATGCCAAATGTCACAGACACAACAGCACAGCAAACTCAAACCGCCAGAGAGATACTGCGAGAAATGAGAACAGCCATGCTAAGTTACGCTAAGAACTTTGCTATGCTAGGAGCTGTGTTTTCGGGGGTCGAGTGCTGCATCGAGACAGCGAGAGGGAAGTCAGACTGGAAGAATGGGACATATGCGGGTGGTGTTACTGGTGGACTTATAGGATTGAGAGGTAGGTACTTGATTTTATTTCATTTCAATATAGTAAGTGGTTTTATTAGATTTTAATAAAGCAATTTTGTAATAGTTACTACTACTACTACTACAGCCTATTTGCGTCCCACTGCTGGGCACAGGGCTCCCCTCATCATGAGAGGGTTTGGGATATAGTCCCCACGCAGGCCCAGTGCGGATTGGGGACTTCACACACATCTTAGAATTACTTCGCAGATGCGTGCAGGTTTCCTCACGATGTCTTCCTTCACCGAAAAAAACAATAATAATAGAATAGTTAATTTAACATTTATCAAGTTGTCATACATGAATATTCATGCAAAACAAAATATATCACAGGTATTTGACATTTTGTCTAATAGTTTCAGAGCTTTATAAAGATCTTTGTTAGTTATCATAGCAGCTATTTGTTTTTCTAGGTGGGCTAAGAGCGGGCGTACTTGGAGCAGCTGGCTTTGCTGCGTTTTCAACTGCCATCGATTATTACATGCATCAACGAGGCTCATGAATAAATCACAAATTATAGTAGTTTAATCTAATTTCATTATATTACCCTGCACCTCTGCACAAATCATGTTTGTAAAATTCAGATTCAAAATTCTACTTCTATGCAAACTGCAGCATTTCTAGAAAATGAAACAAATGGAAATTGTAAGTATATTGCAATTTACCTTCCGTCCATCGAGAGTGAAAGGGACAGGAAGAATAGCTAGCATAAGTTGGTATAGGAAGAAAAAATCCGCAGTTTTAAAATTACCAGTGTATTCTAGCTAAGATAGTTAAAATAACATGAATACATAAGTTATAACAATATCAGGTTCAATCATTCACATGGTCACCAGTGTAAAATGTAATGTAAAATTTTGCTACATAACAAATGGCGACCCCAATGCTATTTTAAACTTGCCGGCAAATAACGGCAAAAAAGGGTTTTGTCGCGTCGCAACATGCGCGCACTTTCATACTAACCCGTAGACTTTATATGAGAGATGAAATAGTTGCGGGGATAAAAGTTGCTCGTGCGCGTAAAAAAAGTTGTGTTGCTGTCGCTCCGTGTGCGCATCTTTCAAATTGTGGCGAGGAGACGGCGACAGTGATAAATAAATTGCCGTAAAACTAAGTTGCTCGTGCGCGCTAGCCCTTAGTTTGCGGCATAGCTACTTTTACTTGGTCAACAGTGGCGCCAACTGGTGAGCAAAGAAACGATATTAGGGCAGTTGATTCAAACCGTCTGTTAACGTTAAATATTTTACTATGGGATAAAATTACGTTCCTGTATGGAATGACAGCTCGGCGGTCAAATTTAACGACCAGCAGTCCGTCAACTATGCATGAATCAACTTATCCTTCAGTTCCCATTGCAAAAGCATTGCAACGTTGGCAGACATGATACTTCGAATACGACTTTAATTTATCTGTGGCAGTGGCATCAAGTTGAGCGTGTTTTAACGGCCGAAAAAAAAAGAAAACGTTACAAGCCGTCAGAAGCGTGCGTAATTGATTTTTACAATTTTATTTTGAAAAATGAATTAAGTAGTGGTATTTTTTTATTGCATCGACACGTTACAAGTCTAGAAAAACTGTTTAAGAACTTTAAAGTGTTTTGTGTCCAGTATACTTTACATTATGAAGGATCCCTTTGTTGCGGACTTCGCGATCGATTCCCCGGCTCGAGAAAGCCTGAGAAATGTCGACGGTTGCTGCAACAAGAACTTATTCAAGACCAAATCGTTCGCTAACTCCCGTCGTGCCTTACAGTCCGGCGCCGAGAAGATTTCGAGGACTCTTAGAAGTGTTAAAAATACTTTCGGAAACTTGTCTCAGGTATGAATGAAAACGATAAAATAGTGTGGTGTTTGTGTTATTTAATACAGCAGAAGAATGGTTTCGTTTGATTGGTTACTTTACACTGGGTTTTTTTCTTTTAGCATTTCAGAGTAGGAGGGAGGCGCCGACTCCGCCTGGCCGAGGCGAGCTCCCCCTGTAAAACTCCATCGACACCTATTAAGAAAAAACAGGTACCTAAGTTATATCTGTGTTAACGTATTGTGTGTGTTCTTTTTAACACATCTATTTTACTAGCTAGTTAGAAAATCTTAAAAGGACGCATCTATTTTTTTTCGGTAGTCATGGTTACAAACCATTTTTTTTTTAATATTGCAGATTCTAGGCAGAAGCCCTGCGAAGCTGTACAGCCCATTTGGCATTGAAACCCCCCACAGCCGAGACTTCAGGATGACCCCGTACATGCCTGACACACCAGATCATGGGTATGTTATATTTTAATTTATTGTTGACTCTATTAGGGTTGATGTCTATGAGGTTGATTCAAACTGTCCGTTAAAGTTAACATTAAATATTTTACTTTGGGACAAAATGATGTTTCTGTATGGAATGTCTTGGCGGCCATATTTAACAATCAGGAGTATGTCAACTGTGCTTGAATCAACCGACCCTTCATCATTGGTTATGAAATAATAAAAAAATAGCCTTTATTACTGAAGTTTCAAGACTTCCATCGACAACTTCAAATTGTCTTAGCGACATAGGCCTCTTTCAGAGCCTTCCATGCTCATAAATATTTTATTTCAATCTTACCCATTTCCTCATCATTAAAATCTACATCTAAGCGTGTGAACACATACATCAATAGGTAATTTATTTGATGATAAATAATTTTGCCATGATGTATTTAAAAATGTATAAATGTACATTTCAGATTGTCACCTAAGCGACGCAAGGGAATCACACACTCCTGGCATATCCTCGCTAAGAAGAGGCCCAGAGCACTCTTCCATTGATCAATAATCGCAGCGCCAAAATGTAACACAGCTTGTACTAAGATAACATAGCTTCTTTGTATTGTCCATATTCTATTGGTGCTATTTTAATCTGATGTTTATGGAGCTAGGATGAGAGCTGGTGCTAAGTCATTTTTTGATGGCCGCTCATGAATGTTAATTCATCATTCAGATATGTCAACAGGGCTTGACTAATCTGACATTGAGGCAAAGGCTTATTGCGCATTATATGTACGTCACAATATATATTAATGATCAACATGTTATACTTACCAGCTTTTAAAAGGTCCCATGAGAACCAGTAGTGGCTCTAAAAACAATAATTCTAAAGACTCAAACTGTGCCTTGTTGGATCTTGGAATTATAAACAGAAACACTAGAATCATCATTAATCATGCATGATCGATCATTATAACATATTACTACACTACAGCCGCGTCTGTCTGTTCGCGATTAACTCACCAATAGATAGTAATTCACGAGGAAGGCTCATATGTGTAATTCAATGCTCTATACCTATGCAAGGCTCAAGCAAAGGGTGGGTTGCTTGCATTATTGTATTATTATTATGGCTTTCAGTAACGCATTCACTGCCCCTTCTCTGTGTTTCGAACTTTCGCCAGGTGCCACATCTGTCGTTAGAGGAACATTGAAACGCACATGTGCGTTCAAGGCACTACGGGAAAGTCAGCAAAACGCATATATGCGTTGGTGGCAGTGAATGCGTTAACAGAGTGATTTCAATTATGAATTCTAAGAAAACAGTTTGTATGACAAGACTAATCCATATTAATATTATAAATGCGAAAGTAACTCTGACAGAGTTACTTTGTCTGTCTGTTACCTCTTCACGCTTCAACCGCTGGATCGATTTGGTTCAAATTTGGTATGGAGATAGTTGGAGTCCCGGGAAAGGACATAGGCTAATTTTTATCCTGGAAAAGCGCTTAATTCCCGCGGGAGCGCGATAACCGAATTCCACGCGGGCGAAGCCGCGGGCAGAAGCTAGTATTTTATAAAGAGCAATAATGGAACAGCAGACAAAAAGTCCACCAATATATACACGTTTTTGCACCTTACTGTGTTGTAATAAGGTCCAAAATTGTACAATGGCAACTCTATTTTGAAAATATAAACGTGTTTCGCTATGTATTACAAATATGTATAATAATCAGTATTAAATACGCCAAAATTACGCTTTTACTTGTAGAGTATGGATAGGGTAAGTTTTTATACAATATGTAATACGCTTCACTATGACAATATCGTAGATGCTAATAGTGTTAAGGTGTTTATTTTACTGTGAGCTTACTTAGTATCAGTATGCACATTCCTAAATTTTAATTTGAGGAGAATATTCTCCCATATACCCACCGGAATTTTTAAAATTTAGTTTTATTTTAAGGCATTAACATACAAGTATTTGAGTGAGTGTTCTGTTTTCCATACTATAATTAATTGAAAATACGTATTAAACCTTAGTCATTTGGTACATTCGAATTATGATATGCGAAATGAAAGCATGCATGTACATTTGCACAAACTTTCATTTCATCTTCGGCATCACTATACAGTGATTTTAGTGTGACGGCGCTTTCACACGGGATACGTCATTGACGATTCGTCAAAATGTTTATTATTATTATATTATCAGAACGCGACCTAATAGTTTGACAAGATGGATGACAGGAGGCAGCTGTCACTGTCAAACAGGGCGACAAGAGCAGTCTTGTCTCGCGAGCGACGTCAAAGCGTTTAAATTTTTACACTTCGTTTGTTTTGTTAATCGAACTTGCTCAATCCCTTTTGTAATTGTTGAAATCGAATTATAGAGCCATCGTAATATTGGTGCTTTGTTTTCTAAACTCTCCTATTGCTAAAATCAGTAGTGGGACACGAGTCTAGCCCATAAAGGCCTTAAGTACCTATTCTCCGCCATTCTTCTTACTGTTTTGGATTGAAGCAAGTTAAGATTATCAGTAAATTCGGTTTCGTGTGTTTATTTACCGTTGCAAGTATGCCTAGTGATAAACGACGTTCGCGAAACAAGACCCGACGGCACGACCGAGGTCGTAGGTATTGCGAACGGACGGACGCATACGCCGCCGGCGCCGCCGCCACAACACGATTTAAATTCGGTTTTAAACACGATTTTATCCCGAATTGACGCTTTAGAAAATAGTAACGTTGTATGTAGTGATCGTGGTGATTCAACTAATTTCGGTAACAGTAGTTCGTCGGTTAGCAACAACGACGACGCGCGCGCGAGTAGTTTTCGTTCTGTTGTGATACCGTGTCCGTCCGCCGCCGTGCACCCCGCGGTACTTGACAACAACCAAAATACACCACGCACACCCAAGAACACCCCCGTGTCACATAGCACACCGGCTGTGATTATTAGTTCCGAAGTACAACAAAGTAGTGTGCCCCAGCAGTTAGTAAGTGCGTTACCATTGGAGCAACCCGTGAGTAGTAATTTCAATGTTGATAAGACGCCGCTTCATTCTCAGACAAGCGAGAGCACTTCCACTTCCGCTCAAGATTTGATTGACGCGATTAAATCTATAAGACCAGTGCAATCTCAAAATTATTTTGTGTCGAATTTTGATCCGTCTATTCACGACATCGATGATTGGTGTAAGGAAGTGGAACGTGCCAAGTTCTCGAACGGCTGGAATGACTACGAGTGTTTATCTCGCGTCGCGGGTTGCCTCAAAGGGGACGCGCAGACCTGGCTTCACGATTGGGTGTCAGTCAAATGACAGATCGTGGCGTAACTTTGTTAAGGAATTTAAAACATTGTGTCCCCGTAGGCGTGATTACGCAAATATTTTATTTGACACGATGAGTATCAACTCCGATAAATATCTCACTTACGCTGAGTACGCGAGACGAACTTTGCTGCGTTTGAAAATAGTAAAAGGTCTAAGCGAGGACCTTATGGTGTTAATTGTCATTAGAGGTATCAGCGATCCACAAATTCGAGCTGCGGCAGCAAATGCAAATTTGACGTGTGACAGCATAGTATCGTTTTTGTCTATTTACGTAAAACCAAATCAAAGGAAACCGGAAGTGCCGACCCATTTTGTTGAAAAACGCTCCCTATTGGTTCAATCGGACAAAAAATGTTACACTTGTGGTCAGCACGGGCATAAACAATTTCATTGTCCCAAAAAATTCGAAAGTACAAAATAGTTCAGAGTCCTCGTCTACAAGTAGTGTGACAAGGAGAGTGGTGTCCAGAGTCATTTGCTGTTATGATCCATTAAACGCGTTTGTTTACTGTGATGGTTCTGGGTTGTGATTCGGATTAAAATATTCCCCAACTGAACTGACCAACTGACAAAAATTGAAACGATCCTCTCTAAAAATTATAGTCAGAATCACATCACATCACAGCCCGACTTAGCATTTAAAATGATAATGGCTTGCTTGTTGCTGTTATCAAACCGTGGGATGTACGATTCAGTGAGGTACATCTCTGATAGATCAAGTTGTGATCTGTGGATGCTTGCAGGCGATTCAGTGATGCTTGCTTGCGAAGTGTCAGGAAGATGAATAATTTTCACCTTCCTGGGGTAGGCGAGAAGGGATGCCTCTGCCCGTAAGCAATGAGTATGCGATTCAGCGAGGCCTCTGCTCTTGCTTAGTAATGAGTAGGCGATTCAGCGAGGCCTCTGCTCTTGGTTAGTCATGAGTAGGCGATTCAGCGAGGCCTCTGCTCTTGGTTAGTAGTGAAAAGGCGATTCAGTGAGGCCTCTTCTCTTAGTATCGAGTGGGAAAATGGTAGAGACGTCTCAACTTGATGTTTAACGGTGACGAATGAAGGATACGACATGATGATTTATGCGAGTTAGTAATGTCTGACGATGACTGTAAAAGAAGAATGGTTGTTAAGGGACGCTTGCTAATGATTTTTTCAGACAGTGAATCTCTTGATCTGGAGAGACTATCCACAGTTCCAGAGGAATCAGGACTCCTAGCAGATGTTGACCATGACGAACGAAGAGGCGTGCCGATGAAGTTGATGCACTAGAAAATAATTAATGCAATCGAGGACGATGCAGTCAGGAGAGGCCGTATCAGAACGCGACCTAATAGTTTGACAAGATGGATGACAGGAGGCAGCTGTCACTGTCAAACAGGGCGACAAGAGCAGTCTTGTCTCGCGAGCGACGTCAAAGCGTTTAAATTTTTACACTTCGTTTGTTTTGTTAATCGAACTTGCTCAATCCCTTTTGTAATTGTTGAAATCGAATTATAGAGCCATCGTAATATTGGTGCTTTGTTTTCTAAACTCTCCTATTGCTAAAAATATTATATTGACAGGCAGGCAGTTGATCAACTGATAAATGCCAGTATCCCAGTTGTTCTCAATTTAAGCATTTCTTGACCTGTTTAAGAATTTGTCAAGCCTGTTCTTGAACTGGTTAATTCTCTGTGCTGAAATTACGTCTTCTGGCAGCTTGTTCCGTGAATGATTCACTCTGTTGCTTAAGAAGTGTTTCCGAGGATTGCTATGACAAAGCTCTGTTAGCAATTTGAGCTGATGTCCCCGCAGAAGCGTGTTGTTGTTGCGCTTGAACAATTCATGGAACTTCTGCAAGTCATAATATCCAGAAAGGATTTTAAATGTCTCTATCAAATCTCCACGCTCTCTACGCTTTTTAGGGTTCCGAAGTCCACAAGGAACCCTTATAGTTTCGCCATGTCCGTCCGTCTGTCCGCACTATTGCTCGGAGACGCTTAGTCCTAGAAAGCTGTAATTTGGCATGAATATACATATTAGTTACGCTGACAAAGTGGTACAATAAAATGTTGAAATATATTTTTTTATAGGGTTCCTCCCCTACTCGTAAAGTGGGGATGTAATTTTTTTTTCTTGCGTACCCCATGGTGCGGCATATCGTTGAATAGGTCTTAAAAAAATATTGTGGGTTTGTTCAAACCATTTTTTGATTAAGTGATGGGTTTGTGAAATATTAAGCTTTAAAGTGCTATTTTTTGTTAGAGTCACGTGTCCCCCACCCTGCCATATAAATGGTGGTATTTGGATGGCTGAAAAAAATCACGGTTGTGGCATATATAACGTAGTTGAAAGGAAAACTATCACAGCTAAGTAGGCTGTACAAACTTACGAGTCATAGTCGACCAACTTATGAAATGATTAAAATACCAATGATTTTTCTCGAGCGGCAGGGGCGTCGGGCGGGCACGTCATACCACAGGCTAGCTAGATGCTAATAAGTCTTAGAAAGGTACTGTGGGCATCCTCAACTTCGGAACCCTATACTTTGCGCGTGGCCCGACACGCACTTGGCCGGTTTTTTAAAGTTGTGAGTCCCAATATTTGCAGTCTTTGCTCATATGGCCGGTTTTTCAGCTGTCTTGGTAATTTTGTAAAGCTGTTTGTACAGGATTTTCACGAATTTTGATCACGATGACGCATCCCGTGTGTATGCGCCCTGACGCTAGCGCAGGTGAGTCCAAAGGGATCTTGTATATGTGCCAACGCGCTAGCATTAGCATAAGTGTACGACCTGAGACGCTTGAAGCGGAACGTTTAGCGGGGCGTGTAGCGTGGCGCTCAAGCGGCTATACTATACGCAACTGGGCGTACCCTCATGCAATACCCTAAAGCTTACGTGTTATGATCTATTATCGGTCGCAGCCGTATAGCTGCTATTTATAGTTACTAAAATAATCATTTGAGCCCACGTAATGGAAATTTTGTAGCAATTATAAATAGCAAGTAAGCCGTGGTGGCCTAGTGGTTCACCCTACCGCCTCTCATGCAGAGGGTCGGTGGATCGATTCCGGCTCGCACCTCTAAGTTTACTTATGTGCGAAATTCAATTTGAATTTACCACTGAGCTTTTCGGTGAAGGAAAACATCGTGAGGAAACCTGCACTCATCTGCGAAGTAATTCAAAGATGTGTCCCCAATCCGCACCGGGCCCGCGTGAGGACTATAGCCCAACCCTCTCGTGATGAGAGGAGGCCTGTGCCCAGCTGAGACGCAAATAGGCTGAAGTAGTATAAATAGCAAGTAAAGACAAAAAATATGGATAAGGACTCATGTCGGCCGCATGCGGCTGCGATCGGAGACCATGACACGCAAGCTTAACCATGAAGCTACCCTAAGTAGAATGATAATTATACCAAGACCGCTTAAATGAGTCCTCGCCCGCGCGGTACAGGGGCGCGGGGGTAAGGCGACGACTCATTTAAGCGGTCTACCTATAGTTTTATTCGCTTAGTTTCTGAGTACATAAGCACATTGGAATTTGTTTTCCTTCTCTACGTTCTCTTCTATATTTATACTGAATTGTAACAATAAATTATACCATGAATTTTTATACAAATAACCTGTTTTCTCATTTCAAAATTCAGCTCTTTTTACCCGACTGCGCAACGCAAAGGAGGGTAATGTGTTTACCTGTACATGTGTGTATATTTCTTCGTGGCACTCTAGAAATCAAGCACGTGGGTCGATTTTAATGAAACAACGTCAATCGATTCAGTCTTCAGTAGCAGAGGCAGATTAATCAAAATTCAAAATGGCCGATGGGGTCAGAAAGTTCTCGAATGGCGTCCGCGCACCGGGAGGAACGATTTACCTATTTGATACTGGTTTATTTAGCACCCTGCGTTATTTAATTTTTTAAAACGCTGAGCGGTCAAAACAATTACAAACAAAAAATAGAGAGGCTCCCATTCTTTCGCACTGAGGGTAATGAGAGGACAGCCACCGTAATTCCTGCTCACTAGTTGGCGCCTCTATCTGCAAGGTGGTGACTGTCAATATCCACGTTTTATTTTTGTTTCAAATGGTGTGTGCTACGAGGCACTTTGCCGAAACGTTTTGTTATTTCATAGAATAGCGTCACTGTGACGTTTCGGAAACCTCAGTGTTGCCAATTTAGGGTGCTTGGCATTGTAGGTATAATGTACTTAATTGGCAACATTGTATCTGGGAAGACAGCAAGCGCCTCTAGCGGAGAATGGGGGCTATCGCGTGTGAATTTGCCATTAGAGGCGCTAGTGTCGCGTGAGGTCCAATAACATTCACTTTCACTGGTTTTGGCGGGCTTGGTGACATAAATTATAGTTTCTTTAATTTACCTGTTGAAAAGTGATCTCCTTCGTGAAATTATCGCAAATATGGCGCATAATTTGGCGATAAATGTGAACGCTTTGAAATAAAATAAAATAAATCCGAACAAAACGGAACTGCAAAACATTGCGGCATAGCTACTCGATATGATGATAGTTATTTATAATTAATAAACTTAATGAGATTCAAAATTTAAAACTTTGTTTCGGCGCCGATCTTATAAAGTCGCCTTTGACAGCTATACCTCTGGACCTTAGTCAACAGTGGCGCCAACTGGTGAGCAAAGAAACGATAGTCCCCATTCACCCGCAGTGACCCTCATTGGGGTAAACAATCCCAGTAGGTAGTTCACACTCCGGACAACTGGGAATAGGCCATCTGTATCGTCGATTGTAGTGAGATTTCTCCCACTAGCTAAGAGTGCCGGTCGATAAGAGAAGTGGGAAATAGAGGACTATGTTATGCCAGCCCCACGTGATGTGGTATAAAAGCAAGATGTCGTCATAGGTAGTCCTTTTTAGGGTTCCGTACCATACGGTAAAACGGGACCCTGTTACTAAGACTCCGCTGTCCGTCTGTCACCAGGCTGTCTCTCATGAATATTTAGACAGTTGAAATTTTCACCAATGATGTAATTTATGTTGCCGCTATAACAACAAATACTAAAAAAAACAGAATAGAGTAAATATTTAAGCGGACTCCCATACAAGAAACGTGTTTTTTTTTGCAGTCTTTATAGATAGTACGGATCCCTTCATGCTCGAGTGCGACTCGCACTTAGCCGGCTTTATTAAATCTTTCTGCTGTCATATTTACGTCAAAACGTAAACTTTTATTACGGAATCACTTTCATATTTAAAGGGCTTAGATTAATATACGCTTGTTTTAGTCATGACTTTGAAATCATCTTGAAATGGTTAATGACCGAAGCCCAGTTACACCAAGCCTTTTATTAAGAGAATTCGATTTAAAAACAAAAATACCGACTGGCATACCATCGCTTCGTTGCGCCTAATTACAGGAGCAATAACTGGTCAATTTGGATATTACAGACAGCCCCCTGTGCAGAGCCTGCATGGAGGCAGAGGAATCAGCCACTCACGTCCTCTAGGAATGTTCTGGAGTGGCAACGTACCGGGCAACACACCTCGGAAATCCGAGGTCGCTCCAGGAAGTCGTCGGCAACATCAAGGGTCTAGGCTAGGCTTTCTTCAGGAGCTGGGTTGGAAGGAGTAGCCCCACCAGCCCAAAACCACGCAAAATAGGCGCAATCTTGACGTCGAGTTGCGGTAAACCAGCCCGCGCAAACCTATACCTATACCATCTCTGCATACACACACAGTGTCACTCTCACAATGAAGACAAATCTAGCGACACCACACCAGCTAAAATCCATCATGCCGTTTAGGGCGTGCCAAAGAAATATATGTACATATACGAACATTCGAAAAAGATAACCCACCTTTTGGAACAGTCATAGTAACTAGTAGGAGGTTGAGTCTAATCCGAGGCAACGAGTTGGTGCATCTGGGCTTGAAATAATTACATATTATGAAATGAACCAGCCAGATATAATTCCAAGTAAGACACATATTGGCTTTATTATATTCTAAATACTTAAATATTAAGAATAATCAACAGTTTTAATGCCTACTTGCCGACATCTTTACAAATTTAACAAATAGAACATCTTATCATTTATTTCCTAATAGTAATTGATATTTTAATATGGCATTCTTTACGCTCTAGCGAGATTATTTCTGTATAGGACGACACAACTTAGAAGGCGCGCGGCGAAGCACTTAAACCGTTGATGCAGAGTCTATTATTGCTTAATCTGCGCGCCTTCTAAGTTGTATCATGCTATAGATAACTAGATCACATTTTGGATAGAGTCTGACCAAGCCAAGTATGCATTATGCAATGAATAAATTTGGTGACCCCATGTGGAAGTGTTTGCATACTCATATTATAAATGCGAAAGTAACTCTGTCTGTCTGTCTGTCTGTCTGCTATACTTTCAGGGCTAAACTGCTGAACCTGCTGAAGTTGTCATTCTATGGTTGAATGACACGTCTCGTTTTATATTTGTAGGTTAGGCATTCAAATGATAAGATTACATTAAAATGCATGGAAAATGCGATAGAAAGTTTTCAAAAGATAGTACTTCCATAATCCCAAAAAAATCATGTTCCTAGGATAATTGTTGCAATCCATACTTAATGTTTTATTCAACCATAGAGCGATAGGTAATTCATATTTTCATTCAGTAATATTCATAAATTAATGAAAACAACGAAATATTTGACAGCTATTTGCGACGTTGCCAGCTTTGGGAGTAAACCCTCTTAAAGCGATAATTACGAAAATTACTGATTGGACAGACTCTTACTTTTGTGGCTAGATATACACCTATGTACTATGAAATACATACTAAATTGAGCTCGTAGCTCAAAATGCATTCTAGCTTATATACAATAAGGTTAAATCTATCATTCAAGCTGGTTAAGCCTAATAAGGTCAGTCGGTGCAAATGCACCAGGGTATATTCAAAGTCGTTAATAAGGACAGCGAGATTCCCTATAGGATCGTTCCCGCGTCGCGGCGTTGCAACTGAACTTTAAGCAGCTAGACTTAAAGTTCAACTTGAGCGCCGTGACACGTGAGCGATCCTATAGGGAATCTCCCTGTCCCTATTCAAGACTTCGAATATAGCCCCAGGTCGGGTATACGTTAGCCAATCAAACCACTCAGAATATGGTTGCTACATACTATGAACAGTCCTCGACGCCTGATTGTGTTAGGCGTGTACCTACGGAGTGATCTTGTGCGACCGCCCGCCTTTTTCTACCAGTCCGCTCCCCGTTGTCCGCACTGCGGAGTACTGTGATTTTTTCGTCCTCCGTGCGAACAAATGGGGATATAATCTACTATGCAAATTCCCATTTGTCCGCAACTCTTAAGGGATGCGGACTTCTGGGATTGTTTTCCCAGTAGTATTGGTGGGAACGGGTCTAACCCAAGCAAGCGCCAGAGGAAATCCTGGTTTGCAAGAACTTTCTGCTGTTTCCTGGCCTTATGTACTTATCCGTAAGGGAGCGTTCAAGTATTAAGTAAAGCAATTTTTTGTGATTTTTGATTCCCCCTCCCCCCTTGTAACGCTCCGTAACGTTTTTCTGTACGCCCCTTTCCCCCCTAGTAAAACGTTACGTAACCACCAAGTTACCATTTTTACCTAAAAATCACAATTATGTGGCGTAAAGTACCGGAAACAATGTTACGTAACGCGTAGTTCAAACACCCCCTCCCGTCCCTATAACGCATCGTAACGTTTTACAAGACCCCCCCCCCCCCCTCAAATTCGTTACGTAATACTTGAACCAGGCAGAGAGAGGCATCCATATGTACACATATTGTCAATTGTGTATTACACGAGACCATGGTCTTCCCTTGATGATGTATTGTGTCGACATGCATTGTTATTGGTAATTACTTATCGATATATATATATGGTACCTACCCCGCATGGCGCACTTGAACCAACGAATATATTTAACTTAACGTTAAGAATAACTCTTGAGGTAGTTTACATTTGCGACTCTTATGTTAGATTTATATGTTTTTGTGCGCCCTAAAATGTACAGATATTTAACTTTATGGCGACTAAGTACCTTACTGATACAAGTAACTAAAATATTGAGTACAGCACGACATAACTAAGAAGGCGCGCGGTGAAGCACTTAAGAGGGTTTATCCCGAAAGTTGGCAACGTCGCATATAGCTGTCAAATGTTTCGCTGTTTTTATTAATTTCTTAATATTGCTGAATGAAAAAGGAAGATATCATTCTATGGTTGAATGACGCGTCTCGTTTTATATTTGTTGGTTAGGCATTCAAATGATAAGATTACATTAAAATGCATGGAAACTGCGATGGAAAGTTCTCAAAAGATAGTACTTCCTTAATCCTAAAAAATTAATTGTCCTAGGATAATTGTTGCAATCTATACTTAATGTTTTATTCAACCATAGAGTGACAATTCATATTTTCATGAGTAATATTCATAAATTAAAGAAAACAACGAAATATTTGACAGCTATTTGCCACGTTGCCAGCTTTGGGAGTAAACCCTCTTAAACAGAAGGTAAATGTTAATATGAAATATGATAACTAAAATGAATAACTCGCACCTTTTTCATATAATTACTTTTAGTTACTTTAGTAGGTGTTATACTAGGTGTACGAGTAGTAGGTTTTAGGGTTCCGTACCCAAAGGGTAAAACGGGACCCTATTACTACGACTCCGCTGTCCGTCTGTCTGTCACCAGCCTGTATCTCATGAACCGTCATAGTTAGAAAGTTGAAATTTTCAGAGATGATGTATTTCTGTTGCCGCTATAACAAAAAAATGATAAAAACAATATTTAAGGGGGCTCCCATACAAAAGACATGATCTTTTGCCGTTTTTATAGTACGCAACCCTTCGTGCGCGAGTCTGACTCGCATTTGGCCGGTGTTTTTTTACATGTGAATTAAGTTTTGCACGTCACTAAAATCGATGGCATGAAGAACAGATCTGCGTAAGTCTTGTAGTTTCCATACTTCCATAATGATCTAAAATGGGACACCTGTATAAAAGAGACGGCACATTGTTAATCATCGTCTCGGCCGAAAGACTATACTTCATTCACAATGTTTAGCCTGTTGTCTACCGCCTATTGTCAAAAAGATTATGTAAAATAAACTTAATTACTTAGTTATTAAAGTATATTCGCTCGACGCCCATTCGCGTCAACGGTAGACAACGGATGAAAAATAGTTAAGTATGATGCGAAATATTAAGTGACGTATTTACACGGTAATTTTATAAAACATGTTAATGCAATAAAATATACACAGCCAAAATTTTCCGATTCATATTACTTATAGTCAAGTTATGTGCATAAAATATAAATCTTCTGTTATTTTTTTTACAAGTCAATTACCGTCAATTGTATAAAAATATTTTATAAATGGTTAAGGCACTGGTCCCACCGCCGGCTACAAACTATAAGCGAGTGAAACTATAAACTACAAAGTAGTGGGCGAGCGGCGAGAAGCGAGTATAGTTTTACTAGTTTAGACGCTGAGCTATAAGCGAGTGTTTGCGTGCGACGGGCGATTACTCGTTATTATTAGTTTTATAGTCGATAGCTTTTATCGCGGCGGTCAACTAGTAAACAGTGGTCCCACCGCCAACTATCAGCGAGCTCGGCTATCAACTAGTAAAATTATGTACTAGAAACAGTTGACAATCAGCGGGCGGCTAGTAAACATTGTATGGAATTATCGCTTACTCGCCGGGCGGTGGGAGAGTGTCTTCGCCGGCGGTGTGAACAAGCCAGCTATGAACTATAAATATATATCTCTCTCTTTTATTTACACGAAAGCGATTATCTTTTGTTCGTTTCTTGAGCTAGAAAATAGCCGATAGTTCATAGCTTACTCGCTCGCGGTGGGACCAGTGCCTTAATGTTGAACTTTTCAAACTGGTTACAGTCGAGCTAATTTATAATACTTTTACCTATTTTAATGTCACAGCTATTCTATAACTTCTTTGAAGTTATCTGAAGTAAAACAACCTGTGCCCAGGCACTTGGCTCTAACATAGGTGTCATTGTCACTTACACTACCAACTAAACATACCTATCAAAAATAATCAGACTTGCAAATGTTGCACTGAATAGTTTCCTTTTGACGTGATAACGTCTTTTAAATTGATGAACGCCGGGTTTGCCCACGAAAAAGCATGACGCAATGTTTATGTCCTCATGGCGATGTATGTCCTACTTAACGGGAAACACAACGTATTTTCGTTAACGTCTTCTTATAGCGTTATCACGTAAAATTACCGATCACAAACCGACTTTATAAACAACTGTTTTTTTACCAACGAAACACTTCACTGCTGATTATGGTTACCATAGCAGTCCGGCCTAAACCTCCGGGGGTATTTCTGAAAGGATAAAAATAATATTTAGTACTTCTTACTTAAGAGGGTTTACTCCGAAAGTTGGCAACATCGCAATTTTTTTGCTGTTTACATTAATTTCTGAAAATGTGAATTATCGCTCTATGGTTGAATAAAACATTAAGTATGGATTGCAACAGTAATCATAGGAACACGAAATTTTTAGTATTATGGAAGTAATATCTTCTGAAAACTTTCCATCGCATTTTCCATGCAATTTAATGTAATCTTATCATTTGAATAACCAACAAATATAAAACGAGGCGCGTATCATTCAGCCATAGAATGATAACTTCTTTTTTAATTCAGTAATATTGAGAAATCAATAAAAACAGCGAAACATTTGACAGAAGTTGCCAACTTTCGGGATAAACCCTCTTAAGCTACAGAGCGTGCCAAAGAAATATACATACAAATGGTCTCGGGCTGTACTGCTCCTGGGGCCCTAGAGGCCGTTTGATTGGAGGCCTCAAGTACATGGGCATCGGCGGACGAAGCCCCGGAAACCGCGGGAGCTTGTCGTAGATGCTCCGGTTCGCCCAGCTTTGGGACAGCGTCTTGAAATTGGTATTCGCGTGGGTCTTTTGCAGCGCATGGACCTTGTCCAAGTTGACCGTTCGGGTT